>JAYRCH010000056.1:0-514081 GCA_037179445.1 Phengaris alcon alcon | reverse complement strand
AAAAAATCTTATCACAGTGTTTGTTACAAAGATAATATTAGATAAGATATAAGATTAACTGGCACCCGCCACTTCGTTTGCGTAGAACTAACGGAAACGGAACCCTATTTTTTAAATGGAACCCTAAGATAAAATAGCCTATGTTTCTCCTTATTAAGTCCCGTGAAAATTGGTCCAGCCGTTTCAGAGATTAGCCAGAACAAACAGACAGACAGGTGGAGAGACAAAAATTGTAAATAAAATTGTAAGTAGGCACCGTATATATATACTTTCATATTATGTATTAAGTGAAAAGCTGTTAATTTATAAACAAAAAAATTATAACCGAGTACCAAAGAAAAATGCACAAAAAGTATGAAATAAAACTTATTTTCTACTACTACTACTTCAAAATTATGAAGATTGAGTAGAGAAATAGTTAAAATTTTAGACGTAAAAAAAAGTAAAGTAAAAATCATTCCGATTTTGAAAATAAGTTTTATTTCATACTTTTTTGTGCATTTTTACTCGGTTATTATTCGTGAAGTCGGTTTTCATTTTTTGTTTAAAAATTCTATTTTGTCTCTTTTTAGTTATATTATTATGAGCACATTTTAAGAAAGATATAAATATACAATCAAGCCTCCGCCATTCTCACTCTCTCAGCAAAACAAACTCAAGCATTATTTTATACCAGTTTTCTGAGAGTCCGTGGTATTTCCACCAAATAAGCATTACCGATCTGTGGAGCTACTAAACAATCACCAGTGATGATATTGATTAGATACCATATTATTAAATAATTAATAGATACCATAATATAATAAAGATACCATATTTATTTATTGTAATAGTCGACGGAAAAAAAGTAGTGGTAGGTAAGCATTAAATAAATATATAATAGTGATGATGATCACGAATATATGTAATTTTATCAATAGCAAAACTTCAAAGACATTGATATCGGTGCACAAAACTCTGAGTAGTGAGTACCTATGTCATCATAATAATATGTTGGTGTTTCTTGTGAAGATGGTGGAGATGATGATTACGATTACTGTAAGTGGTATGATGGCATATACTTGCAGTTCTTTAAACAACGCTGGAATCCCCAAACATGCATCTAAAAGGAGTCAGGAGTTCTGTTCAGTACTTTTGGATCCAGGGTATACCTTGGTGCAAAATCTTACTCTTTGGTAGCATATGCTTGGACTACTTCAGAAAATGTTGCAGTTCAATATAGGACATAGGTATAAACGTATAATATTAAGAGAATAACAATAGCAGGCTTTCAAAGCTATTTTTTAAAGAAACTTTCTGTACCAGGAATAAGTATTGTGATGCTGGATCCAGCAGTGGCGTGCACAGGATTATGACACTGGGTATGCGGCTAAGTACTCGGTCACAAAAACTTTTTCGTTTATAGATTTTTAGCATAGCTACAGCCAAGCGACGGATCTCTAAGTCGAAACCATGCCAACAGAGCAAGTCTTAGATGTACTACTATTCATGTACATCTTCTACAGCAACGCAGACAAAACAGCGATCGATCGCCGCGGCGGAAGAAATTCTAATAAGTAAAATAATAAGCATATTTTAAAATATTATAACTACTCACCAGTCAGTCAGCTTCAATTTTCACATATTCGAGGAAAACAATATAATTTAATCGTGTGTACACAACCACACAGCCAGTTATACGTTTCATAACTTTTAACATGAAATTTCGAGTTACATTATTTTTTTGCTGCTTTAATTGTTGTAACTCGGGTACACACCTACCTTTAGACAGAATTTGAATCTTTTCACTGAATGACAATTGTGAGAACTTGTTATTTTTAATTTTTAATAAACACACATTTTCAAAACCTCACAGTCAAATAACATTTTAAAAAAATCGACTAACTCACTAGTAAAAGCCAATGACTACAATTATTATAGAAACTCAGTAATAAACTGTTAAATGTACACACTTTCAAATGTTAAAATGAAAAATCTTTTAAGAAAACTATAAATAAACTGGAGCGATTAAATTGTAAACAATGCTTATCACATGAAATATGCAATATGGCCCCCGCGAAAAACAAAACGTTTCTTCTATTTAAACAAATAAAACCTTACTAAACAAAAATGCAAAATGTGCATACGTGATTTATTAGATTTCCGACTATTCTTTTTACTCAGATTATAGGCAACGAATAATTTCCGACAAGCCAGTTCGGCGGTTTTCGGAATCGATCGGATAGCCGAGATCGGAGAGCCTGCCGCGGGAGTTGACGCTATATAATCATGTCGATATTCATGGGTGTGTGCGTTTGCGAAGTATGAAAATTACACATACATGCGATGATTTGTCCTGTAGCACGCACCGGCATGAGATGACTGATGATTTGCTATTTATAAAATATTAGGCGTTTTTAAGTTATAATATTTTTTTAATTTATTTATTTACTATTAATTAATTATTCAAGTCATCTAAAACGTACAAACGTTTTATTAAAATATCTGTGAATGACAAGTAAAGCACTGCATTTCTGCCTATATGGAGCGCACGCCCCTGGGATCCAGTACAACCGCATGGGTAGATCTTTAGAATATTATAAGATTTTACTACCTTAGTTGAAAAGCTTTTAATTCAACATCACATGGTAATGATCTTCTAAGCAATGGAATGTATTCGCAATGTGAGAGGAAGATTTTAGATTAGGCTGTAGTCTATCCCGCTAGCTTACTGCGAATAGGCAGTTGTTTTGTAGTCTGAGACAGTTATCATCATAGATACGATGGTTTTCCCATAAGCGCAGATTGGTCTGCGAAAGAAAGTACCTACTTCATAAAATTGCAGGTTTTACAAAACTATAGAGTTAGAAATTTCAGATTATAAATGTTTTATAGCTAATTTTATCAACTTTCCTAAACTAAACTATGTACTACTAAAATAAAAAATATTTTATAAAACATTTTTTATTTCAAATCTCATAGTTTTAAAATAAATAAATTTCAAAACTGCAGTACTTTCTTTTGCATGCCATTGTATATTGCCTTCGTAAAGATAAGGTTAACGCGTCGGCCATTTTCCTGAAAATTCTCTATAGTAAACAACATACGAATTACGAAAATTGTCGCAACCTCCTGGAAAATTACTAAAAAAACTATTTTTTTTTCAGCCGAAAATTAATACCAAGAACCAATTTATTCCAATATTTGGTTTGGTGGACAAACCATTTTGTTAAAAAATGTGTATATAAAAGATGTGCATACTGCTACGAAATTTATTAGCCCTATTTACACAACAAATTAAACAATAATTTTTATTTTTTTTCGTAAAATGTAGCGGATTCGGGTTGATTAGATGTTGGATTTTTCGTTCTCAATTATCTCAAAAATCATCGATGCCAACGATAAACTATGTCGCAAAATGAGTCAAATTGAGGACAAATTGTTGACAATTTTAACATTCAATCTGACTCGCCATCAACTTTCACATAGGAATGTTGTAGCTAAGGGTAAAAAGAAATTCTGTAAGTTTGAGTAGGAGTTCTATAAGTATATTCTTTCTGTCTAGTTGTCCCAAAATCTATCAAGCCAGCCTGCCAGGCATCAAGCCACCATTACTTGAATTTTGTCGCGAATCCCCAGTCGTTAAATTGTACCGCACTTTGAGAAACCCTGGCCTGGTATAGACTTTAAATAAACATTTATTCGAACGAAACGAGAAAAACAAATCGCACGGACAGAAAAAAACAGAAAACAAGAAATACTACAACGAAAACATAATTAGACAAAAATTTTTATTTTAGGCAAATCAAATTAAATACATAATAAAAACGAAACAAAGCAAATACAACAAAAAGGAAACAGACGAGGGAACAACAGGGATATATAGGTAGTGTAATACACAAACCGTCGAAATGGAAGCCACTTTAGATTTTTCAATATTATAATTTTTCTACCATTTATATGTATATGTCGCAGGTATTTAGTCAAAGACGTTATATTATAATTTCACTAGTGGGAAATTATAATATAACGTATGAAATTAGGTTAGGTTAGGTTAGTGTAATTAAAATTTCACTAGTGAAATTATAATATAACGTCTTTGACTAAATACCTGCGACATATATACGGAAACGCACTTTCCTAATCCATTCGAGATCGCAGTGTTCAATCTCGCCCAAAAATCGGACATCGTCTTTTTATCCGTTGCCATGTCCCCATGAATCTCTCTTGCATAGTTTTAAAATAATCTCAAAAAGAAAATTCATATCCCGCATTGATAAAAAAGTGAAAAAAATATCTAAATTCTCAAGGAATAGCCAAAAAGATGTTAGAAATTATTCTAAAGAACATACAAAAAGCTTCATTTTGAACCCTTTTCAAGTCTTTTTTTTAACTTTCGCTGTATTAGCACCTGCAACTTACATTAATAGAAAGCTAGTGTGGGAATAAGTGAGAGCCCCAAAGGGAGATTCTCCGACCGAGCGAGGTGATATGCTCGGTCAGGCCGAAGCCCATTCAGATGTCGTATATATAGTGCCGATCTTAGAAAACTTCGATAGCGCGATTCAGGATTGTGGCACTAATTGGTCCGCCACATCACTCCCCCCCGAAGACCTGAGGTCGGATCTTGAGTCGTCTTGCTTGAGTCGCCAGTGCCAGAGAGTCCCAGTGAGTCGGAACTGTGCTGCTGCTGCACGGGCTCCAGTGAGTCGGAGTGCTGCCGTGCGGGGCCGATGCTACGTGCTGACCAGGAGAGATGTGCTCTGCTTGCTGACCGGTCGTTGTAGTGAGAGCCCATTGAAGCCGATGAGGGTTCGACCAGGCCGCGGTGCGTTGAGGCTGGTGGTCGAGGTACCCAATGAGGCTGAAGCTGGCTGGCGTGGTGCGGAGGGGTGGCGGGTGATGATGATGATGACCAGAAGGTTGCGTGTTCATATCACGTCGGGGTCAACCAATGTGGGAATATGGTGGCAAGCCCCAAAGGGAGATCTCCGACCGAGCGAGGTGGTATGCTCGATCAAACCGAAGCCCTCTTGTAGTAATTTCAGGTGTTGTAATATATATATATATATATATATATATACCGTCGTTCTTAGAAAACTTCGATAGCACGATTCAGGATTGTGGCACTAATTGGTCCGCCACAAAGGCTATATGCCATGATTATATTCGAAATTGCTTATAATTCATCAGCTTAATGCGTACTTATAAACACCTAGGAATTAGAGTCAATCAAACTTCGAACAATCAATACAAAATATTATAAGCTTTAAACTTTAATCTCAAGTTTCAAATACAAATGAATCATTTTAATGAATTTTGACACAAACATTTCCTTCATCATTAATCACTTACATCCTCATTACTGGAAATTGGGTCTGTCCTCAATGTGAGGTACAAGGCGTTGTGACTAGTCCATCGACCACCACACTATGTGGTTAGCTTCCTATGGGTTAATATGCCTATCCCCATGTCATTAAGAAAACTATAATAGGTAGTTTCTTAAACATAAAGTGAGGATTCAGATAAAGCTAACTTAAATGCATATATAAAATGTATGTAATTTTTTTGCCGACCTCCAAAAAAGGAGGCGGTTATACGTTTGGCTGTATATATATATATATATATATATATATATATATATATTTATGTTTTAACGATTACTCTGCCATTTGTTGACGGATTTTCAAAATTCTTTTTTTGCTGTATATTTAAGCATATGTATACTTGTATACTTAAGCATAAGTTACCAAAAAGTAAGATTTTGCACCAAGGTATACTCAAAAAGTACTGAAGAGAACTCTTGAGTCCTTATGGATACATGTTTGGGGATTTCGGCGTTGTTTAAAGAAC
Source organism: Phengaris alcon alcon (assembly GCA_037179445.1). Lineage (NCBI taxonomy): Eukaryota > Metazoa > Arthropoda > Insecta > Lepidoptera > Lycaenidae > Phengaris > Phengaris alcon. Next base: position 508,249 of record JAYRCH010000056.1, on the reverse strand, counting down.
TGCAAGCATATGCCACTATGTCAATTAATCATCATCATCACCACCATCGTCACACTATACATCACATTATGATGATAATAGGTATTTTTCATAGTCTTTTACATCGATACATATCCTTGAATATTACTCTGCCGTGGACCCATTTGGAAAATTTTGTTGTTGTAAAGGGTATAATTGAGGAATTCCATGGAAAAAATTCCATGAGGAATCAAGGAAACTCAAAACTTATAGGAACATCTATAGGGATTTGTCTTTAGTGAAGTAAATCAAGCATAAAATACAATATGCTACCAAAAAGTAACATTTTGTGCCAAGGGTGTACCCTGGATCCGAAAACACTGAACAGAACTCCTCAGTCTAAAAAGATACACTTTTTTTTTGTTTTTGTTGTTTTAAGAACTAACACACAAGACACATCTTTTACAGATCATGATAGTGTCTTACTTTATATCCAAAAATCCACTCAAACCCCTTAATTACGTCGAAATAAAATGATGACCAACTTAAAAACCGACTTAAAAAATATAGATTTTTCCCTAGTTTTTGAAGCACACGAAGTAAACCGATCTTTGAATATTTTTGAAGACTTAGTGAAAAAGTGTATAGTGTCAAATTCATTATTAAAAAGTTTCTCAAATCGAAAGCACATTGCTTTAAATAATAAATTTAAATTATTGAAAATATAAAGCCCTGCTTATATTTTCTATTAAATATAATAATTTTTATATTAAATATAAAGCCTAAAGCCCTGGATTACTCCTGAACTCATACGTTGTATGAAAACCAGAGATAATCTACTTAAAAAACATAAGGGACACCCTAATAATGAAACCATAAAAATTACATATAAAAGATACAGAAATACTTGCAACCGCACACTTAAAAGCTCAAAAATATTTATGACAGGGAACAAATACAAAAAGCAAGTAATGATAGCAGATTGCTATGGAATACTATACGCAAATGCACTCATACAGGAAAAGAAAAAGGGGTTCCAAAAGAATTACTTACAAACTGTAATAGCATAAATGATGTAAATAAGGTAAATAAATATTTTGTACACGTCGGGGCATCTTACCTACCTATGAACATGAGTTAAAAAAGATTTTATCGAATCTTACGAACAGACTGTGCTGAAAGGCATGGTGGAATTTCCAGTCTCATATTTAAAAAAAATCTCGAATATCTTTATTGCACCGTTGGTACACATTTTTAATCTTTCTCTATCTACTGGTATTTTCCCAGACTCATTTAAGTTGGCCCAGGTAACGCCGATTTACAAAAGTGGAGCTAGAGACCGTGTCGAAAACTATAGGCCAATAGCAATTCTTCCAGCACTATCAAAAATATTGGAGCGAATAATAAATAATAGACTTACCAATTACCTAAACAAATATAGCATTTTGTCTAATTCTCAGTATGGCTTTAGAGCTGACGCTTCATGATCTGACAGATTTCATTGTAAACTGATTGGATAAAAAACTAAAAGTTCTTGGTATTTTCCTAGACCTTGCAAAAGCCTTCGACACGGTCTCTATCCCTATACTCATTTTAAAACTTTAAGCCATTGGCATTAGCGATTTACAACTCTATTTAAAAGTTATTCTTTTAAATAGAGCAAGTCAGAGATCAATAGAGAATCTGTTCTTAATATACCTAAATAATTTATGTAGTCTGAAACTTCCATGCGGGAGAATATTTACTTATGCAGATGATACGGCTCTTGTTTTTAGTACCAACACATTTTTAGCACCGAATGTCCCTTACATTCGGTGCTGCCCAGAAGGGTTTAAACAGCGTATTGCAATAGCTTAACAATAACCAACTCTCAATTAACGTTGAGAAAACCAAATATATTCCGTTCTTCATTAAAAAACCAACACGTTCACAGCACGGTCCTAATACCTTAACAGCCCACACCAGCCAACATCCTAACATTAAAATGTGTAACTGCGAGCTTCTGACTAGTACCGATTGTATTAAGTACTTAGGAGTCCATATTGACAGTAAGCTATCATTTGACTACCACCTTGAATCGCTATCTAAAAAACTCCGCAAACTCTTATTTTTGTTTAGCCGCTTACGAAATATTGCTGGCGATTGCCTCATCAGGACAGTTTATCTTGCCTTAGCTCAATCTCTCATAACATACTGCATAACTATTTGGGGAGGTTGTGCAAAAACGAAATTAATACATCTCGAGAGAACTCAGAGAAGCATACTAAAGGTCGGATGAAAACAACATATTCTATACTCTACAACCAAGCTATATAGTGATTGTCGCGTCTTGAAGGTACGTCAACTTTACATTTTACACACCATCCTAAAAATGCATCGCTTGTAAATACAACATTACTCCCCTAACCGAGTCCCACCGCAGGAAATATAAAGTTTGCTAAACTTTTCGTTATAATACCAGCTTTGCCCAACATTCTACTGTTTTACAGGAGGATTTTTATACAACAAAATCAACAAGCTTCTATCTATTTACAACCTCAACAAAAAACAGGGCAAGCGAAAAATGGAAAGTTGGCTCAGGACTCTTGACCACACTAACACTGAGAAGATCTTAATCAAATCAGGATAAGTGACGGTTATAATATAATATTATAATGTCTAGAGGACATACCTCTAAACTCGCCTATCACACAGGCACCCTACCAGAATAGAACTCAACTGAACCCAACACTTCGGTCGTAGACACACACACACACACAAACACACACATACACACCACCGCGCATACATTTACACAAGCACTACCATTACAAATAACCTAATCTATAAGCTAAATACTTAAGTTTCCTTGAATTTTATTTATAAAATTTGTATTATTTTTTTCTCTACATGTTTAACTTGTTACCTACTACTTACTTAGTTATAATAAAAGGTACGGGAGCCTGGTGATCTGTAACACAGGTTACATCCTAGCACAGACACCAGTCTCTCATCACAATAATATATTCTTTCATTAGAATGTTTAATATGTTTAATAATTAGAAAATGATTGTTATATAAAATGTACTGTGTGTTGTTGAGAGAGAACTGCAAGCATATGCCATTATGTAACTTACAGTGCTCATCATTATCTTATATACAATACCTAATGGAAGCTTGGCGCCTATTCAATTATACGTTTGAACACTTCTTTAAATGTGTTATTAAAAATATAATGATTATGACTAAAAAGGGAAAAAATATTATTTTTGAAGAAAAAATTAAACCGACTTCCAAAGTAAAAATGCACAAAAAAGTATGAAATAAAACTTATTTTCTAAATAATTCCCCATTTATATTCTGCTCGAATTTTAACTATTTCTATACTCAATCTCCATAATTTTAAAGTCCGTAACGTTCAATCACACTTCACAGTATACAGCGCCATCTATTTGTTATCATGGAAACTGAGTAACATCTGACTGGTCTAAAAGAGATTTTAAAATAGAATACATTATAATAAAAAAGTTTTATATGGCCACATCAATAATTTATGTTATAACTAAAAACAAAACACTGAACAACACTGAAATTGTAACAAAACCCTTGTTACAATTTTGCTACTATGTATTAATAATTTTATAATCACGTGTTTTAGAGGTGAAGTGGATTAAAAACTATATACATACCACAGTCACAAGAGTTCCCTTATACATGTATTTAGCTTATGGTGCTATTGACAATTTTTATCAATTTATTATTGTTATCAAATGTTTAATAGAAAACGGCAAAAGACATTTTTGTTGTATGTGAGCCGCACTTTAATATATATTTCATTCTGTTTTAAGTATTTCTTGTTATAGCAGCAACAGAAAAACATCAACTGAAAATTTCAACTTTCCAGCTATGTTCATGAGATACATCTTGGTGACAGACATACGGACGGACTATGGAGTCTTAGTCATAGGGTCTCGTTTTTACCACCCTGAAAAAGTATTAAGAAGTAATGATAAATTATTTTTTATAATAATTGGCTTTAACCTTGTGAGTATTATGTAGAAAATATTATGTACCTAATTACGGTTTAACATAAGAGAAGTGTTTCTTTATATTACCCATTACCATGCTTCAGACATTGCGGTAATCTATTGAGAATACAAAGCAAGACGTTATTAGATTTGTATTGTAAAAGTTAAGATATTGTTTTTAATGTTTTTAGTAATGTAGAGACACCACCAGCTGTAGAAATACTAGTTCAATAGACAATAAATAATAATACATAATGGAGAATGTGAGATTACAGTACAGAAGCCTACCTATGTCAATATTTTGCAGGAAGGAACCATCCCATTACCTACACTTATTTATCTGGAAACCAGTTTACAGCCCTCCATAAAGTTTTCTATAGGCACGGCTGTAATAGATTTTTTTATGATAGACTATTTACGATATAAATTGCATTCGCATTGCATCTTAATATTTTATAATTAATAAGAATAATTTTAATAAATCCTTATTAAAGAATGTGTGCTGGAACTGGCGCTTTTTTGAAATTGACATATCTGTCAACTTCAAATTCCTACAACTTCTTCTTCGTTTGACCGAGATACCGCAATAAGAATTGCCATCATCTGAATGCATGTTGCTGATGTTAGGCAAAACATTCAAACGAAAATTATACACTTCGTAAAAATATATTTCGACGGTTTCTTCTTTGATTTTATCTTTTAAAATAAGTTTGATATTTCTTTCAACGTAATAGAATAACATAATATTATGTATAAATAATATTAATTTCGTAGCATGTTAAAAATAAAATTCACTGGCAAAAGTTATTGCCATCACAAAACTAAAATTTCCTTTTATCTGCTTAGAAAAGGATAATAATTGTCTTGTGTTTCTTGACGCCATTGATTTGACGCAATCACATGTAGTAAAGAAAAATGTCGCATTTCCCCATCTTCTGTCAAAATATTAGCTGAAGATGGATAAATTTATTTATGGCTTGGCCACACTCAACCACACTTGCATAGTGCACCAATCGGTAATTCGTATCATTCAGCGTGCTATTTCCTATAGGAGAGCATCCGCTGCGGCATAGTTTGTTTACTTTAAACTATACAATTAGTGTTATTTACAACTTAACTTACTTTTGAACTTTAAAATGAAATTGATTGTGTTATTCTGAGGAGAATTTAATGGTAAGATAGTGTGTTTCGTTTTATTCTTTTACGATTTCGGTTAATGTTGGAATGGTTTACGAGTTTTCCTAAAGACGAAATACTTTACTTAGAGTTTTTGTTAAATTATTCTGTCGTTTCTGATCTTTTTTAAGTTTAGTACTTTTTCTAAATAAATATTTAAATATATGTTCTATGCATCGCTATTGTTTACTTAATGTTCGTATGTTTAAAACTTTATTTACTAGTGTGCTCTAATATTTTGGAAAGGCGTATTTATATCGTCAAGCTTTTGTCGAGAAATGGGAATAATATCGATTTTTGTAGCATGAAGAAGCTTAAATATCATATTTATGTTTATATTATATACAAAATTAAGTGTTCCAATTTTCTTCTGTCGACAGTAGGTTTTTTTAACTATTTAAGTATAGTATTAAAATATTTTTTATCTATGTAATTTGAGTAATTTACCTTTTTTAAATTGTAATATGTTTTTTTATAATTTAGTCACTGTTTATCATTTAATACATATTAAGAATAAATTATACTTAAGTAATATACTTTATTACCATTAGGTATTTACATAAAACCAAGACATAATTGCAAACTGACATAAAAATTCAGATTTACTTATTCAAACCATAAATTAAAATTTAATTACATGAAACTTTAATAAAAACGAAGCTATGTAAAATAATATAATTATTTTAAAATATACACCCCGTAACCAGACCACTAGTAGTAAAATGTAACAATACCTACTCAGTGCCTAGTAACAAAAAAATAATTGTTTGTGTTATTGAAATTAAAGTTCCTATTTATATATAAACCTACTAGTCTTGTAGTATGGTCAACCACTCAGTCAACCTAGTATGGTATTATATTTCTTATGGGTATTAATATAATGTTTATATTTATTTTGCTTTTCCATCATATCTTAGATACAGGCTGCGTAGTTTTTTTTTGAAAAATGTGTTCAAATGTGTTCAAAAATGTGTTCAATCATAATTATGTGTTTACCGGTAAAAAAGTATTATATCCAAAGTATGTGAAACTCCAAAAATATAAAGGAAAATTAAGTTAAATTTACTGTCATTAAACTTATTAATTAATTATAATTAACTTTCTTGCAAAAAATTCAAATATTTTGTTTTGTTAGCGTTAACATACTTTTGGTGAACAGAAAATGTAATAAATAATGTTCATATATTACATACATTATCTAACAAGTTTATTTTAAGTTTTAAAACTGAAAGCAAAGCTAACAATATCATACACAATATGATGCTAGTAACTTTTGAAATTTCATGATAATACATATAAAATTAAAAGCTGTTTAAAGCTTCATTAGTTACTTTGCATCACGGCATTTTGCGATTTTTGATGTCGAATTCATAATAAATAAACAGTGATTATCATCATTACCATCATCATCATCACTAACATGAGTGATGATGATGATGATATAACATGTAACACATACATGCTTATGTATTACATTTTATGTAAACTTTTGTCATAGCTTCCACTGAAGCGACATATAAATTACGAAAGGCATATTAAAATCTTTTCTTACATTAAAAAGCCTTTTTTTTCCAATTTTTATGGAACTATTTTTAACTGTCTCGAATTGTTTATAAGGAATAATAATAATAATTATTATTATGCTAGCGATTTTTACCTCTACATATTAAAATAGCATATGCAAATGTTATTATTGTATTGTTATTGTATATGTTATATGTATTTTGGGCAAGCGATTAATTACTATAAGTGAGCATTACCTATCAATACTATGATATTAAAAAGAGAAATGATTTGTTTGTTTGTTTGCATTGAATAGGCTCCGAAACTACTGGACCGATTTTGATGAAAGTTATAGATTAGGCCACGGCGAAGGACATAGGCTAATTTTTATAGCAGCAGAATGTACGGTCCCTGCGAGATTTCCTTTTGCACTTACGAAGTCGCGGGGACCATCTACTCTTAGATAAGTACATATTATCCATTGCGAAAAGCCTTACACATCAATTTTTATAACAATATTTTATTTGTAAATTGTAAACCTATCCATAATTGATTTCCAATGAACCATGGGCAGATGCAAAGCGTCTTATTTAGACGCATTCGACCCTAAGTCACTTTTTTCTGAACGCGAAGCTTTAAAGAACATAGTAAAAGAATGAAAAAAAAATCGGACTGCGAAATGACATTCGCCACTTGCCGCCGCGTCGCTACAAAAAGTAGACTCAAGGTAACAATTTCACTTTATGGAATGGTACTATTCCATAAAGCCTAATCCCATTTTACACTTCGAATGTATAAGGTAATAGGAAAAAGGAAAATTTTAGCTTCTAAACCTAAAAGCTATTGTAACATGTTGAGTAGAGCAATCAGAGCGTTAATTTTTTTATCTACGTATGCAGTAGTAAATAATATATAATATTTTCAGTTTATTTAAAAAAAACGCGTGATTATCGAAATACCCATGTAAAGTCTTGTCTTACTTATAACATCTATGATAGACCCAAGAAAATTAGTTGTCTTTAACAAAGTTAAGACAAAGTAGTAAGATATTCAGAGGTTCAGTTCAATTTTAATACAAACTGTATACCAGCTTAGTTTCGTGTTTTCATCTCAGCTGCTTTGGAATCGGTAGTTCGTGGAAGTAGATATACCAGATTTACCGAATATGATTGCCGATGATTAAGTTGCATTAGGCAGAACCTGTGATGTTTGATGGCCATTGGCTTATACTTGCGTCGCGGCTTGTAGCTTCTATAGAGTGTAGTCTTATGCCCGTTTTCACCAACTGATTCCTAAACAACTCTTATGTAAGTGACCCTTTGGATAGGTGGTCTCCTAAAATCGGCACCTACCTAATTTCATTTTCATCAAGCTAGGTAACACTTAGCTATGGAACTCCTAGTTAAGTGACAGTATTTTTTTTTCTAATTTGCGCTCATACTATTGATATTTTATCTATAAATGTAACATTACAAATTCTAGTATAAATAATTTACAGATAAATAATATAACATAAATAAATCCAAGTTAGTGTACTTTTGTATGCTTTGATAAATTATTCAGCAATTTTAATAACCAAATTAGTAAGACGATGACGTACAGCATGTTCAAAAATGTACTGTGCTGTAAATTAAAAAGTAATAATGTTGCTACTTGTGACATACCTATTTGTATGAAATTGTATCAGAGACGTCCAAGTAGGTAATGGTACATGTAAATACATATTAAAAGAACAATCACTTCTTTTGATTTCGACATGATATTCAAGTATCATTAGAAAATTATGAATTCCATTGGTAAAGGAGTATGTAGGTAAGTACGAGAAAAGTACCTAAATGTAAAATGTAAATGAATAATACACTTACCTGTCTTTATACTCAAGAAGATGTTCAATTTTTTCTAATAAAAATATTACCCTGTTTTGTTAACCTATATCGGATGAAGAAGTTGATATCATATTTACTCTTTGGCGATATAAACGGGGTCTTTTTGGTAACAAGTCATTAGAAAATAATTCAAGCACTTCAACAGCGTCTAAAGTTACCAATAACTGGCTTAGATAGTCTTCCATTTCAAGGGATTCACGTATTTTAAATCACAATGTAATGTTAGGTGACAGTTAAGGCGCGAAATATCGGGCCCCTAAAGTTAGAGGCCCCCCTAAGCTCTTAGGTGACACCTAAGCGTTGGTGAAAACAATTTTTCTTAAGAGGCGCCCTAAATGGCCGCTAAGGGACACTTAAAATTAGGAGTCAGTTGGTGAAAACGGGCATTAGAGAGCCTTAAATCTCATACCGCGAAAACGCGCCTCGTCTAACTAGCCCAGGGGTCGGCAACCTTTGAGTCTGAAAGGTCAAGAATGACAATCTACAAAATTTCTTGAAGAGCCACAATTTTTTCTCTTGCCAACAATAAATAGTACTTGCATAAATAATGTTTCTTGATAAAAAACTAATCTATACAAAATATAAATAAATAAAATTGACGTGTCTGTTTGTAATTTCAAATTAACAGCTTTTCATTTTGTGCAATATAAAATAAGTTTTTAACATTTTGTCAGTCCGTCTGTCTGTCTGTTTGTTCCGGTCATAAGGTCTAACATAGGCTACTATATCTTAGGGTTCCGTTTAAAAAATAAGGTTCCGTTTAAAAAAATAGGGTTCCGTTTCCGTTAGTTTTATGCAAACGAAGTTGCGGGCACCAGCTTGTTTATTCATAAGAACTGGTGAAGGCGCCAAACTATCTGGCGTCCGAAGCGTATTCACACCTACATAGAAACCTCCGATTCTTAATTATAATGTGAGCGAGCGAGCAAACATTTTTGTCTATGTTACAGGTTAAACTTAAACCTCGAAAGACTGAATGTGCACTTGGGAAAATACAATAAAATCAACAGCCAAAAAACAGAACGTCGGTACAAAATAATATACTATGTTGTTTATATTAAACGCTAGCGAGCGGAGCAAATGTTTTTATAAAGAAAAATTGTTCTTATTGCATCCAAATTCCGATTCCGATTTATTGAGGTGCGTGGCTGTAGGCGGCGGCACACGTCGCTCACGCCCAACAAGTGGCTGAGAGATGAAAATGGTGCCTTATCCTCGTTCATCGATTCAGAACGATTTTAAATGTTTTTTTTAAATAAAATAAATAATAATAAATATAAGCTCCACATTAAAAGAAAGCTTGCCGACCCCTAAACTAGGCCCACTATGCAATCGCATTATTATTACGAAAAAAGTTTCACTTGCTGGTATTACAAAAGAAAATACGTACGTAAATAATATAAAATAAATTGCCCCACTTCAAAATATTTTCTAAATTCAAAGTTTGAAATTTATAATTTTTTTAGGTTCAAAATGCGCTTGATGCGCGTGCCCCGCTGTCGGCCGTTCTCGACGCGGTTCCTGGTTCTACTCTTCCTGGTGATAGGCCTGGGGGCTTACTGCTACTACTACAATGTAGCGCCATCCGCGTACCCTAAGCCAAGTAAGTGGAGTTTCAGATCCGGGGGAAATGCTGGTGGCTTTTATCTACGGAAAAGTAGTTGTGCTGTACAGCTTTGATGGCGAAGTAACAATGGTGTAATCCAGACGTCGTGGAATATGTTAGGAAAAATCGAATTTAATTACAGACTGAATAATTGACACAGGAACCGATTGTCTAATGATAGCTGTCTGACGTTACTCTTCTGCTTTTAGACCAAATTATAACATGACATCACCATCGGTTATGTACATGCGTAATTAATTTCACTTTCCAAGCAGACATTTTTTAATGGGGAAGAGTAATTTATTGCAAAATTGTCAACAACTTTAAAATTCGAACTCACGCATTTTTTTTTTTGGTTTCTCGTTTCGGTTTTAATTACATTTTTCCGTCCCCGCAACCCATATTCAACAATGGAGTCAAGTTTGCGGTTTGCTTTGTCGCGGATCCAGCCATCACATCGATATCGAAAACAAAACGATAAATGAGCCTTTAAACGATAGATAAGATAAATATAGAATGTGTCTGGTAGACATCTCACAGTATGGGCTGAACATTTTTTTTTATATTTAATAAGTAATATTTTCTTCCGGATAAATGGTATGCTATGGCATATGGCAACTGAAACTTTTACTTTATCGGAAAGGTATACCACGTAGTAGCAGCTCATATAAGCTACATATAAGTAGCAGCTCAGGATTTAGTAGCGCGTAGTAGATTTAATATTCTTTCGTATCAAGTGTTGTGCTAAAATAAACTACTGGTCTATATTACATTCCCACTAATATAAATGTGAAAGTTTGAACAAACATCAATATATCCATGGATGTATTGATGTTTGTTTCTCTTTTACTCCAAAAACTGCTGAATGGATTTTGATAAAATTTGGTATGACAGTAGTTTGGGCTCTGGATCAACACATAGGTTTTACTTTTTATCCCGAAAGAGTACAGTGTTCCTGCGGGATACTGTATTTACGCGGGCGGAGCCGCGGTCAAGAGCCGAAGAATTCAGCCAAATTCTGTACTCTCTATCCTAATAGGAAGCATTGTTTCTAATAGATCTGCAAGACGTGCCATCACCGCAGATTTGCCTGCGCAGGCTGGCTTGTACATGGAACACTGCAAGTGTACCTAGTTGGTAAAACTGTATCACGCGTCAACCATAGTCGTTTAAATTATAGACGAGGCCTGTCGAGGCAAAAACTGTCCACTTTTGGGGTTGTTTGGGGCCATTTGGACGTTTGAGATATGGCGAAATCAAGATGGCTGACATTTGTGTATGGTGAAATCAAGATGGCGTAACTTTTTCTTGTATGAAGATTTGTTTTGTCAAATGCACGTCGTAGCCTATCTTTAGTTTTGAAATCTTTGACGTCAACCCCATAGCGAGGTTTGCGCAGCTTTCGACTCGTTTGAACTTGATGGCCACGTCCATGTTTCCTGAGGCTTGCGCAGCCCAAGCTCTGGTGATACTTGCAAGTGTATAACCCTTACAACATACAAGAGTTAGGCGACAAAGTATCGACAATATCTTTCGACGATAAATAGCGATTTGCATCCGTCACAAAACTCGTAGAACGTAATTCCAATATCCATTTAGAAGTGAGTCCCAACAGACAAAGAGATCAAAGGTGGCCTAAGCGACGGATTTAATTGCCTCTGCCATCTTCTTTTTTTGTTGTCTATTGCCTCGATTTTTTGCCGCCGCAACATGCACCGGCTATTCTCTTATCAAAGTATATTCTAGTTTGGTTAATGCAGGTGTGAGTTTTTATTTTAGGCGCTTGCAATTTATAATAGTACTAATAAATATACTGTATTTTGCTTAAAAGTTAGTTTAAACGTTTACTTACTAAAAGAGAAAATTAGGTTACGAGAGTAAATTGAGGTTTTTGGTCGCATGTAAAGTTCGTATCACATTTCACTTTTATTTTGATAGGAACCATCATCGCCACACTCCTAAAGGTCAATTCTAAATTTATGTTTAATAAATCCTGCAATAAACAGTTACGATCCAGTCCCGATATGTTAAAACTGCAAAATAGTATTATCATAAACGTCAAATAAACGTTAAACCCGTTTTGATTGGTCCAAACCCCAAAAATCAGTCTAAGATATCAAGACGAAAGTAAATGAAAGTGTAAGTTAATTACGAGATGGTGACGCCACGTTATGTTACATGAGGCTCTCATGTAGCATGACGTGGCGAAGTAACGCGTCGCAACTCGCCACCCTAAAAACTTTTGATAGACTACACTAACGCCCGAAATTAATAACGTATCTAAAATCTTAGATTGACTTCAAAATCAGATTCTCAAACAAAAATTGGCGTAAAATGACGTGAAGTTAATCCTAGGATCGTTGAAATGTATTGATCTCAGATAGCTAAAATGAGATTAAGGTTGATTATTAATTTCGGGAGTAAGTCGATGATGATGATATCCGTTAGTAAACTTCGTTACTTTTTTGGTAATTGTGATCTTGACCTTGCGTCCGAGACAGGTACTGGAATATACCTAGTGTTCTTCCGCGTGCACTACGACATTTCTGAAGATATGATCTCAACAATAACGTGTAGTGAAACCATGTTCCTAATTACCCTCGGCAATCTTCGTTTCTCTATGGAAATTACTAATGACGAAAAACGACGATTGTTGAAAGACATCGAGGTGGTCTTAAAGTACATGCATATGTACAACATCGACAAAACAAAGGGTAAAAACGAGACCCTATTACTGAGTCTTCGCGACTGTCCGTTTGTCTGTCCGTCTGTCTTTCACCAGGCTGTATGTCATAAACGGTGATTGCTAGACAGTTGAAATTTTCACTGCTAATGTATTTCTGTATCCGCTATAACAACAAATACTAAAAACGGGATAAATATAAGTCATACCTTAAATATTATCTTACGTAAATTCAATAAGAAGTGTTTTATGAGAATTATTTATATATAATATACCTACATAGTTGACTATGTAGGTATATTATCATATGTAATTGTAAGTTAATTAATTACATTAAAAATATCTAAGATAAAGAAGTAGGATTTAAAATTTAAAATTTTTGTGTGGATCTCCCCTTGCCTCTAGCAAGGGAGATCCAGCTTCGCCACTAAGGCTGGGATTACAATATTATGGTCCGGAATCCGGTAGGCCGTGGAAAATTCTGAGAAAAGAAAATAGTTATATTTTCTTTTCTCAGAATTTTCCCGATTTTTTTTCTGCGATAATACAATAGAGCTGAAAATCGAAACATAAGTGTCGAGTCAAATGTCAATGTCAAATATGACAGCTCGACAATCGACAATTCGATATTGAATTCTATTGTATTAGCGCAGAGTGCTATTTTCTCTGAACTTACCCCGGCATTACGGATTCTGCATCATATAGATGCCGCCTAAGCGCACATCGACCAGAGAGTTGCAATTGAAGAAAACCGATGTGAAATAACATTCGCGTCGTGTTTCATGGTTAGGTTAGGTTAGGCACTCTAAGACAAACGGGCGGATCCGATTTTTTCTTCTCCATAATGGTAAAATATACTTTAAAATTTTTTTTTTCACAGCAACAACTTTGAAGGTTATAAAAACACTCGAATAAGCGATAACCTCGGCCGCGGACTTGATCGCAACAACGCATCGCATCGTTGATATCATAATAGCGCCCGTCACACGTCACACGTCACACGTCACACGTCACGTACAGTTCTGACCGCGGGAAATAGCACGTGCCGTTCCAAGCCGCGCTCCGGACGCTACGAACTTGTAAATAAATGCGGTTGGCCAACGGTCTGATGATGTTGATGTCATTTTCCAGTTTGAATCGCGCGCTATGTGAGTGTATTATGTAATACGCCGGCAGTCCAAACCGTGACGTATTTTAGTCGTAATTTGCACGGCAGTTCAACCCGCAGTTCAAACCGCACAGACCCGATCAATACTGATTTTGTGTCACGTATGAATTTAAAATTCGAATATGATTTAAAAATTCAATTTTTACAATTTTATTTTTTAATTGAAATAATCGTGTAGTCACGAGTTCACGACATCACGATGACTGCTCAAGACATTAATTAGCTCATTAGATTTAAAATGTTTTATTTGCGAAATAAAAGGGGGGCGATCTCTTTAAAATGGAAAAAAAATATTTTAAATTAACCTACAAGGGGCATGGAAACTGTTTAGTCCAAGATCCGGTATAAGAAATATAAATAGGGCGCAATTTAACTAAGCAACCTATTTGCAATGTGTCAATGTGAATATTATCTATCATTTATTTCTTATCACTAGTAAATAACAGATGAGGTATATATTTCTTATACGGTAATAGACCAGTTCTTAAACTATAAATAGAATAAAATGTTGAAAAAACTTTATCTCAACTCAATACTTTGAGAACAGATACTTCTGTTCTCAAAGTATTGAGTTGAGATGAAGTTGAGGAGAAGAACTGCTACATAAATTGCATAACTCATCCGGACACGTGATATTAAATTCATAATACTAACGTAGCTGCAATATTCCGACTGTCTAAACTCTAAAGCACTTTACGAAGCAGCGGAGTATGACAATTAATAACAAAGTAATTCTATTTGCGCCACAACATCCACCATTTTGTAGGTTTGTAGGGTTCCGTAGTAACTACAAGGAACTCTTATAGTATCGCTCTGTCCGTCCGTCTATATTTTGTATAACTATACATTGCATATTAGGTATATACTTTATTTTTGGTATCACATAATTATAATTTGATGTTTAAATACTGTATTTACCCGCCCCAGATAAAATGCTTGTGAATTTTGGAAAACTCCTCTCACAACGAGTGTGATAATATCTATTTGTCTGTGGTTTTTGCGCAATCCGTTTACTTTGAGGCCTTCCATATAATATACAATAATATGCATCAATACATACAAATAAATAAAATTTAAATGTCTATTTATACTTTAAATAAAATATGAACGTTGCGAACGTTATACAACTGAACGTATAATCGCATCCTTTTTTTGGAAGTCGGTTAATAACAGCTTTTCACCTACCTACCTAGACCAAAAAAAAAGAAGTTTTTGTCTGCTTCTTCCGGCTAATCTCTGAAACGCCCGGACCGATTGTTACCGGACTCTCACCGGCAGACATTATAGGGAGTAACTTAGGCTATTTTTATTTCAGAGTTCCGCCTCCATTAACAGTTCCACGCAAACGAAATGCGGGTACCAGCTAATAAATACCATCTGCGTGTCCTTTTGCGCAATCCGTCTACTTCGAGATAATACATTATATATTATGTATCAGACAATAAATAGACATGGTCTATTATAGTACACGTGAAACAGATACTAAAAAATTGTAAAATCCATTTTTCTCACGCCACTCTGTGCGTTTGAAAAAGTGATTGATACTCCGGATGTCATCTTGCGTGGGATTAAACGTGTCTCTAAGACGCGATCAAACGGGAATAATTCGAAAGATAAAGACAACATTAAGATATCGAAATTATTTTGGTGCCCGCAACTTTGTTTGCGTAGATCTAACGGGAGCGGAACTCTATTTTATTAAACGGAATCCTAAGTTAAAAGTAGCCTAAGTTACTCTTTATAACATCAGCTATCTGCCAGTGAAAGTTCCGTGAAAGTAGGTCCAGCCGATTCAGAGATTTGTCGGAACAAACAGACAAACAAACGGTCAGACAAAAAATTTAATAATTGATTTTGTATTGCAAGTGCCCTATATACTACAAACAGACACTTCTAGTTTATTTATTTGTATTCGTATAGATTATGGGCTAATGTCAATCACAGAGCGATCTCTAGATTGTATAGATATTCTATTTTTAACCGACTTCCAAAAAAGGAGGCGGTTGTGCATTCGGCTGTATATTTTTTTTTGTATGTTCATTATAATTCCGCCGTCTGTGCACAGATTTTCAAAATTCTTTTTTTGATGTAAAGGGTATAATCCCAAGTCGGTCCTGTTTTCACCAAAGTGGTGACCTGATGATGGGATCCATGAGAAATCGAGGGAACTCCTCTAAATTTATATGGACACATATGGTGATTTCGACTTTTCCTGAAGTACTCCAAGCATATGCTACCAAAAAGTAAGATTTCGTACCAAGGTATACCCTGGGTCCAAAAGTGCTGAACAGAACTGACTACTTATAGATACATGTTTGGGCATTTCGGCGTTGTTTAAAGAACTGGAAGCATATGTCACTATGCCAATTACGGCAATCATCATCATTAACACCATCATTACACCATACGTCATCACATTATGATGATATAATAGGTACTGCTCATAGTATTCTACATCGACACGGATATCTTTGAACATTAGTCATTACTTTGCCGTATGTGAACCTATTTGCAAATTTGTTTTGTTGCTGTAAAGGCTATAATTCGAAATTTGTCCCTTAGTCACCAAAGTGGAGACCTGATGAAATGATAAATCGAGGGAATTCAACGAAACAAACAATGGACACATATAGTGATTTCAACTTTTTCTGAAGTATTCCAAGCATATGCTACCAAAAAAACTTTTGTACCAAGGTATATCCTGGACACAGAAATGTACAAGCCCTGGATCCAAAAATACTGAACGGAACTCCCGAGTCCTTATAGACACATATTTGGATATTCCAGCGTTGTTTAAAGAGCTGCAAGCATATGCCATCATTCCACTTACAGTAATCATCATCATCATCACTATAATATGTTGGTGTTTCTTTACAAGAAACACCAACATATTATTACCGACTTCAAAATTAAGAACATTGAGTAAATGAATTGTTAAATTCTTAGCCGAATATAAAAGGGAAATTATTTAGAAAATAAGTTTTATTTCATACTTTTTTGTGCATTTTTATTACTTTGGAAGTCGGTTTAAATTTTTTGTTTAAAAATAATTAATTCTTATAATATTATATAATATTTATAAAATAAAAATACCAACGATTAAAGTAAAAAAATGTAGGGACTATGTGCCAGTTAGAACATTCTTATAAATTGTCCGTTAAGGATATTAGATTTTACTACAAATGTTTTTGGAACGTATGGCCGACATCAAAACGCCAAATCTAATAACACGGCGACCGTTTGCTTGAAACTGTTACGGTAATTATATCATCGTGCACGGGTCACGGGCCGGGAAATGCGATTAATATCCCGCCCACACTAGTTCCATCACTAGCTACAAATATTCTTGCATTCATTCGAAGCACATCACTATAATGACGGGCGCATAGACACAGAGTAGAAATAAATACTAGCGTACACAGAAACAGCTTTCATAGAACGATCCAAATTAGAAAATTTTGACAGCCCCATCAACGGCCCACAATTTTTCTATATAATCGTGGACACACCGTAAGCTTGTAGTAGTGCTTTCGAAAAGTAACTATGTAGCTGTTTATCTGTTCCTCTTTCTTAAATCTGTGGTATGGGTAAGGTTCAAATTGAAATCAATTTAATGCCCGTAAACTGTGGTGGCTTTACCTATTCCCACGAGTGCTATATACTCATTTTTGTAGCACAGCTTAAACTGTTGAACAGCTAGCGCTGAAAGGAGATCGGCAAGTCGCCATACATTTGCTGCCTGGTAATTAAAATACGAGCTACAAAAAGTATTTATTGTAAGTTGTACTTTATGAACGTTCATATGAACAAAAAAAGCAATAATATTTATATAGCATCAAACTTGGGGGATAAAAGATAATTGATTAAATATAACCCAACCAATTGTTCAATATATTGCTCTAGTGGCGGTTTGCGGAAAAGCGACATATATTATTTGAGATGTCAATTACATAATGAAATGAATAACTAACTAGTTATAAAACTAACTAGTTTGGAAACTCAATATATGCTAACAGATAAATGATAGATGTTGAGATAGCAACACAAATATTTCTTTATAATCTGTAGGATAGACTCTTTTTGTTATCTGTGGTTTATGAAAACTACTTCTTCCTTCCGGTAAAAAAAAAATAAAAAAAAATAAAAAAAATGGCTTTCTAGAATGATCTGCTAGGTATGTCAGAAATAAGTAAAAGTAATAAAAGTGAGTTGTTTCAAGTTAATGCAATTTAATTACAAGAACATTCTTCTAAAACATAAATATTACAATAGTTATGGGCCGAGATCCCTTTTCCGAGAAAATCTAAAAAATTTCGAAGCACGAGGGAAGCAATATTATGTCGGCGAGAGACGCTATGAATAGTAAGTACAATATACCACAATTTGATGGCGAAAGTTTCAATACTTGGGCATTTAGACTAAAAAGCATTTTAAAAGAGAGTGGTTGCTATGAGGCAATTCTGCAAAAGGATTTTAAAGATGAAAAATTGGAAGCAAGAGCCCAAGCTATAATAATTTCTGCAGTGGCGGATAGCCACCTAGAGTATTTGAGAAGTGATACAGCTTACGAGATGTTTAAGAACCTAGAGGAGAGCTTTAAAAATCGAGGCACCCGTAGTAAATTGTTCCTGCGAAGGCAGTTGAGTGAAATTAAATATATTGAAACAAAGTCTTTGAGAGAACATCTCACTAGAATGCAGGAAATCATTACACAACTAGAGGAAGCAGGCTCTGTGATGTCAGAGAAAGAAAAGGTCAACATCTTCTTACTGTCCATGCCAAAAAGTTATGAAAATATAGTGACTGCGCTGGAAACTATCGGAGAATTAAAACTTACTACTGTAAAAGACAGATTACTGGCAGAAGAAGAAAAAAAAAAGCAGTTTCACAGCAAGGAGATTGTCACTCCAAGTGCATTCTCATGCTTTGTATGTGGGAAACCAGGACATAAAAAATTTCAATGCCATAAATTACAAGGAAACGGATATAAGAATTTCAACACCGGATAAGGACATAGTAACAGGCAAGGATACAACGCTAGACATGGGTTTCAAAGAGGACGTGGACAAAGAGGACAAGGATTTTATGGAGGACGTGGACATACTTTCAATAACCGAGGTAGAGCACAAGGTGGCCATGTGAATTTTGCGGGGAATAATCGAAATGTATTTATGTGCTACGACGAACAGTATAATAGTGGAAATAACTCATTGATTCAGTTTTGTGTGGACTCTGGGTGTACAAACCATTTAATTAATAGTAAGGAACATTTTATAGACTATATTGAGTTAAAAGTACCTAAGAAAATTGCAGCAGCCAAAAATGGGGTTAGTTTAGAAGCAGTTGGGATTGGAAATATGGAAGTATCATGTCAAGTGGGTAAGATTTTAAACAAATTTCTAATAACAAATGTTTATTATATACCTGATTTAAGGAAAAATTTATTATCTGTGTCAAAAATGGAAAGTGCTGGTTTTAGAGTAGTTTTTAGCGGAGGTAAAGTAAGAGTTTATAAACAGGAGAACTTAATGATGATAGGTAATAAAATAGACACAATGTACACACTAAACTAGCAAAGTATTGTAACTTCATGTAATTTTTCAAGTAAAATTAATAATGATGAGTATCACATATGGTAATGGAGGTTTGCTCATTTAGGAATTAATAATTTAAATTTATTGGTAAACAAAAACATGGTACATGGTTTGGCAGGATTAAAAAATAAAACTATAGAAAATAACTTGTTGTGTGAGCCCTGTGTATTAGGGAAAATTTGTAGACAACCTTTCAATAAACCAGGCATTAGAGCGAGTCAATCTTTAGAGCTTGTGCATACTGATGTATGTGGACCTATCTCTCCACAAACTTATGACGGAAAGAATTACTTTGTAACATTCATTGATGATTTCACACACTTTACAATAGTTTATTTAATGAAAAATGAATCAGAAACTTTTGAACATTTTCAGCATTATTATAATTTTGCAACGAGACATTTCAATAGAGATCTTTTAAAATTAAGAATGGATAACGGTAGAGAATATTTTTCAAATGAATTTAAGAATTTTTGTAGTAGGAACGGAATAGTGATGCAGTACACAGTGCCAAACAATCCGGAGATGAATGGAACAGCCGAAAGGATGAATCGAACATTAATGGATAAAGCGAGAACTATATTGATTGACTCGGGAATGAAAAAGGAGTTCTGGGGAGAAGCAGTTTTGTATGCAGCGTATGTGACAAACCGAAGTCCAGTTACTGGAAGAGATAAAACACCAAGTAAAATGTGGGAAGGTAGAAAACCGGACGTATCAAACTTAAAAATATTTGGATGTATCGCTTATAATTATATACCAAAGGAATTGAGAAATAAACTAGATCATAGAGGAAAGAAAATGATAATGATTGGATATAGTATGGCAGGTTATAAGCTATATGATGAACAAACAGGAAAAGTTGTGACTGCGAGACATGTTATTTTTGATGAAAAATGGAAGAAAATTAAAGGATAGCTAATCCTTACAAACATACCTGAATATGAAGAAAACGAGAAAATAGAAAGCGTGAAAGACAGCACAGAAGAGGAAATAAATGAAGAAGTTGAAAGACAAGAAAGTAATGAGAAAGCAAGAGATGAAATAGTGGAAATTTGTAAAGAAGAAGAAATTACGAATAATAGAGAAGAAAGTCAAGAAATAGGAAGAGAAAAGATTATAATGGAAAATAAAGAAACAGGAAGAGGAAAGAGAAATAGAATGAAGCCAAAATGGCAGAATGAATATGTAACCAGCTTTAGTGATGAAGATGATGCCATGTATGCGTTTCTATGTATGAATGATGACGTGCCGTTTACATATGATGATATAAAAACCAGAGAAGATAAAAAGGTTTGGATGAAAGCTGTAAGTGAAGAATTGAAAGTACTAGATGAAAATGAGACTTTTGAAATAGTTCCGAAGCCAGAAGACAAGAAAACATTAGATGCAAAATGGGTATTTACAAGGAATGATACAGGAAGAGAAACGATATGTAAGGCTAGACTAGTAGTACGAGGTTTTCAACAAGAAGAGAAATTTGATGATGTTTACTCACCCGTGTTAAAGTTACAGACGTTAAGGATATTGTTATCTGTAGCTGCTCAACGAGATTATCATTTAAGTCAGATGGATGTGAAAGGAGCATTTTTATATGGGAATATATAAGAGGAAGTATACATAAAACCACCAGATGGTATGAAAGTGCAACAAGGATTTGTACTGAAACTAAAGAAATCACTATACGGTTTAAAGAAATCTCCTAAATACTGGTATGAAAAGTTTAATAACACAATTATATCATATGGTTTTAAACGTTCAAATAATGATTATTGCTTATATTACATAAAAGATATATACTTACTATTGTATGTCGACGATTTGCTTATACTAGGCTCAAACTTAAATAAAATAGAAGATTTAAAACAATTTTTGAAAACTAAATTTAAAATGAAAGATTTGGGTAGCAATAATTTAATGTACCTTGGGGTATCGATTAAAAAGACCTCTATTGGAATAACTATTGATCAAACTAAATATTTAACAAGTGTTCTTGAACGTTATAATATGAATGAGTGTAAGGGATGTGAAACACCAATGGATGCAAATTATAAATTTGATGAGAACGGAGATATTGATTTATCATATGAAAAACAATGTCGATCATTGATAGGGTCACTTATGTATGTTACTGTCGGTTCAAGGCCAGATTTAGCGGCATCTGTTTATTATTTAGTTAGATTTCAATCTAGACCAAATATTGAGCTCTGGAGATCTCTCAAACGTTTGCTAAGATATGTAAAACATACAATTAATTTTGCATTGTTGCATACTAAAGATGATTGTAACATGCCTTTATTAGGGTATGCAGACGCTGATTGGGCTAGAGATTTAGACAGAAAATCGACATCAGGATATGTTTAAAATTTTTAATAATACTGTTGTATGGAAGTCTAGGAAACAAAGTACCGTTGCCTTAAGCACAACTGAAGCGGAATTTGTATCATTATGTGAATGTATTATGGAAGCTTGTTGGATGTTAAAATTACTTGCTGATTTAAATATTAATGTTAAAAATGTAACTATTTATGAAGATAATCAAAGTACTATTAAAGCTATTAAAAATCCTGATCAGAAAAGGCTTAAACACATGGATGTTAAATATAATTTTATAAAACAGAAAGTAGAAGAAAATATTGTTACTGTAAAGTATATTAATACTAAAGAACAGATTGCTGATATCTTAACAAACCTTTGTCTAAGAATATTTTTAAAAATTTAGTTTCTAAATTAAGTTTGTGTTCTATAAATGTTTAAAGTTAAAACATTAGTATTGTGTTAGAGTTCAAAGTTAGTTATTTACTTTTGTGAATGTTGAGGAATTTAAGGTTAATAAATTTAAATGTAAGTTGTTGTGTATCTATGTAAAAGAAATGTTTGTGTTGAGGAAGAGTGTTGAGATAGCAACACAAATATTTCTTTATAATCTGTAGGATAGACTCTTTTTGTTATCTGTGGTTTATGAAAACTACTTCTTCCTTCCGGTAAAAAAAAATAAAAAATATAAAATAATGGCTTTCTAGAATGATGTGCTAGGTATGTTAGAAATAAGTAAAAGTAATAAAAGTGAGTTGTTTCAAGTTAATGCAATTTAATTACAAGAACATTCTTCTAAAACACAAATATTTACAATAATAGATGTCGCTTTCACGTTATGAAAACCAAAAACATAATAATTATTTTTCTTGGTATATAAACAGTATAGCACATATTAACACCCCAAATAACATTTTTTTCATAAAACTAGTACGAAATAGATTAGCTATATTATATATATAAAATATATAAATAAATAAAAGAAAATAACTTTATAATCTAATTAAAATAAATATATCTATTGGCCCACTAGATGGAGCTTTTACTCCTCAATTTGACAATTTAAATCATGATAACCATAATATACTATATACATATTATTGCAACGATAACTATGTGGTTATCTATATAAGTACGTACTTTGCACATCAATTCTCTGATAAAAGGAGATTCTAAACTTTTTATTCCCAAGTCCTAAAAATATAATATATTTTTTTATATAATAACTATTTAAGTATTATAAAACCATATATGTTTGGCCGCTCTTGATGGAAAGCGGGCAGGATTCGCCAGTGTCATTTGGCACCCAGATAGTGCTATGACGTAACCGTTAAGATTTAAAATGTTTAAAAGGTACTGAATTTACAACGCTTCGTAAATCGTGATAGTTGCAATACTAAAAATTTCCAACGTCATTTGTTTTAATTTTTATTGACAAAAGAAATTATAAGAATGTTATAAGTGTGATAAGTGTATTGAAACTCAATTAAGAGTAGATCATAATATTTACGGATAATATGTTGGATTGACGAAACAGGCAATAATTTGTTTCACATGAAATTCTTTATATTTATTTAATTTAAAATTTAAAACATAACCAAGAGCACGTACATATGTCTAAGGAGGGTTCCATAACTATAAACGCGTTATAGGTTTTTTTTTTCACTTTACTTCAAAAGTTACTGTTCGATTTCGTTCAAAATAATTTTTCTAAAGAGTTTTTTTTAGCATGATCTATTAGGATGGAAACTTACAAGTTTCTATCTCCTTATAGTTAAGAAATGCCAGGACCAACTTTGCTTATAACCACTTTGTTATGCATAACCACTTTGGAGGCCGATTACTATTATTAAAATGGTCGAGATTGTAAAAAAGTCATGTATGAAACCTTGCTTTTATTTTAAAATACCAATTCAACGATACCCCACACGATGGGGACGAAAATGAAAAAATATTTTTCATCCCCACTTGACATGTATAGAGAGCCACCCCTAAAATATAAAATCATTATTATTTTATGATGACAAAACCGAGAAATTATACACAGTCTATAACAAAACCAAATTTCATCCCTTTATCTTATGCTTTAAACGAGACAATCTTCTATATATAATACAAATATAACCCGTTTCTCGACATCGACTGCAAGTATTACCATGAAAATCCCTGGGAAGCTGCGCATTTTAATTTTTTTCTTTTGTCGTGCAACAATATATCAATAATTTCGACTCAATTATGTCAGTCCGATTGCCAGTTTGGTATGCGTATGTTTACAATTTTGCATTGCTCGAAAATTAGGAATGTGGTGGGTTCAAATCCTGGTCAGATAATTTTGTGATTCTTTCTGTTTTAAATTTATCAGAACTCCGAGCAAGCTCGGTTACCCAGGTACTGTTCATAATTACAGAAGCTAGAAGGGCAGACAGACAGACAGACAGACGGACGAACAGACCGAAACTATAAGAGTTATTTCCTTGAGTATTCCGGAATCTTAAAAAACATAAGTAAGCCCACATCTATACAACACAGGTACCTTAATGCCAAGAAGGTAATTCGTTTAGCAAAGGTAATCTAAAGAACGTATAGCTTATTCAAATTGTCATAAATATACACATTATGTTGTGTAGAAGCTGAGGATGAAGACCAACCCCGATACGATATCTCATGGTAGCCGATTGGGGTACCGCATCTTGCCCTACAGTCCCCTAAATGCAATGTGTGTTGAAGTGCTCGTGAATGTACAATGTACAGATACGTCTAAAAGTTATTCAAGAGAGAGCTGCTATTTTCTTTTTGCTCACCTGTCCTCCGTCTGCTCGCTTATCCGCACTGCATCAATCTAAACGGGCGTAAACGACATCGGAAAACCGATAGATCGCTTTTGTTTCAATCGTTTTTTAGAATTTTTTGTTAGAAGTTTTATATTTTTACCATGGAAAATTGAATCCCACAAAAACCTTTACCTAAATGGAAAAGAGCCAAGTCTATTCACGTAAAAAGTTTTGAGATATCGTAGAAACGAAGTCTTGTTTAGGTTAGTTAGTCCTTAATTATTAGTTATTCATTAAAATTTTGTGACTGCATGTGGATAATTTTATTTTTTTAATATTTATTATAGTGACTTGGCAATGAGCACTACTAATTTATATAATATAATATGATTACCAGTAACTACTTACGTCAAAATGTGCTATTAATCAATGTAGTATTTTGATCGTCATATTTTACTATAACAACTGAAAATCGCAGTCAATTTTTGCGTTTATTAAATGAGTATAAAGTTTAAATAATTGTCAAATTAAAAAAACATTAATTTAAAACTCAGTCGTAACTTCTTTTTACCTGACTAAGGCGAAGCTAAATGTGTGATTGTTATAATGTAGCGCCTAAACTACTGAATAAACGAATGTATGACAATTAATGATGTGTTAATAGATTCGTAATTATGCCCCGATAACATAAGCTAATATATAAAAACATAAGCTATATTTTGCGTAGTCGAGTGATAGTTTTTACTCCATGTTGCTGAAAACGCACACCTTATTGTCATAGTAAGAGGATATCGATATGTTTTCTGGGATAATCGGCTATTGTACAATGTACAAGGGTCTATTCTACCTTCTTTTTATTATAATATGAATATCTGTCTATGGTATTTGCTTTTATCTGTGCTCATTACAGTTGAATAGCACATTTAGACGTAAGTAGTCACTGGTAACCTATATATTATATAATATCTATATATATATATATATATATATATATATATATATATATATATATATATATATATATAAAAAAAAGGTCGTGTTAGTTACACTATTTATAACTCAAGAACGGCTAAACTGATTTGGCTGAAAATCTGTATATTGTGGTAGGTAGCTTAGCACCAGGAGACGGACATAGGATACTTAAGTGCCCCGCTGAGTCTGTCTGTCTGTATGTTCGCGATAATCGCAAAAACGTCTGAATGGATTTTGATGCCGTTTACATTTACCGACCGAGTGGTTCCTTAGAAGGGTTTAGGTCGATAATAATTTGTTAAGGTTTTGTGGAAATTGTTTGATTTATGACGATAAATGTTGGTGTCGGAAAAAATCAAACCGTCTGGGAACTTTTATCGAAAACGCTGCCTAACCTAACCCGCTGGAGATAAAACCCAAAACAGTGTATGGTAGGATTGTTTCTCTTTTATAGGTCTACAAAAAAGGTCCGCGATGGCATAGATATGTCTATATTTAAGGATAAGTTACTATACCGATTCTAAGTTTTAAAAAATGATCAGAAATAATGTGATATTTTCAGAAGCTATTTAGACGGATACAATTTAATTATCCTTATCTAGGA
This sequence comes from Phengaris alcon alcon, assembly GCA_037179445.1. Taxonomy (NCBI): domain Eukaryota; kingdom Metazoa; phylum Arthropoda; class Insecta; order Lepidoptera; family Lycaenidae; genus Phengaris; species Phengaris alcon. The sequence continues at coordinate 482,005 of JAYRCH010000056.1, read as the reverse complement.
GATTATATCTAGGAGATATCTTAAAATTAAAAAGTGCTTGTGAAAATTTATTATAAAGTATATATTTTTACTCTGTGCTATTTCTATATTGCAGGTATATTTGCTAAAGAATATTTGTGCCACAAACACTCTTCCACGCGGGCGAAGCTGTGGGCAAATGCTAGTTATAAATAAATGTATAGTGCTCATTAGTCATTGCCAAGTCACTATAATAAATACTTAAAAAATAAAATTATCCACATGCAGTCACAAAATTTTAATGAATTAATCTATAGTAACTATAAATAATTAGGCACTAACCTAATTACTTGGTTTCTATGAAACTTCAAAACTTTTTACGTGAAAAAGTCTTGGTTCTTTTCTATTTAGGTAATGGTTTTTGTGGGATCGCTTTTCTTTTTGTGGTGTGATAGGTTAAGCCATTTCTGGTTCATGCCTACATATTGTAAAACATAGTCCTCAGTCGCTTTTGTCTGTTTGCGATAAACTCAAAAATTACTCCACGAATTTCCATGCGGTTTTCACCAAGAATGACTCTACCTAGTCATTCTTGAGGAATATATATTTTTTTTCACGGGTGAAGCCGTGAGCAAAATCATGTTTTTTGTATTCAGCATATTTTAGTATTCATATGATAATAATATCATACTTGTAACTTGTATGTCTATAATGCACTTGTTTTTAAATCTCTTCCATAAATAAAACGATAACCAGCCGCTCGTTGACATCCGCAACACTAGAGGAGCTACAAGTGCGCTCCCGGTGTTTAACACCAACTGCCCCTTGGGCCACCGATACTCTCTTCATGCGGCGATTATTTTTTTTTGTTTATTTTTTTTTTTCCAAGAAATTGGTAATACAAGGATGTTGTTATACAATATAGGTTACAATTCCTGCCTCTAGGGCGTGGAAATATTTACAATATTTTTTCACGCAAATTAAAAAAATTTAAACAATAATTATAATAGTAATATCATATCACCAAAGCCTTTCATAAGTCAAAAGTTAAATCTGTCTTAATCACCATAAAATCAAAATAATATTTATAATATGTCAAAATCATCATATTTAATAAGTTATATTAATTAAGTAATAATTATTAAAGCAATGTCAAATCAATTATTATAATTTATGTATTTTTTTTGTAATAAGTAGATATAGAAAATAAAATAAAAGAATGTCAAACAGAATAAAATAAATAATTAAAAACATATTTTTGAATTTTCTGGTAACTATAACATCATTAAAGAATTCTTGTGTTGTGTAGTAGCTTTTAGCGAAACACAACGCATTGAGGGTTTGAGGTTTGAAAAACTGTGAACGCACTTATAACTCCTCTGGTGACGTGCATGTCCATGAGCGGTGGTAATTGTTTTAAAATTATTATGGAATATATCTGGAATCGAGCAAACCGATCGCATGGTGGTAAGAAATTGTAGTAATTTCTTGCCATCAGTGGTTGGTGGTTCCACACTCAAGGATCGGGAACGTACTTGTAACCCCTCTGGTGTGTCAGATATCTAAGTGTGAAAACGGATCGCCTTATGCTTAATTAATAAAATTATCAAATTTTAACTACAAATTAGTATTATTTAATCATTTATGAGTTACGACAATTTTAAATATCGGTATATCAATAAAATTAATACAATTTCTTACCATCATGCGATCAGTTAGCTCGTTTCTAGATCTTTTCCATATTTAAAACGATTACCGCCGCTAATGGACATCCGCAACACCAGAGGAGTTACTAGTGCGTTTCCGGTTTTTCAAACCCACTTTGGGCCGCCGGTATCTTAGGTACTTTCCTGACGCAGCGAAATACAACGCAAGTGCTATTTCCCATCGGTTTTCTGCGAGGCCGTCTTATTTATCCGGTCGAGTCGTCCCATTCGTCCGGAAGCATCTCCTCGAACCTAAAAGAGAAGTGGTAGGTTACCACTTCTCAATTTTTGAGGTTTGCTATATAAATAAGGATTACAAAGTTATCAGTGAACTTGTGTTCGTACATTTTGTTCCTGTGAATTCGTAAAATTAAAAATCATTATTTTTTTCATAATTTTTAGTTTTTCTATATTTTTCCTTTATATGTAGCTAATAATCTAGCCTGACAGCAAATTTGAAAGTTATAATTCTGCTAGTCTAGTCGCTTTAATTATGCTTATTCTCCCTACCTCCATACCTCCATCTATCCATATCTTTCAAAATCTCGTTTTTTGCCGCATAATATATCCTAAACTGTGCACTAGAGTTTTTTAAAATTTAAATTTTAAACGACGACGACTAACGACTTCTTCGCGACAAAAATTCATACCGCCAGCTTTATTACAGGGGGGCACGAAAAAGCCCCTAATGGCTTCGAGAAAATATATTATGTAGTTACGGCCGCTTAAAGACTAAGACTTGGCGATAGCACATGGTAGTATGTAATCCTAATTTGGAATAGTGAATAGTGCAGTCAATAGTGTAAAAAAACAATAGTCAAAAATGTCGAAACCCGTCGATAATTGATGGTATGTAAAAACCATTCTAGAGTTAGTGAAGTAAAAACAGATAATTTATAAAAACGATAATATCGATCCGATATACTGATATTTAAAATTGTCGAAACTCATAAATGATATTGTGTTATTCGTGATCCTAATTTGTAGTTAAAATTTTATAATTTTATCGTTAAAAAATTGTTAACTCGTCAATAGACGAAATGTATTAAGTGTTGTTAAAAATCGAAAGTTTTATCGATGCGATACTTAAAAAGCCATAAACAGATGGTGTTTTATTTAGGCGTCTATACTCTATAGTCGGCTCCCGACAGCCGGAACCGATAGTTTGAGCGGAGTGCTTCCTCAAATTGCATCAACAGACCCAACGAACGAGTGGCGGTCTCAATATCCTAGTAGATCTTGAAACAGGGAAGATATGCCTTTTTTTGGTAGATGGCAGATGGATCGTCTAATGAAGGAGATTTTACTGTTACAAACAGACACTATCAGAGGTGGGTCGTTCGATAAAAAGAGATTGTACCTAGACCGTCACCAGCAAGGTCACAAATGTGTTGGAAATGCTTTTGATGCCCTACTGCTGGCAAGAGAAATAGCTTCATTTTCAAGTTTCTGTAATACTCAAGGAACCCTTATACTTCATACATCGTACATAGTTCGTACATCGACGAATGTTATTTTTTCTATCTCGTATTTAGTAAATCTTAGCTTTGTGAGTTTGTGGTGTTATCTGCGAAAGAATCACGTTCAAATCAGGTGAGGTTGATATTATACAGGCTGTTTTTTTTTATATTTCATATATCATATACATAGACAGGTCGGGTTTTTGGTGTAAGTACCGTATATACTATAATATGCATTTAGTGCAAAGTAGTTAATTTGAAATTACAAACATACACTTCAAGTGCATTATATATTATTTATTTATTTATTTGTATAGATAAATTCTGCTGGTCTGTGTAAAAAAGTCGGTGATGTTAATGAATTATTCTTAGCCAGTGCTCGTGTGCTATAATAGGCTAACATTTCTTTATTATATCATATCTGTGTAAATTTATCAGACGTTCCCGACGCGTGCTCCAAGTTTCGAGCATCGTTCGCCACTTCAAACGTAATTTCCGAAGGGACGTGAATGTCGATAATAATCCGATACCATCCCATCCCTAACGATAAATGAAAATTTTAATTTTTCACTTTCTTTATTTACTGTACCTGCTTTTGCGTTTTCGTCTTTCGTACTATACTGTCAACCCTCATATTACTAATGCCCGCTACACACCACAACGCTAAAACTGCACAGTTCGGTCACAGTAGACATTTTTAGTATTTTCGCGTGCGCCGATTCGGGCGGTCTAGTATGAAGATGTAGTACTATTTAGTGTATACGTCTACTGTGGTATTGTGACCGAACTGTGCAGATTTATCGTTGTGGTGTGTGTGTGTGTGTGTGTGCAGGTTTTCGATCCTGTGTATGACAAATTATTAAGGATTGTCGTGGAGTTTGTTGTGGTGATATATTCTAGATGGCTCTACCAACAATTTTTTCATTGCCATGTGTACAGTGGAGGCACTGAAGGTGTACGATTAAACTGTAACAATAAATCGTTACATGTATAGCAGGCATAGTGCTCAAATGTAGTACGATATCAAATGCATGTTATTATATTTGATTTATTTAAGAAAATAATAACTAAATCAGATTCTCGTAATTAATAATTTTCCTCAACAATATTATTCAATTTGATTTGCCTCTAAACATTATTCTCTCCAATAGACACATGAATACAAAATCTTAAATAAGAAAAATTCGAGCAACCAGACACTAATACGTTTATACCTAATACGGCTAATGCAATCCCAAACGTTGATATAGACGTCGAGTGCGCCTTCTGCAAACATCTTGACACATTGCTTGAGATTGTAGACGTTACATTGGAAGTAACATAAGGATCAAAAAGTGATCTTAGCAAAAGTTAACCCAAGCGATCTGAGGAGTCATACTGAAAATTGAACAGAAACAATTCCATGAAATGGCCACCTGAATTGACTCTCAGAGTTTCAGACAGTAAAATAACATTATTTTACTTTATCAGTCGGATTTTGCGAAGAATATGGACACTCATCCGACAGCTTGAACAGTTAATATCTAGTGACGCTTCCACACCACGTGAATCTACTCCTGTACTATGTATCCGAAGAACTTGTATCACGGGTACCAGACAACGGAGATATTTTTAACAGTTTTATACTATACACATATTTAAGATTTTTATTATACTATACATATTATATTTAATACACATCCAAGACTCGGGGAACACAGAAAAACTTTTTGTCTCTTCGGCGGGATTCGAGCCCGTCACCTCCGGCTTAAGCGCCGACGGGCTAACCACTGAGCCACATATCGTTATATTTCAACCAATTTCCTCAAAACCACTGTCGATAGAAAAAAATTGCATAAAAATCTGTTCAGTAGTTTTTTAAATTATCGCGAACATACAGACAGACAGACTCGGCGGGGAACTTTTAATATATTTAAAAAAAGCACGAAATATATTTTTAAGACCATAAAATAAGGTCATTCTTCCATTTACTATGTTGACCTTCTTTGCATGTTTTGTCTCTGTCGCTGTATATAGAGTAAGCGGCGTTAAAGTTTTCGAATAAGCTATCTGACACTTATCAGAATAATTTGATTGATTAGTGTCAGACTACACCTACACCAGTTCGTTATTGTCAGGAGGTTTGTATTAAAATAAATTTAAAAAAAGTGATAGCAAATTGACGGCAAAAAAATATAGCGGTACGTAGTTCGCCGGGTCAGCTAGCTTTCAATAATTAATACTCTAGAGTCTGGGAGCTGTAAATATAGACAAACGATAGATCACAAAGTTATTTTCACAGATCGACGTTACCTTGTCAGGGCGACAACGTATTCAATAGGTATTTGCCAGAGCTCAACTACCGTTAATATTGAGTTTTGCAATGGAATAGAGGATGGAATATTTTATGAGAAAACTATTACTTCGCATCGGGAAAATGAGATTATTAATTTATACCAACTAAATATCTTATACTAGCTTTTGCCCGCGGCTCCGCCCGCGTAAACACAGTATCCCACGGGAATCGTACATTTTTCTGCAATAAAAAGTAGCCTAAGTCCTCCCCGTGGACTACTCTATTTCTGCCAAATTTAATGAAGATCGGTTTAGTAGTTTTTACGTGAAACAAACAAACTTACATTCAAATTTATAATATGTCCAAAATAATAATATATGCGGTGTGTGTTCAAATTTATAATATAGCTGTTGCCCGCGGCATGCATAAATACAGTAATCCCAAAGGAACACTGTACTTTTTCGCGATAAAAAGTAGCCTATGTTTTAATCCAGAGCCTAATCTACTACCATACCAAAATATAATACATTTATCCATCCTCACAAACTTTCACATTTATATTATTAGTAGGATAGTGAAGAGAATATTGCTCTCCATTCTCAAATACGCATTTAAGTAAGCATTAAAAACAGTATCTGGGTAACCGAGCATTGCTCGGAGCTCTAGTAGATTTAAACAACATTAAAAATAATCACAAAAAAAGAAATTGCCAGGGTTCGATCCCACCACATTCAGAATTTCCGAACAATGCAAAAATTAACCAAACCGCCAATCGGACTGACATTATAGAGTTGAAATTATTGATATTATATTATTGCACGACGAAAGAAAAAAATATATAACTTAAAAATGCGCAGTTTCTCAGGGATAAAACCTAGCTAGACCGATTTTTCTGCCCCAAAACTCTGCACACAGAGAGTACATACTTGCAGCCGTCGTTGCCGAGATTACGATTATATATATATATATATATATATATATATATATATATATATATATATATATATATATATATATATATATATATATATATATATATATATATATATATATTGAAAGTTTAAACGGTACTAACAAAAAAAAAATTTTTTAAAATTTTTGTCTGTCTGTCTGTTTGTTCCGGCTAGTCTCTGAAAGGCTAGACCGATTTTCACGGGACTTTCACAGGCTGGCGTTATAAGAAGTAACTTAGGCTCCTTTTTCTTAGGGTTCCGTTTCAGCTACTTCTACGCAAACGAAGTTGCAGGCACCAGTTAGTGCTGAAATAATAATGAATGCTAAATAGTACGTAAAGTTTATTCTGAACAGTTTCTAGTTTTTATTTTCTTAACTTTCATATGGAATTCAAAAGGAATTCTAAGCTGAGTAGGCTCTAGTTAACAAGAAGCTGTTGACCAAGTTAAAATATACTTGCAACCTATTTGCAAATAACAGGCTAATATTCATTCGCATTTATTTCTAGCAGCTACAAAGATGCAATTCAGAAGATATCAACTACTTGAATTTTCCAAGCAACAGAATAGCAAATTGCCTGTTTAAGCTTAGGTCAGCTCACACCGAAACGCGACTCAGCGCTGCATTTTTAAGATAGCAATTCAAAATAGACCTTTATTCACCACACAAGACAAATGAAGATACACGTTTCATTGCAAGAGCGGCGCCGCAGGCTATTTTAGAATTCACTTACAATACAATTTAGTGAAATAATGGTTGAAAGTTTGTATGAAAAATATTTAAAATCTGTCCCGAATTTCATGAAATTTAATATCTGAGCTAATAAATACAAATCATTGCGTATTTTATAGGTTTTTTTTTTAATTCGTCCTCCCGAGGATGAAATGGGGGTCCAAAGTTTGTGTAGTGAAATTTCAACAACTAGTCGTACCTATTGATTTTGGCACGCAGACTGTTATAATGACGTAGATCGTCGTAATAAAAGTCTGCGTATCCGTTATTTAAAGGATTTTTGCTGAATTTATCCCCACCGGGGTGCAACGGAAACCCCACCAAGTCGCGCGCAAAAGCTAGTACCTCATATTTCTAAATACATAAATGAAACTAAATATTTTTTAATTAAGTTCTTCATAGCATTTTTCAACGCTTTTCCAATTATAAACTCGTATGTACAAACTCATCAATGCTTGAAATAGGATTTGATAAAAACTTGTCATATTAACGTAGCGGAGATCGGAAATCCACTGAAGTAACCTTTCCTTAATTTACATGACATTCGGTAAAGTTCAGACTCCTCTTCGAGGTAATGGTGAAAAGCTTAAGGTTATAGTAGAAGCTTCAGAATCGAATTCCATGTTTTGTATCCCTTTCGGCTCGTTGTCTTGTCTGCATATTGGATATTTTATGCTAATTTAATTGTATGTGCATGTATGTTTTTTTTTATCTTAGGATTAGTTCCTACCGCGACGATAAGCAGCGCTACGCGGTGCTGCATATTTAAGATATCTATTAAAAAAATTAGTTTATACACTACACAAGATGATACATGCATTGCAAGAGTACGCTTTTGAGCTGGACCGCAGACCGCGTTGGGCGGCGCCGCTCTTGCAATGAAACGTGTATCTTCATTCGTCTTGTGTGGTGAATAAAGGTTTATTTTGAATTGCTATCTTAAAAATGCAGCGCTGAGTCGCGTTTCGGTGTGAGCTGACCTAAGCTTAAACAGGCAATTTGCTATTCTGTTGCTTGGAAAATTCAAGTAGTTGATATCTTCTGAATTGCATCTTTGTAGCTGCTAGAAATAAGAAATGCGAATGAATATTAGCCTGTTATTTGCAAATAGGTTGCAAGTATATTTTAACTTGGTCAACAGCTTCTTGTTAACTAGAGCCTACTCAGCTTAGAATTCCTTTTGAATTCCATATGAAAGTTAAGAAAATAAAAACTAGAAACTGTTCAGAATAAACTTTACGTACTATTTAGCATTCATTATTATTTCAGCACTAACTGGTGCCTGCAACTTCGTTTGCGTAGAAGTAGCTGAAACGGAACCCTATATTTTAAACGGAACCCTAAGAAAAAGCTGGCGTTATAAGAAGTAACTTAGGCTCCTTTTTCTTAGGGTTCCGTTTAAAATATAGGGTTCCGTTTCAGCTACTTCTACGCAAACGAAGTTGCAGAAGTCCCGTGACAATCGGTCTAGCCTTTCAGAGACTAGCCGGAACAAACAGACAGACAGACAAAAATTTTAAAAATTGTTTTTTTTTGTTAGTACCGTTTAAACTTTCAAATGCATTTAGTGAAAAGCTGTTTATATAAAATTACAAACAGACACTTAAATTTTATTTATTTGTATGGATTAAAATGACCTCAGAAGGTCTAGAAAAGCCAGTTCAAGTGATTGATATCATCATTATTATAATATTAATACGTAGGTAAAGCAAAAACGTTCAGTACAGTTTTACGAGAATTGTGCAAACGGAAGAGTATCATAGTTGGCACAGCTAAAGTTTATGTGGAGGAAGGTGTGCAGAAAGCTTAATTTTTTCAAATAATTCTTAGAAATACATACAATTATTAAAAATAATAACAACACACTACCTCACATCATCAACACACACTACCGTGCGTTTGACAGATACAATTATGTTACACGTTGGCGTTTGTCAATATGTCGCAACATTTACATTTTTTTTCTATTTAGAGGCAAAAGAACCCTTATAAAGTTCAAACTAATTTCAACCACAGGGCTCGAAATTAGCTTAATTAACGCTCATTTCAGAAATCATTAAATATACATATAGGCTACATGTCAGATAATTCACCATAAAATAATCATGTTAGCAATTCATCAATTTTGTTTTCAATATAAGTGCGTAAAATGGCACACATAATAAAAAAATTAAAATAAGAGGATTGTAAGAAATTACTGTAAGAGCAACGTCTTCAATGTCATAATTGTGTTGTATTTTATTCTGGACGATCCACGTAATGTGGTTATTTTAGACCAACTTTATGATGTTTCTTATTTTCCAATAGTGTCTCATTGTGACGGCCGAATACTGACATACTACTGACTGTCACTGTCTCCGCAAAAAGAAAAAGACAGCATGTGACTTGAGCGCAATTTTAAGCAGCGCTGCAGTATTCGGCCGTGTGTCTAATACTTAATGAAAGCTTAGTGCAAAGAACACTGAAGTCGCCCTTTGATTATCACTTCAATCGTGTTTGACTTTACATTATTTAATTGTGCTCGTATGCGTTAGCTAGTAATTATTACCAAACAATATATGTATAAATTTATTACAAACGTAAAGAAACTTTATCCAATATACTTATACGAATGACAGCTCGTGGCTATGTGTGCGTGGCTAAAGGCGTGCGGAGACCTCGCGGCGCGCGCATGATAGGGGTATAATAGTCTAGTCGTCGACTTGGTTTTATGGGGCTTGTAGGGGACTGTATAATTCCACAGGATTTCAACCGCCGGCTCAGATTAGACTCGAAGATAGCAAGGTTACACCGATTTGGGCAGAGCCGGGGCGATAATAAAACACTATTTGAGGAGAACGATTTTCACTTTTTTCGCTTTGCATACCTGGCTCATGGCAATGCCGTATAGAGAGCTCCGCCCGTACGCCTCTTTCGGGCCGATTTGCCATCTCACTTTTACCTCTCTATACGGCTATTTTCCATAATTTTCCCTATTTTTCATGAGCCAGGTGAAGCAAAACGCGTTGTGTGAAATTCTGTATTGGCATTACCATATACATACATCCTTATATACTAGGGATCTTATTCTATAAAAAAGATATTTACAACTTAAAGCTTACCATATAAGAAATGTTCTACATTATTACCATTATTTTCCTAATAACTATTTAACCCTTTATTATATAATCTTAATCGTTACGCTACACGTTAGGTATTATGTTTATTCATATAAATCAAAAGAAGCTACTTTAAAATTAGCTTTAGTTAAAAATATATAAGCAAAATAACCTGCACTTGATAAAACACCATTTAACACGATTTTTACACACTGATGCCATATAAATCTATTAATATAGTCACTGAGTATTCACTATTATAGTTTTATGTACTGTTTTAAATGACGCGTTTATCGTTCACATTTAAATTCACTCATGTTTTACGTTACGAGGCCGCTGACCTTAACAGGGCTGGTCGTTTCATTCTTTGAAATAATTGACAATATAATTTCATATTAAGAAAGATTTGACGGACGCGACCTTTGAAATTATTTCAGACACCGGCTCATTCACACACACAGGCTCCTGTAATAACTTTATGACAGTAACTTTTGAAGTAATCCAAAGAAAACCTATTGCGCGTTGATAGTTACGCAACTCTCTTTAGACATGTCGTGACATGCTCTTGGTTAGGTTAGGCTATTATTTTATTTATTAAGTGTGTTTTGCTGCAACTGTAATCACGCTATCTGTAAAACACTAATTACACAAAATTTGAAAACGATTTTCCTAACGCCAACGGATACAAATGAAATTCTACAAATTATAAATAGTCTAAACAACACAAAATCTGTAGAAATTGACGATTTTAACACAAAAATGATCAAAGCTTGTGTTAAAGATTTAAGTAAGCCATTGAACTATATTATTAATCTTTCTTTCGAAGAAGGTTCATTCCCTGAAATATTAAAACTATCATTTATCAAACCGCTATTTAAAAAGGGCAATATAAACAACTACAGATCAGTTACATTAATACCGGTAATATCAAAAATATTTGAGAAAATTATGCTAAAAAGACATTTATTACCGCGAATGATATACTTGGGCTAGAACAGTTTAGATTCCGTAAGAATAGTAACACATTTTTAGCCTGTTTAAATCTTATAAAATTACAGAATCTCTAAACGATAAAAAGCCTGTAGTCGTCGTATTCCTAGACATGAGCAAAGCTTTTGAATTTGTAGATCATAAGCTTCTACTATACAAGCTCGAAAAATATGGAATACGGTCTATGATTGAATTAAAAGTTACCTCACGGGAAGACCACAGTGCGTAGAGATTTCAAAATTACTCAACTGAAACAAATTACTAGTAGGTCGAAGATTCTATGCAACGAATTTGGAGTTCCGCAAGGAAGCTTACTAGGGCCAGAACTATTTTTGCTGTACATCAATGATTTACCTAATGTAACAGATCAAAATACCATTTTGTTCGCGGATGACACAACAGCTATAATTAAATGTGAGAATGTATACTCGTTCCAAAATTACATTTGTAATATGGTTGACAAAATAATTTCTAATATAATAATCTAAAAATTAATATCAATAAAACTAAAATTATTCAATGTAGGGACTATAGGACACGACAAATTGACATAAATTTAACCTTTGATAGCATTAATATAGAAGAAGTTAATTTCACAAAATTTTTAGGGGTCATAGTAGACAGACACTGTGATTGGAAAGATCACATAAGCCACGTATGCAGCAAATTAGACAAGTTTGTATACGCAATTAAAATGTTACGTATCAAAGTCTCGACCGCGGCCGGATTATGCGCATACCACGGATATGAGTCTTCGGTGCTCTCGTATGCGCTATTGCTATGGGGGAACTCTGTTGAAATTGACAAGGCATTTAAGGTTAAGAAGTGTGTAAGAACCATTTGTGGAGCTTGGCCCTCTGACAGTAGCAAAACCTTGTTTCAGAAATTTCGTTTTCTGCCTCTGGAGTGCTTGTACATTAGGGATATTTGTACTTTTGTAAAACAAAATTCACTGTACTTTCCCAAAAATTCTGACATTAATAATAGAAGTGCTACACCAAGACATAAGTATAAACTATATCTGCCTCAGTGCCGGTATGATATCTAAAAAAAATGTGTACCTACATCAATGCGCTTATTGTATATAACAAGTTACCTGATCATTTCAAAAGCTTAAACCTAGATAATTTCAAAAGACAACTAAATGCCTGTTAAATAATTGTTTTTATACATTAAATGAATACATGACATTTGAAGAAACATAAATAAATATTACTTAGATTTACAAAAATGACATTAGATATCTAATTTTTACTTTTCACATAACATTATAATGATTTTGACATAATATTTTATTAATAAATTTATTTGATTTAATGATGATTATGAATTATGAATGTTATTTTTAAATTTACAAAAATGACATTAGATATCTAATTTTTACTTTTTACATGACATTATAATGATTTTGACACAATATTATATAAATGAATTTATTTGATTTTATGATGATTATGAATTATAAATACCATTATGATTTTATTGTTATGATGACATGTTGAGCTATATCTTACTTTTTATATTGATTTTTGATACTTGTGACAATCGTCCAAAAGTTTTTTTTGTTATGCCCTTTTTTTTAATAATGCTTAAGGGCTGTGATATATCTTTATTTAATTTCTATGACTTATACTCAAATTGTGTGATTTATTTAATAATTATTTAATTTGTTATGATTAATAATTAATTATTGATGTTCCTTAATTATTAACTGTATTTCTATATTTAATTTAATTCCAATCTGTTGCTTAAATCTATAAATGTTACCTTCACACACCTAACACCTTGCATGTTAAGGATATTTTGCGCGCCATTGTGATGGCAGAATGTTGGATCGTAGCTTATGTATACCACATTCTTGCAATAAATGATTGATTGACTGATATCGACGAAACCGAATTATTGTGTCATACATTTTTCCAGAAATATATTATAGAAATCATTTCTCTTTGTTTTATAGTAATAGTCTTTAGATTTTATCAACCATAGTGGCTCTGAAGTTTTAAATACTTCAATGAACTCTAATAAATATTCTTTAGACCACGTTGCCATTTTTATATTTCCGTACCCAGAGGGTAAAAACGGGACCTTATCACTGAGACTTTGCTGTCCGTTCGTCTGTCACCAGGCTGTATCTTAACCTTCTTATACCGTGATAGCTCGACAGTTGTAATTTTCCCAAATTAATAATGATGTAGGTTTCTTTTTTTTATTTCTATTGCTGTTATAACAACAAATACTAAAAACAGAATAAAATAAAAATTTGAGGCTCCCCTACAATTTGATGTGATTTTTTCTGTTTTATACGGAACCCCTCTTGCCGACTCGCACTTGATCGGTTTTATTTTACACTCGAATTTTGTTACCGTTCAGTCTAATTTTATTACCGTTCAGTCCATCCGTTCAGGTCAGAATTAATGTTGCCAACTTAGTTGTTTTACAAAGTTTTACTACTAAATTTAGTACTTAATTCCCTCTTTAGTAGGAATTTATTTGTTGGTAGTAGTTTTGTAGTAAATAGCGAGAAAGTAATCATAATATGCAAAATGGCCTGCTTCTATGTGCTATTAAGACACCTTATCATAATAGCACATAGTAGCACGCTTCCGTAAGTCGCTTAAAACTACCGATTTAATTTATATATTCGTAATATTTCTTACTATATTTTTTATATTTAACGTTAAAATTTACGTATTTTCAATATATAAAAACTAAAAATGCAGTGGTTTTTTGATTTTACCCGACTGTCAGGAAGGGTTATGTTTTTCGCGCGTATCTTGTATGTATGTATGTATGTAAATTCCTTTATTTCCACGTATCTTCCAAACGTCTGAATGGATTTCGACAATTAAGGTATCGTTAGATTTGTCTCAATAACCCAAGTGTCCTTAGATAGCTTTTTTTTTAAAATGACAAAATGGCGGATTTTGGCGCCAAATTGTAAGTAGTTCAAATTTTTTTTAAGCAAACTTATCGACATTGGTATCAAAATAAAGGAAATTAAATGGAGATTTCAAAAATATACATATGTCATGTATTTAAATTTAATCAGGAACAATTACAATCATTTTAATGAAATCTATCGAATAAATTTGTAATCAATGGATTCAAATAGTCGTATTTTGCTTTAAATATATAAAAATGTTGGACCCAATTACGCATTTTTGTTATACCCGGTATAGTTAATCATATGAGTAAAAAGAGACTAACTATTGTTAGTCAACCACACGACCAAAACTCTCTTGAGGAATTGAACCGCTTACGTCAATTAAAATTTTCATTTTTATTTTGTTTCACACGCTATAATAATAATAAATTTTGTCCAATTTACAAAAGTCATAATAGAACACACTCTAGTTCATAAAGATATGCCGGACAGAACACTAAAAAGTCTAAAATAAAATAAATAATTAGAAAAATAAAAAAACCCGACTGCAAAAAAAACCTAATATACCTAAGATACCTAATTTACAAATTATATATCGTACGAAAATAAATGGGTCCCACTTGCTAACAAACACCATGACAATTATTTAACTTCACATAATCTTCAACCCATAGTGTAATTTGTTAAACTAAAATAGAGGTTGAATTAGGTTTCAGTACTGTGAATTTACAGTCTTGTTTCAGTCTTTATAGTGCGTTAGGTTTTATTTTGCAGTCGGGTTTTCTTATTTTTCTAATTATTTATTTTATTTAGGGATTAGTTTAGTAGCTTTTTTATAGTTTTCGGTACTCTTTTAGTAGAAAACGACGCGAGTTTAGTAGTTTCGCAAAAAGAGAGTTGGCAACACTGGAACGAATCGCTTCAGTCCATCCGGCCGATTGATGCGATCTCGAAATTGCACACAGAAGATACGATTTTGCATCCGTTCAGGCCGAACTGAGGAAAACCGGACCCTGTATGGGGCCCCTTATGTTTAAATTTTCATTTATTTGCATTTTATACGAGTCCTTTTTGCATGTTAATTCGTTAAAGCAGATTAATTAATTTAAAAGCTACGTCGGAGTGTGTCGGAAATTACTAAACAATTATAATTATGGAACCTCCGACACAAAAAGCTAAAAAAAGTGATGTGGTTCACAAGATGCAGCCTGGTGACAGATAGACGGACGGATGGACACCGAAATCTATGTATTTGGGCCCGTTTTTAACTTATGGGCATTCTGAACCCTAAAAATGTGTATCAAAAACGAAAGCCCAGGCTTAGAAGTTGAATCGTGGTTAAAAGTAAATGTCAATACTTTTTATGATTAACCAAAATACTCCATAAAGTTTGTGTAGAAGTAACAAATAAACACAAATTTCAGAGTTAAGGCGAGGTGAGTTGCCAACTATGAAGTACCTATTCGAAGGGGTGACGGAGATGAGTTGGTACGTGCCGACCCCGTAACTGCGGGGTGCTTCGCACGAATTACGTCAAAGTGATGTGTCCATAATGTACAAAAGTGTAATTTCGACATTTTCGTGAAGCAAAGCGTAGCGTCTAGGTTCAAATCTCATTACAAATGAATGTATTTCTTATCTTTTTTGTTTTTCAAATAAATAGGTAATAATATATCACTACATATTTTGCTTTATTGCACTCCGTATTTTTTTGTTACCCATTTTTTTTATAATCTGCACTAATATTTACGACGTAAATACAACTTGTCTTGTGCCTTTTTCATGGATGGTCTAAATAATAAAATGCAAAAATAATATTATTATAATTGCGGTCGAAGTACTGCGGAATATACGCAAACAACATACACAATACACACACTGACGTTTCATTTCTAAGGCGAGATTTCAAAATTTTATATTTCTCATAATTTTTCACCGGTTACAAAATCTAAACTTGCTTTTCCCGCAACCTCGTTCGCGTAGCACGAAGCTAACTTTGTCGCCTGATTAAAAAAAAAACACATAAATACACAATAAAATTTGATATCCAATAGCCTTCCACATGAAACTTCGGTTATCTAACACAAAAAAAAAAAAAATACAATATCAAATACCTAGTTTTAGTTTCTGACTAAGTGGTTCAAACCGAATAGTCTCTTCGGCTACATTTAATACAAGGATATTATAAACGTAGTTTGCTGAACACATGTTCCTGATACTCGTGGTGAAGGACTTATTTATTATTAGGATTACAATTGATTATAATAATTGATA
This sequence comes from Phengaris alcon alcon, assembly GCA_037179445.1. NCBI lineage: Eukaryota > Metazoa > Arthropoda > Insecta > Lepidoptera > Lycaenidae > Phengaris > Phengaris alcon. The sequence goes on along the minus strand of JAYRCH010000056.1, from coordinate 465,671 downwards.
TTGTTAAATACACTTTACAAATACGTTTGATATTAATTGAATTGTTTAGAAATTCGGAATGTAGTGGGTTCGAATCCCGGTAAGATAAATATTTTTGTGATTCTTATTATTTCTTTTTCTTTTATATTTTTTAAATTATTTTATCGTTGTACTAAAACTCCGACTAAAGCTCGGTCTCACAGATACTTATATTAAAAAGAGGGTTTTTGTACTTTCATCGAATACAAATAAATACAATTAATTCGTTTTTTTTCTTACCTTATTTTATAATGTATTTATTCCAGTGTTGCCAACTCTGTTTTTGCGAAACTACTAAAATCGCGTCGTTTTCTACCAAAAACTACTAAACGATTACCGATAACTATAAACTTAGCGAGTCCCTAAAAGTTTTTTTACGGATTTTGTGTACAAAATGCAGTGGTTTTTTGTAAACACATTTTCAGTTTTAATATTAAATTGAAAATATGATAATTTTACCGTTAAATTAAAAAAAATAGTAGGAAATATTACGTATATAGAAATTAAATCGGAAGTTTTAAGTTCGACTAACGGACGCGTGCTACTATGTGCTATTATGATAAGGTGCCATAATATACATATTTGCATATTATGATTACTGTCTAGCTATTTTATACAAAACCACTACTAACAACTAAATTCCTACTAATGAGGGAATAAAATACAAATATTAGTAGTAAAATTTTGTAAAACAACTAAGTTGGCAACATTAATTCTGACATCTACGGATGGACTGAACGGTAATAAAATTGGACTGAACGGTATTAAAATTCGAGTATAAAATAAAACCGGTCAAGTGCGAGTCGGCTAGAGGGGTTCCGTACAAAACGTAAAAAATCACGGTTTGCTGTATGGGAGCCTCAAATTTTTATTTTATTCCATTTTTCGTATTTGTTGTTATAACGGCAATAGAAATAAATACCTACATCATTTGTGAAAATTTCAACTATCGACCTATCACGGTATAAGAAGGTTAAGATACAACCTGGTGACAGACGGACGGACAGCAAAGTCTCAGTAATAGGGTCCCGTTTTTACCCTTTGAGCACGGAAACCTAAAAATGGCAACGTGTTCTAAAGAATATTTATTAGAGTTCATTTAAGTATTTGAAACTTTAGAGCAATTATGGTTGATAAAATCTAAAGACTATTACTATAAAACAAAGAGAAATGATTTCTATAACATGTTACTGGAACAAATATAGATATAAATGGAACATTTATATGGCACAATAATTCGAATTCGTCGATAGCGTGATTACAGTTACAGCAAAATACAATTAATATATAAACTTACAAGTTTCTATCTCTTATAGGGGGACCTACTTATAAACCACTTTGGAGGCCGATTACTCGAAAATGGTTGACTTTGTAAAGGGTCATGTATGAAACAGACATACGGACGGACGAGAGCGTTACTATAAGTGTTTCTTAAGTATTACGGAACCCTAAAAACACGACCGATGCTCGCGGCAAACCAGATGTTATTTTCCGTGTATGTGCTCGTATCCGTTCAGGCCGAACCTTAGATTAAAACGCCTAGAAACCGGGTACGCGCATGAAAAGTGAAGCAAATCATACTGAGCAATATCGGCTCAGTTTGTTCGAACGACCCTTCAGTTGTCAAGAGCTAGTGCATACTACATCTCCCGACTATGTTTTAATAGTCGGACATTATGGCGGTATGTGTCGTTATGTGTGTGTCACAATGCATCAGAAAAGAATTAAAAAAGCATGGGGCATAAAATTTCATATGTAAGTACTACAACTTGACTTGTATTAAGCCAAATATTTAAAACATTTTAAAATAAAATCACATTTTGTCGCCATCTTGCTGCCCTATTGTGAATTGTGAAAATGTTACTAGTAATAAGAAATTTATTTCAAAATTTTCATAGCTAACTAATAGTCGTAACTAAGACAAAGTTTTTTAATATTTTCAGATTTTTTTAACTGTCAATTTAAAGTATTTTCAGTTTTAAGATAATCCTTAATATATTCCTTAATACCAGTTTAATATAAATAATGTTTAAAAATAGTGTTTAGATGGTTTAAAATGAAATATAAGTTATATTTTTACATCTCACAATATCAAGAAAAACAAATACAATAATTCCAACTTTAAGAGCAACATTTTCCGTGGAAATTGTCCCTTAAAACTGTACACACTCCCCAACATTAAAGTTTTGTGTGCCTGTCGGTATGTAATGCTTACGCCTACATCTATCTGTTGCTTGCGTCACTTTGTACGATGCGTTAGTTTGAAGACTATCTAGGCGTTATTAATCTAAGGGCCGAACTGACGTTAGTTCGGTCGGATGCGATTTTTTCCGTGTATGTGCTCGAATGCGCCGAACTGACGTCAGTTTTAACTGAAACAATCGTCTGTGGCGTGACGGCTCTCGTCTGTGGCGGCATTTATATATTCGTTATTCCATACATATGAAACAGAAGGAATGACAAGTCCCCATTTCGCGATGTTTAATTCGACTCGTCCGAATTATTTATCATTGAAATAAATTAATCCTAACAAATAACCTATTCCAATCGAAAAATTAAATGACAGAAATTAAACTTTTATTATGTATTACGAAACTATAATTACGTACTTTTCTCTTTTTTGTTCACAAATACGAGAGCTGCACTAAAAGTATCGGGAATGGAATATTTCCACTGTTCCTGTCATATTAAAATCTTTTTAATTTAAAACTCCTTGGTTTTAAAAATCGAATACCGTTTATTTATTTAAAAAAAGATTCTCGGTCTTGTCAAACTTGTTTAGTCGTTGAGAAAATGGAATTGACTCGAGAAAATTCTAGAGCGATGATTTATTATGACTTTCGAAGTGGTTTAACACAAAAACAGTGTGTTGACCGGATGATTTCTGCATTTGGTGATGAAGCCCCATCCAAAACCACAATTTATCGCTGGTTTGCTGAATTTCAACGTGGACGTGTCAAGCTGCTGTCAAGCCAAAAACTGCAGTCACCCAAGAAAACGTTGATGCTGTGCGTAAGCTGATTGAGGAAGATCGACATGTGACATACCGCGAAATTCAAGCAACTTTAGACATTGGCATGAGTCAAATAATCTTGCATGAACAATGAGGTGTAAAAAAGTTGTTTTCCCGATGGATACCGCTTTTTCTCTGTGAAGAGCAAAAAGCGGCTCGCGTTACTTGGCGCGTCAGAACTCTCGAAAGATTCCACGCAGGATCCTCAAATATTTATAATATATGTATACAACATCGTATCAGGTGACGAATCCTGGATATACGCATACGAACCCGAAACAAAAAACCAGTCACGAGTTTGGGTGTTCGAAAATGAGTTAAAGCCAACAAAAATTGTTCGTTCACGGAGTGTTGCAAAAAAATGGTGGCCACGTTTGTCTCCAAAACCGGCCATGTTGCGACTATTCCTCTTGAGGGACAAAGAACGGTTAATGCAGAATGGTATGCTAACATTTGTTTGCCACAGGTCGTTTCTGAACTCCGTAAAGAGAACTGCAACCGCCGCATCATCCTCCATCACGACAATGCGAGTTCTCACACCGCGCACAGAACAAAAGAGTTTTTAGAGCAAGAAATCATAGAATTATTAGACCATCTGCCGTACAGCCCCGACCTAAGCCCTAATGATTTCTATATTTTCCCTAAAATAGAGAATAAATTGCGTGGTCAGAGATTTTCATCACCTGAAGAAGCTGTGGACGCCTACAAAACGGCCATTTTGGAGACCCCAACTTCCGAATGGAATGGTTGCTTCAATGATTGGTTCCATCTTTAAAACGCCTAATATTTTATAAATAGCAACTCATGCAGTTGCTTTGTGCAGGACAAATCATCGCATGTATGTGTAATTTTCATACTTCGCAAACGCACACACCCATGAATATCGACATGTTTATATAGGCGAACTCATGCGGCATGAGATGGCCTTCGGCTTCGGGCGCCCGTGGCGCGAGCTTGGTACTACAACGAGTTCTATGATTGTCAGTATAATGTTATTTACTAAGAAAACTTACTAGATGGCACTTTACGTGGAAATTATAAATGACACTATTTTCAGAGAACGAACATAACCAAACATAACTAAGTATATTATTATCTACGTACTAACGTAGTATATTATTATCTCTGTGCTATAAAGATAAATTGTTAAATCAGCGCCCATAGCGCCGCCTGCGCGTTGCGTCGTCGTTTTAACTAGGCCGCCATGTATCGTGAATTGACGATATTTAATTTGAAGAGTCCCGTAGTGCCGATGTACTTTATCTATAAAATTGTTAAAAAAGAGGGCGATGTATGAATAAAATATTGTTATAAATTTATATTTTATTCAGTAATCATTGAAAATTTTGAAGAATAAAACTATATAAATCACCGTAAAACAAAACAAGTTACATGGCGGTTTAATTGTGCTTTTAATGTGATTTACTTTTCCATGGTTCACAATGCTTACTCGTAGCGACATCTTTACGTACTGAGCATGTACTTCATTAGATGTTAAAAGTTATGAAACGTATAACTGGCTGTGTGGTTCTGTACACACGATTAAATTATATTGTTTTCCTTTCATATTATTTAGTAATTTACATCGGGATATAGTACTCTCAAGTAACCGGAACCTTGAATATGTGAAAATTGAAGCTGACTGACTGGTGAGTAGTTATAATATTTTAAAATATGCTTATTATTTTACTTATTAGAATTTCTTCCCCTGCGACGATCAATCGCTGTTTTGTCTGCGTTGCCGTAGAAGATGTACATGAATAGTAGTACATCTAAGACTTGCACTTAGAGATCCGTCGCTTGGCTGTAGTTATGCTAAAAATCTATAAACGAAAAAGTTTTTGTGACCGAGTACTTCGCCGCATACCCAGTGGTATAATCCCGTGCACGCCACTGTTAAATAGTAATGTTGTATCACTTCCTTGATTCCCGAAATTTTCAGTGCCGCCCTCGTAATACAGTTCCAACTCCAAGAATATCTATTTTAGTGGTTATATTATGATTTATTTTTATCGAGAAAACTTTACTTATTATTAGACCATCTGCCGTACAGCCCCGACCTAAGCCCTAATGATTTCTATATTTTCCCTAAAATAAAGAATAATAAATAATTTTTCCTTCATGTTACTGCTTACATATCTCATATTATTGGATTCGCTGCTACCATTTTCATGTGTAGGAGTAGTACTTACTTTCAATCTTTTTTCAGAAAACATTTCATTTAACAAAGAACTTGATTTTGATGAATTACCCAAAGGTCTCCTTGTAGACGATGTGGATCTACTTTTTACATCATTGACGTTTTCGAAGTCACATTCAGACGTTAGAACCGCGTACATCAGATGTTTAATTATTTTTACTTTTTTTGCTTTATTTTTACCATTAGTATTACCTACGGTCTCTAAAATTTGTTTTAAAACTTCTTTCTTTTCGTTTCTATTGAGTTTTTTCAAAATCGAAACAAGTTTTCGATTAACAATACCTTTAATGGATTCATTAATACTCATCGCGTCCTTGGTCCTTTCAAACTCTTCCTGAAGATCGTCACTTATCTCAGAAATATTATCTATAGTAATATAAGAATTATTTTCGCTAATATTGTCATTGATAAGAGAAGAATTGGTGGTTTTTGAAGGTCTATAGTTGTCTGTGCCACACGACATTTCAAAGTTTGCTATTTGCTTGTTTACAAACGTAACTTTGTTTATAGAATTTGTTAAATTGAGTGCTGGTTGATGATCATGTAAAAAATGATCACTAAAATTAATTAATTTTACAGAAAACGTGTTTTGAAAACGTTGGTCCCCGTACAAATATGATTCGTCTCAAATTTTTTTTGACCAAATCTATTTTTATGATGAAGAGCGCCTTAAATGTACATTTAAGGCGCTAAGAGCATTAGAAGTTAGAACTCAACTTTATGTTGCTGGATTCCTCTTCAATATCTTCCGAAGTCGAAATAGAAACCCGTAACCAGAAACGTGTCAGATTTTTTAAATCTGGATATTAGATATAAACAATCAAAAGTTAAAAAGTACAAAAAAAAAATAACGGCCTCTGTGGGCTCAGTGGTCAACAAAATTGGTCCAGTACTTTTTTTTCGAATTTTCGAATTTATTTATTTATTTCCAGGAAATTGTTACAATGGCAGTTGTACAACAATTATAGCACAAAATAGCAACAATTGCAGTACACTTTTTGTTTCAGTACACAGTTTACTTTCAAAGCCTATTCAATGCAAACAAACAAACAAAACTTTCCTTTTTATTAGGTATACTAGAACTTATTTTATCGGGGGCTAAAAGTTTTTTAACAGTAATTTTCTTCGAGTGAAAATACTTTGTTCTATTCTACATAATAGAAGAAATTGAATTTTATCCACGTTGAATAATAAAATGAGCGACGGAAAATTTCCGTAGAGTCGGCAAGTTCAATGGTGAATTTAAAAAACGACTCGAGTGTTTTGTTGCTGGTACCTTTAGTAACAAGGATTTCCCTCATCATCGCCCCTAGCCAAAATGCATAAATATTGTTACTATATAAAGTCGCCGACAAACGTAATGTGCCAGTTTAGAACCTTATTGCCATAGTAATAAAACAGCATCCGTGGTCTAGTGGTTTAGAGCTTGGCTCTCGACTCGGAGGTCGTGGGTTCGATTCCCGCATTGGAACAACAAAAAATCTTGTTTCCAAGTTTGGTTAGGACAATGCAGGCTGATCACCTGATTGTCTGACAAGAAAGATGATCCATGCGTCGGATGGGCATGTAAAAAGTCGGACCTGCGCCTGATATCTCACCAGTCGTGTCGGTTATTCGTCCCACTGGGTTACGAGAGTAAAGGAAGAGAGAGTGCTCTTGTGTACTGCGCACACACTTGGGCACTATAAAATAACTCCTGCGTAGCTGGCCTGGTCTCAATTAAACCGGCCACCGTCACTGAAATCAGTGTGGGGAGCTAATAAGACCGATGAGTGATACACCGGGGTTTTCGGCTACCTTACAATATGACCATAATAACAATAGCGGCTAGTATTTTCTAAAATACAATGCGTGAACTTGCGATAGAAGTGAAAACTTCAATATCTTCTACGTCGTTACATCACATACACATCCTATTATTACACGGTATGTGGTTATCATTTTCACCGTCGCATATTTTTTTTGTATGAATACAAAATTACTAATTAGACGGCTACAAATCTTAAAATTATTATTATAACATATGAGCAGATACGATATACCTAATTTTAAACTTTAATTAATAAATAAAATGGCTAAATAAGACGGCCGGCGCGGCAATGTGGGGGGTAACTAATATACTTACGTATCAGAGCATAGTATCTCGCAGACTTTTATTGTTTCATAAACATATTTAGTATTAAAATAATCCCTAGTTGTCGGACTGACGATATGGAATATTATAAATAAGAACACAAGTTAAATGAATAAGTTGAATATATCTCAAACGGATACCTAAATCAGAAAATCTTATTAATGCAAAGTTTCATCTCTCTAACACTAACTGTTTGGACGGTAAGCCGAAGAGGACGAACGGACGAATGGACGGACCGACGGACGCCCGGACATGATGAAACCATAAGGGTTCCGAGACTTGAACTACGGTCTACGGAAGAAAACGTGCAGAGATATTTATCATTTTACTCTTAATCTTTACAAATATTTTTCATAAAATAGCTTTTTATATTATTAGGTCCTTACATATGAAATTGGCGTGTTGTCGTACTGGCTACTTTGATCTCAAATATATCTTCTTTGGTTAGGAATTCCAATTTCAAATTTATACCGCTATTTACTCATGCATTTGTGTTTCGAAAAGCGTAATTCATTTGTTTTTTCGTCTTTTGCTTTCTTCTTTGCGTCACTCTGTTTACAAAATGGAAAACAATATATATATCAAATATCGTATTATTTTCGAGTACGAGTTCCACCGTGGCACCAGTGCTGCAGGAACGGCTCGAAGGATGAAAGATGTGTATGGCGGCGGTGTCGCAAAAGAAAACACAGTGCGTTTTTGGTTCCAACGTTATCGTTCTGGAAATTTCGACCTGCAGAACAAGCCCCGTGGAGCTTAGCAAGAGGAGCTTCAATTGGAATGTCTAAGACATCCACCGCACTCCCCGGACCTTGCTCCAACAGATTACAATTTTTTTTGAAATTTGGATAACTTCTTGCAAGGGAAAAAATTCAACTCCGATGGGGTAGTCCAAAGCGCCTTCAAAGATTCTATCGATTCCTGTCCGAATGGTTTTTTTTAGTAAAGGAATCAATGAACTGCCTATGAGATGACAAAAGTGCATAGATAGCAATGGTATATACTTTGATTAAATAAATATATTATGTTTTAAAAAATCGACTTTATGTTCCTCCTTTACAAAACGCCAATTTAACGCCAAACCTAATACTTCATCGGTTTCGCATATAGCGTCCAATAAAATACATTAATACGAATTTCTCAATAAGTTTTCATATCATTTGAAATATTTCGTACTTATTACATATTATGAGATAGTTAGATACTCATGCTAATACTTTTTCATATTTTCCTTGAAATGCGAATAAATATGGGACCGCACTAGGCGTAACCACGCGGCAGCGGAGCGACGAGGCGCGACACGGCCAAATATTCCTTGTATGAAATTGTATGAGATATAACGTACTACGCGCCAGGGGAACTACGCGACGCGGCACTCCATTGCGGTAATACTTGTAGGGACGCTCGCGTCGTTCCGCTGCCGCCTAGTCCGGTCTTACCTTTAGCAATAACACTTTGCAAGACGTATGAAATAATACACTCGTTGTGATGCCTTCGCATGATAACTAAAAAAAATATTCTGTTAAATAATAATTAAGTAGGTTTTTATTTGAAATATTGTTATCGATTGTAATCGAATCGCCAATTAATTTCAAATGACGCCAAATCAAATATTTATTCACATTTTATTGCAATGGACATGGACGGTAAATGAAATGAATCATGTCAATAACCCACGTACAATTGCATGTTTACATATCGTGTGAAATGAAAAAGCCAATAACGCAGTGAGGGTTTACTGCTAATGGCTAATAATACCTGGTGTTTTTTCAGACAGTGTCCAAACTTTCTGGAGTGAATATAATCTTAAATATAAGCAACTTTTACTATGGGATCCAACTAAAACCTGAAAGTTTGGACACTGAGTGAAAAAACAGCCTGTATACAATATACATAGAATTGTAGTGAATACGCCTCCGTGGTCCAGTGGCTTAGAGCTTGGCTCTCGTCGTGGGTTCGGTCTCCGCGTTGGAACAACAAAAAATGTTGTTTCCAAGTTTGGTTAGGACAATGCAGGCTGATCACCTGATTGCCAAGAAAGATGATGCGTGCGTCGGACGGGCATGTAAAAAGTCGGTTCTGCGCCTGATCTCTCTTCAATCGTGTCGGTTATCCATTCCACTGACTTATGAGCGTAAAGGAAGAGAGACTGCTCTTATGTATTGCGTAAACCCTTGGGCACTATAAAAATAACTCCGGCGTGGCTGGTTTGGTTTCAATGAAACCGGCCCTGTCACTGAAGTCGGTGTGGGAGCTATTATTATTATTGTAGTGATCAACAACATTGAAAGTTTTAAGTAACCCCAAATTGTCAAGCAGTGAGTGAGTTGATGATAATGAATTATAGCTAAAAACACTCTCGATCATGTCAGCTTTCAACCAAAAATAACCTAACCTAACCAAGAGCATGTCACGACATGTCTAAAGAGGGCTCCGTAACTATCAACGCGTAATAGGTTTTTTCAAATTACTTCAAAAGTTACTGTCCGATTTCTATCAAAATAATTTTCCATGGTTTTTGTATTTCCATAATTTTCCATCCATCTGCATGGAATTTGGAAACTAACAAGTTTCTATCTCCAATAGTTTAGAAATGCTAGGGCTAGCTAACCAGTTTACAAACCACTTTGGAGGCCGATTACTCGAAAATGGTTGACTTTGTAAAAAAGTCATGTATGAAACCATTCCTTTATATTAAAATACCTATTCAACGATATCCCACACGATGGAGTAGAATGAAAAAATATTTTTCATCCCCACTTCACAAGTATGGAGAGCCACCCCTAAAATATATAGATATTATTATTTGATGACGCCAAAACCGAGATCACAGTCTTTAACTATACCAAATTTATAGCTAGCCTCTAGCTATATCCGTATCCGTATGTCTGTCTGTCTGCTCTAGCGGGCAGACAGACAGACATACGGACGGACAGAGCGAAACTATAAGGGTTCCTTGAGTATTACGGAACCCTAAAAACTAGATCAAAATGGTTTCATCCGTTTGGGATCTACGATGCCACGGACAGACACACAGACATATAGACGCACAGATAAACACGACAACTTAATATAACAACCCCTCTGTTTTCGTCGGAGGTTAAAAAGGAATACGAAAGGGATACGAACTACTCGTGTTCTAATTTCTTAAGGTCCTCCAGCCCTTCTCTGACATCGCAATGATCGCAGACAGCTGACAACAGAAGAGCCTAGCCCACTTGCCATTAGCTTTCTCGCGCGCATTTAAAAACATTAATTGCAATAACTCATAAGAGTGAAAGAGAAGGCAAATACATGTCTTTCCGCTTTTTTCGATAGTTTCTCTTCTCCTTGATTTTTCTCTTGCTAATAGCCACCCTATCTATATATTGCTAAATCCTACTACCTACTATTTTAAATGTATAAGTTTGTGAGAATGGATGGATCTTTTCACGCAAATACTACTAAATGGTAGTAGTTTAATGGGTCTTGTAGTAAAATGTCGAAAAATTACAGTGTTCTCGTGGGATACTGTATTTACGCGGGCGGAGCCGCGGGCAAATTATTTTAGGTTTTAACTTTTAGTCGATCGAATATTGACTATTTAGGAGTTATAGATGCCTAACTTGTAAAATGCGGTCTGAACTGCCACTTAACACTCCTCGCGTTGTAACATCTGTAAATCATTTAATTCGCACATACGATGTCACGTTTTAACCCAATTTTAGTTTCCGTTTCTGTGTCGATATTATGTATTTAGCGCTAGCTGTTTGCGCCGTTAAATCTAATGTGCAGCAATACATTGTCAATGTTTATCGTTTACTCACTAATTAGTATTTTATTTAGTTAATCAGTGGTTAAAATACAATTTAACTTAATTGTTTTGTGTCATGTTAAATAGCTTTAGCTCGCGAGTCCGTTCGCGTAGAATAGAAATACCGCTGTTCGGCTGTTCCACGATAAGCCTTATAGTTTACCGAGACGAAAAAAAGATTATTTGAATGCCAAACTTTAATCAGTAAGTAATGCTAATAAAGACTCTTTATTATTATTATTAATGGCAAGCAAGTACTTATATAGTAAGTTATATTATAAGAGGGCTTTGAGAATTTAATATAAAACCGTAGGGCGTTATAGACACTGTACCAGAGTTCACACAAAGGTTCCACGCTACTTTGGAAATAAGTGATCTATTCAACCGGAAGGAAATGCAGACGACATTAATATTCGCATGCATGAATACAATACGATAAAATTAAAAACCGGCCAAGTGCGAGTCGGACTCGCGCAGGTAGGGTTCCGTACGACCTATTATCTATAACGGATATAAGGACATGTCTAAGGAGGGTTCCGTAACTATCAACGCGCATAAGGTTTTCTTTGAATAACTTTAAAAGTTACCGTCTGATTTCGCTCAAAATCATTCTCCTAAAGAGTTTTTAGCATGATCTAACAGCATGGAAACTTACAAGTTTCTATCTCCTATAGTTTAGAAATACTAGGGGGACCAACTTATAAACCACTTTGGAGGCCGATTACTCGAAAATGGTTGACTTTTTTACAGCTCTCGTTCGTGTTAAGTGACAGTAAAAAGTAATGAGTATGTTTTTTTAATCGTGAACCCTCGATGCAAAAAGATGGCTGATAAGTTTAACACGTCTGCGGTTTTATTATTATTTATTACACACAAAAACTAGGTTGCCTAATGCCTAGTGATCGAAATTCGACTGATTTATTTAATTTTGAAGTTTGAATTTTATTAGGGCCTACATTTATACCATATATTACCATGATATTACCTACAACAAATGTGTTTTTTTTTGCCTTTTTTACGGAACCCTTCGTGCGTGAATCCAACTCGCACTTGGTCGTTTTTTTTACCCGACTACGGCGAAGCCAAAAGGAAGGGTAATGATTTTGGCAGTCTATGTATGTATGTATGTATGTATGTATGTTTGTTCCCTCGTAGCGTCTAAACTACTGGTCCGATTTTAATAAATGAGGTGTCAATAGATTGGTAATGATGCCGCGGGTAACATAGGCTCTATATTTTTTTTTCAAAATTATGTATTTCGAAAATTAATCCTCAGATTCTAACATCTAAAAAAATTAAATCGAGATAATTATCACATGTTTGGTATCAAAAGAAAGGTCTTGGCAAGCACACTACAAATATTTATTAATCAGTCCGCTCGCCGACTCTGTAACGATAGAAAATTATGTCTCCCATTGTATGAGTTGTCAGTGTTTTTATGTTTTAATCTGAGAAACGGATGCTTACAAACATATACAAACTACACAGCCCACAGATTACTTAAGCGGTAGGTATAGGAAAGATATGTAATTTACATTTTATTAGAACACTTAGGTACGTCTGTTTTTAGGGTTCCGTAAAAACTACAAGGAACCCTAATATTATCGCTCTGTCCATCTGTCCGTCCTCCCTTGCTAATTTTGGTAAGCTAAAACTGAACTGGAGAACGGCTGGGCCCATTTGGATAATTTTGGTCTTGAAATAATTGTGAAAGTTCATGGAAGGTTTAAACGGTGAGAAATGTTGGAAAAACTGCGGGCAGGTGTAGAGGTTGGTCCAGGTTCAGTTATTTATTTATTCCAGATCAAAGTTAAGACAGAACAACGTGTGTCGGGTCAGCTAGTTATGAATATAAGTCGATGAAATGTTGTTTAGTTACAGATTGCATATAGAATTTAACTTTCGGCATCCTAAAATCTGAGACTTCGCTGTCAGTCTGTCTCTCTGTTTGTTTTTCGTCCGTCTATCTGTCTATCCGTCCGTCTATCTGTCTATCCGTCCGTATATATGTCACCAATCTGTATTTCTTTAACCGTGATAGCTAGACATTTTTTTTTTAAATAGCTATTTAAAATTGAACTTTATTCACGACACAAAAAGATACACGTTTCAAATGACATCAGTCATACACTGCACCTGCGCTGTGCAGCGCAGGTGCAACCTGACATTCGAGCTCTTACAATGAAACGTGTATCTTCCTGTGTAATGAATAAAGTTCAACTTTAAATAGCTATCTTAAAAACGCAGTGCCATGTCGCGTGTCGTTTCTTTTCAGTGTGAATTGCCCCTAATTGAAAATTATGTTGTAATCATTTATCGTCAATGAATAATTTATGCATGAGACAGTAATTATGTAGGAAGCCCCACTACCTCCGAGGTTAAGCCGAAAACTTATGACAACGTTATAGGAGAATCGACATTAAGTTATTGTTTGTTGTCGACAAATTGGGACTAACCGAATAATCATAGGGAAAAAATATTATTGTCACGTTTTATAGAGTTGTCGATTTCTATACAAAGGGAGACATTTTCAGAAATATTGTAACTCGTCTTGGGGGAGCATTGACGTGTACCTTGAGATCTCCTGAACTCTGGAAGCAAGAGAGAACTTAAGTACAAATCATGCTAATCCTTATTACAATAAAACACAGTTTCGCTTGAGACAACCGCAGCCGCTCACGGCCGCCGACGGCCGCGGGACGTTTCCATTTTCTAAAGCGATAATATGTTTTATAGCAATGAAGATAAATCTTAAAATTATATGACAGCTATGCTGCTGGCCGCTCCGCTGACATTTCGGTGTGATTTGAGCCATACACGGTCTGTCGGTAGTCGGTACTCGTCTTGGCTGATCACTACCGTACCCCCAAACAAGTTGCAAGAATTCTTAGTATTCCTGGTATTCCAATTAAGCCAATTTCACCAATTAATGTTCAAAGTCTCGCTATGGCTTCATCCATATGATGTACTTAGATGCTTTCATGCAGTTAGTGTCCTTTCACATTAGCGATTTTCCAACAAAAACGCAACGGACAGCGAAACTTTAAGGGCTTTCACAATCGCCTAATAAGTGACGAATAGCTAATCCGGAAGTTTTGTCTCTGTCGCTCAGTATAAAGTAAGCAGCGACAAAACGTCCGGATAAGCTATTCGTCACATATTAGGCGATTGTGAAACAGGCCCTTACTGTGATGTTACAAATGTTCTTAGGTAAGCGCTGACTATCAGTTGTTTCGTCTGTCGAGCGTGTCAGGACATCTTAAATGAAAGTTACGTAACTATCAATGCAATTATGTTTTTCCAAATTAAGTCATAACTTATGGTCCGATTTCGTTCAAAATAATTTTCCTATAGACTATAGAGTATTTAACACGATCTATCCGCATGGGAAGTTACATGTTTCTACCTCTTATAGTTTAGAAATTTGATGCAGGTCATCATGTAAACCTCTTTGGAGACCCATTACTCGAAAATAGTTCAGTTTTAAAAAAAGTCGTCTCTGAAACATCTCCTTTTTCCTCGCCTAGGTAGAATGAGAAAAAAATCATCTCCATGTATACATGCCGTGCCGTGCATTCGGGTGCCGCTCCTAAAATAGAATTTTTTGTTATTATTTTATGCTACCAAAAGTAAAGTCTATAAGCAATCTTTAAGTGTACTGAAGAGAAAGGGGCGAAACGTCCCCACCCTTGTAACACTACCACACTTGTTAGAAGAAAGGGCTTGAAAAGTGTATCATTTTATTGTATGACGAAAAATATCCAAGCCATGGGATAAAAAAAAAGTTGAAATAAAATAACCTGTATTATTACATCATTTGATAAATTTGCTGGTATGAAAGTATTACTAGGAAGTAATGGTATAATATGGCAAGCTTATGGATGATACATCCTGTATTATTACACCACTCGATAGAGTTGCTAGTATGAAAGTATTAATAGGAAGAAATAGTAGAATATGACAAACTTATGGAAGATACATCCTGTATTATTGCACCACTCGATAGAGTTGCTAGTATGAAAGTATTACTAGGAAGTAATGGTATAATATGGCAAGCTTATGGAAGATACACCTGTATTATTGCACCATTCGATAGAGTTGCTAGTATGAAAGTATTACTAGGAAGTAATGGTATAATATGGCAAGCTTATGGAAGATACATCCTGTATTATTGCACCACTCGATAGAGTTGCTAGTATGAAAGTATTACTAGGAAGTAATGGTATAATATGGCAAGCTTATGGAAGATACACCTGTATTATTGCACCACTCGATAGAGTTGCTAGTATGAAAGTATTACTTGGAAGTAATGGTATAATATGGCAAGCTTATGGAAGATACACCTGTATTATTGCACCACTCGATAGAGTTGCTAGTATGAAAGTATTACTAGGAAGTAATGGTATAATATGGCAAGCTTACGGAAGATACACCTGTATTATTGCACCACTCGATAGAGTTGCTAGTATGAAAGTATTACTAGGAAGTAATGGTATAATATGGCAAGCTTATGGAAGATACACCTGTATTATTGCACCACTCGATAGAGTTGCTAGTATGAAAGTATTACTTGGAAGTAATGGTATAATATGGCAAGCTTATGGAAGATACACCTGTATTATTGCACCACTCGATAGAGTTGCTAGTATGAAAGTATTACTTGGAAGTAATGGTATAATATGGCAAGCTTATGGAAGATACACCTGTATTATTGCACCACTCGATAGAGTTGCTAGTATGAAAGTATTACTAGGAAGTAATGGTATAATATGGCAAGCTTATGGAAGATACATCCTGTATTATTGCACCACTCGATAGAGTTGCTAGTATGAAAGTATTACTAGGAAGTAATGGTATAATATGGCAAGCTTATGGAAGATACACCTGTATTATTGCACCACTCGATAGAGTTGCTAGTATGAAAGTATTACTAGGAAGTAATGGTATAATATGGCAAGCTTATGGAAGATACACCTGTATTATTGCACCACTCGATAGAGTTGCTAGTATGAAAGTATTACTTGGAAGTAATGGTATAATATGGCAAGCTTATGGAAGATACACCTGTATTATTGCACCACTCGATAGAGTTGCTAGTATGAAAGTATTACTAGGAAGTAATGGTATAATATGGCAAGCTTATGGAAGATACATCCTGTATTATTGCACCACTCGATAGAGTTGCTAGTATGAAAGTATTACTAGGAAGTAATGGTATAATATGGCAAGCTTATGGAAGATACACCTGTATTATTGCACCACTCGATAGAGTTGCTAGTATGAAAGTATTACTAGGAAGTAATGGTATAATATGGCAAGCTTATGGAAGATACACCTGTATTATTGCACCACTCGATAGAGTTGCTAGTATGAAAGTATTATTAGGAAGTAATGGTATAATATGGCAAGCTTATGGAAGATACACCTGTATTATTGCACCACTCGATAGAGTTACTAGTATGAAAGTATTACTAGGAAGTAATGGTAGAATATGACAAACTTATGGAAGATACATCCCCTGTATTATTGCACCATTCGATAGCGTAGCGAAATTTAGTAGCGTAGTTTAGTAGCGTTAGCGTAGCGAGTAAAATTGAAAAATAGCTTATTTATAGCATTTTATTATTTTCCCATACATTTATTTAAAATTTTGACCAATTTATCAAAATACAACAATTCTTCTTTAAGTTTGGCATACATTACTACTTTGTATTATATTTTGTTCTTTACTAGCAACTCTACCAAATGGTGCAGTATTGCAGGATGATTTTGTTCAACTTTTTTTTATTACTTTTAACCCCCATTAACTTTTTTCTCCCAATATTTTTCGTCATATTATAATATAATGATATTATATTATCATATATATATGATAATATAATATTATTATATTATAATATACATCATATTTTAATATATTATATGATGGTATGATATGTGTGGTAGAGCTGCAACAGCGAGGATGGGCTCCGTACATATATGCCCCTTGTTATTTTATCAATTTATATTAATAATTACAGAGGTTAGGTTAGGGCGGACAGACAGACGGACGGAGCGAAACTATAAGGTGCCGTTTAGTACTACGAAACCCCTTAAAAGAGTTATTGGATGGTGAAACTAATAACTCCCGAAACTTAATTAAATATTGTACATATTAACTCAGCCAACAAGACAAACATCAATAACGGCTTTTTATGAGAGGATTAAAATAATACGCAATGTTGATATCATTTATATATTTTAATCGAATATTGATAAATGGGAAATATTTCATAAAATGTTCCAATTATTTCAATATAAGCTTAATCGAGCTAATATAGCTTGTTTATTTACAATTTGACATGTATTATAATAATTATGCAAATGTACTCTAATTTTACAATGGCCCGTCCGCGGTTTTGTATGGATATAGTCTGTATAGACATTGTTGGATTCGTTGCGTTATTCATGAGTATTTGTTAACCAGGCGAATATTTTTGGGGAGAATAAAATATGGGAAAGGTTTGTAAAATTATGACGATGAAGACGATTGTAATATTTAAAGCAGAAGCATCTAAAATATACTCCAATTCGGCGTTTTGCATCTACAGTACAAAAGGTCCTTTATCAAAACATTTTGGTGGCTCTTTCAAAGGGATGTGTGTACATTGTATGGAAATTGTATCAGACTGCAGTGCAAATGTTTTTCGCACGTACACGAACAAAGTAAAACAATGAAATATTTAGTTCTAGGTGACGGCGAAAACACGTTAAAAATGTACGTGACCTAGGTTGAGGTGAATGAGTTTCTATTGAAGAACTACAGTTTTTAGATTTACAATTTCTACACTATTTTTTGGTGTATGTAATGGAATAATACAACCCTCTCTTATCCGATAGTCCGATAGAAAGAAAGAAAAACCGTGTACGTATTAAGTTGTCTGCCATGACATTCGTGGCCATATTTACGCCCAGACCAAGGCTGCCTTGCTGTGTGCGATTACATCATCTCTATGTCCAAACACAACCTTAGTTTTGTACCCCTTTGAGGGCTAAAGTAAAGTAGTAGTCCATGGTTCTTGATTCCCGAGAAACAAAAATTCTAACTCAAATAATGCAATGAATAGTCAAAATAATAAAGTTACTTATCTAAGGTTCATCACATGGAGTATCTATCGTCATGAATTTTCCTAAATCAAAAAAAATAACATCTTAGCAACCTCTCAATGTTTTTTAAACATGTATTATATGTAATTTTACCCCACATTATGGGGTAGACGCGAGAAAAAAAAAACATCCCCACTTTACGTGTAGAGGTAACTAACCCAAAAAATATATATTTCGTGTTTTTATTTTAGCACTTTGTCGACGTGGTAAATACATACATATATCCATGCAAAGTTTCATCTTTCTAGCACTAACCGTTTATACGGTAAGAATCGAACACGGACATGACGAAACCATAAGAGTTCCGACACGTGATATGGAACCCTAAAAGTCCAGGTATTTGTCGGTTAGAAGCGATCCGAATCAAAATCGTGTGTAATAATAAAAATGACTACAATAGAGAGGCAACATTAAATGGGGGAAAATAATTATATTACGTACTAACATTAATAATTAAAAACTGGTTAACCGCGGCTTCGATTGTGTCAGTTTTTATTATTATTTTTACCCAGCTGCACATATAGAGGGTTATGTTTATGCGTATCTGTGTAGGGGACTAGTGTGTAATGTGGGATTTTGTGAATAAATAAAATAAATAAATTACTCGTTTATTTTCAGTATAGTAGATTACAAACATTAACTATTCGCTCTTTATTTGCTAATAGTAAGGAGCAAATAAGTGACGGGTCGCCTCGTATCAAGCAAATGCCGCTCAAAGACCGGAAACACACTTGTTAAAAAGATTTGATACCAGAGGTGTCACAAGTGTGTTTCCGGTCTTTTTAACCCGGACTCAAACAGCCGGGTGTTATTGTGGCATCGCAGCTCCCAAACGGATGAACCTGTTTCGATACAGTTATTTTATCTCCCGAAGGTTCAGTGATATTTAAGATTTTTTTTTCATTTCCTTATTTTTACTTTTCATTTTCCTACTTCAACGAGCTTTATGTTCACAATATAAGGGTTAAACGTTTTTTGTACATCTTGGCTTATGTCGCGGCGCGCCGCCATAAGCCAGACGTCAGTCAAATAAGATCGGGGGTCAGTGTACTATACCCCTGTACATGTGTTAATATGTCGACAATATCTGGATCGATAGCCACTGATAAATTTGTTTTAAACGCCGCTATAATATGTTAGCTGAATATAATAAATGTTATTTGAATAGTTCATAGAGACAAATTATACATTATAATATACTTAAATATGACATTACTAAATTTTAGATTTCCGTATTACTACAAGGAGGCTATAAGGCTAAGGCTAAGAACTCACAGAGCGATTTTCAGTCGCGCCTGCCGCGATCGTGGAACTGCGACTTTGTTTCAAAACTCACCGTCACCGGTGATCAGACTAAGTAAACCTAGTAAATCTTTTAAAGGTCAATGTATACGCCTATACGAGTACAATAGAATCTCTGAAAACGTTCAAAGTCTGTCTATTAACAAATTTAAAAAAGTAGTTAAAGAACGTTTGTGTGCTAAAGCTTATTTAGGGTCAATGATTTTATTGACGATCGCACACCATGGGAGTAGGATGGCCACCTGCAAGGCTGCTTCTATATACTATTGAACTATTGGTATGTAGTTTTAGTCATAACATTGTTATATACCTTTTTTATTCTAAAAGAACAATTTTCCATCTTTTTGGTAATAGATGGCCCGGCGCGAGTTTTTTACGCGGGTTCTTCTCGCCGGGCCAGTTCCCGAACCAGTGGTAGGCATCACGTGTACCGACGTTCAGAAAGTCTAAGTCTAAATAATACCGAATAAATATTTATTGCCTTTGACTTTGACTAAGGGTTAGGTTAGGTTAGGTTAGGACTGTGACTAAAGACGACGCGACTGACGGACAGAGCGATACTATAAAGTTTCGCTCTGTCCATCAGTCGCGTATGTTTGTCTTAGTAATCATTATATTAATACGTGAAGCAAAAATTTCAAGTACGGTTACGAGAATTGTGCATATGGATCAGTGTGAAATTTGGCACATTTAAAGGAGGAAGGACTGCCAAACCCTTTTGGAACGAAGTTCCTTATTGCGCGTTGCGAAAGGGGGCTGGACGGAAAACATTAAGACTGTAACGACACTTTTTGCTATAGTTGTAAGCCGTGCGGCGTGCGCGTGTTTCTCTGTCTGTCTCTCTCTCTCTATCTCTCTCAATTATTACTAAAATTGAGCCTACTGATTAAGTTTATATTACATTATATTTGTTAATAACAAAAAAAAATTATTATAACTTAAAAAAATAAAATTTTATTACAATTCCTTCACTAATCAATCGAAAGGAACTTCGTTCCATCCGGGTGTCCCTTGACACCTCTGAAGTTTTTTTTTTAAATACCGCTTAGAAATACATTAAATTTCAAAAATAACAACAATATACACTACCTCACTCATACTAGCATGTATGTATATATTACAGTAGGTTTGACACAATTGTCAATGAGTGTCAATCTTTCTTTCACAATCCATAAACAACATTTACATATTTTGATTGCGTATCTAAGAGGCAAAAGAAGCCTACATGAGTTGAAACTTAAAAGTTAAAACATGAATTTTGGTCGAATTTCGACCCCAGGGCGACCTGTACTTTTTATAATGATGTATATAATTTGACGAAATTTAGTACAGGTATAGATTGCTTATTAGATTTTACTTTTGGCATCATAAAACAATAATAATAATTAATTCGTGTACCTTTTTCGATTCATTGATCTCGAAAGTGGTTTACTAGTGACTTTTCTATCCCTAGGGTTTAGAAACTTTCAATTTTCCATGCTGATAGGTCATAACTAAATACATTTTAGGAAAATAATTTTAATCGAAATTAATTTGAAGAAAAAAAACCTACCCAAGATTCACGACATGTCTATTGCGCGTTGATAATTACGGAACTCTTATTAAGAGTTCCGTAATTATCAACGCGCAATAGGTTTTCGTTGAATTACTTCAAAAGTTATTGTCCGATTTCGATCAAAATAATTTTCCTAAAGAGTTTTTAGCATGATCTATCGGCATGGAAACTTACAAGTTTCTATCTCTTATAGGGGGACCAACTTATAAACCACTTTGGAGGCCGATTACTAGAAAATGGTTGACTTGTAACTTTGACTTGTGTGAAGAGGTCATGTATGAAACATTGCATTCATTTTAAAAGACCTATTTAACGATGCCCCACACAATGGGGTAGAATAAAGTATATTTGTCACCACACTCCACCCCACTTCACATGTACCCTTAAAATATCAATTAATTATTATTTTATGATTCCAAAACCGAGATCTATACACAATATGTAACTATACCATTTCATCCATTTATATTCATAATTACAGAAGCTAGAAGCGCGGACAGACGGGTTCCTTATGTATTGCGGACCCCTAAAATCACAATCGCGCGTTAATAACTACGTAACCCTCGTTAGACATGTCCTGACAATACTGACATACTTATTTATTGATAGATGTTTATATCGTGTTAGCTTTATTGCGCCTCCCTTACGCCTCCAGTACGATCGAATTAAATTGGTTTTAGTGTGTACAATCGATGTAACTGTATAAATAGCTAGATAAACGTTTTGCCGTACAACAAGGGGCCTTGAACGTCCGCAGTAGGTACTTTTAATCCAGATTGTTTAATTTAGTGGATATTTCACAATTCTCAAATCTCAATGCTTAAAACAGAACCCTACGAAACAGATATTTCCGTTTAAATAAATGTAGGTTCATAAATAATACCACTGATCCTCTCATCGCATAATGTCTCCCGATGAATCATAATTTCTGTAATAATTATTATAAAAAAAAAATAAGTTTAAAAAACTATAACCCGACTACGTAAAAAAAAGGGTTCTAAAAAGGCCGAAACAAGAAAATAATTCAAATAGAAATCCAGAAATGCATAGTTACAAAAATGGTCAAGGTAGAGCCGTGGTCGCACACACTAATGGCGTCATCTAAGCGTCAGTTCACACCGAGATGCGTGACGTCTAAGTATAAACTGAAACTGCGTATATCGTCATCTACACATACATACCCCAAGATAGTTACAGACGGCTGCGTTTTGACATCGACTGTTCCGAACAGTAGGTGCGACCACGGCTCTACCTTGACCATTTTTACACATACATACAAATTCTCATGACAATAACAAACAAATAAAAGAAAGATTTATCCAATTTGGTGTAGTTGTTTGGAAGTTATGCGCGTACAAACATTTCGGTAATTAATTTTTGTTTATATAGATATCTAAATAATATGCATTTACGTTTCATAGGCGTAAAACAAAACATTTCATAGTAGCTTTTATGTGTATTACATTTTTTTTTGTTAAAAGATGCTCCGGCTCGTGAGTGACATGACATAGTTTTTACGGACAGAGTCAAACTCTGAGCTCATACGTGCAAAATTATAAACACAAGCTAACTATTTCTAAGCTAGGCTGAGCCAAGCGACTTGTGTCTTTATACTCCAAAGGCAGCCTTCCGATCTATGCAATCACAATATACAAATTTCGATCTAGGCACGATGAGAGTATTTTTGGAGTTTAACGAATGAAGTTCCACTTCTGCCTCGTGTACTCTGTACACGTCATGTTTTTTTTTTTAAATATGTATTTGCATAAATGTATGAAAACCTGCAGTGTTCGATCTTTTTAACATAGGACTCATAAAGTAAAGAAAATTTAATATTTACTTAAGATTAAGATTAGCTGCTGGTTGCAAAATTCATGAATTTATATATAAAAATGTTAAAAATGTTATACCTGTTAAAAATGAGCCCATTCAGCCAATTTAGCTGAGTTGCTGAATCGAGTTGATTATGAGATAGTAGGGCACTATACTTGACCCTTGTTTGTGCCTGCCCTTAGCTCTCGACGATAAAAGTTTGGCTTACTTCACCTTTAGGGCCATTTCGGCAGTAAAAATGTAAGTACTGTTGTATTTTATATCCCTTTTATAGTTACTTGGATATTAGCCTTACAATTCTTAGTACCTAGCTAGAAAGCGTAAATTAGACTAGACATATTAAGCATATTATTTACTCCGTTACTAATAACTATATAATTTTATAAAAACTAAAACCCGACTATAAATATATATAGCTTACAGTGGCGAATGGTCTAAAGAACTTCATTTTTATCGGCTTTCCTTTCAGATTGCCTCATGAAGACCTCCAGCCAAAACTAATTTAAGGAAAACAACAATATCTTATACAAGTCAGGTCGGACAAGCGATAGCGCGATGAAGACTGACTTACGCGTGTGACGTGTGACTCATAACACGTGCATCATGAGACGAATGAATTTTTAAAGTAGCTCGGCGGTACCTCAGCCGGCGCGTCCTTGGTTATAAAATCATGTTACGTTCATAATAATTATTGTTCAAGTATTATTTTTGAAATTATATTGAGCAGTAAGAAGTGATAGATATTATTCGTCTTAAAGTTTAAACTAATACCTGTTTATATACTTATATGTAAATATTGAATGTGAGACTACTTAGTACTTGTGTTGTGTTTATTGTTGGTGATAAATCGTTTGAATAAATTGACTTTTACGGTAAGCGGAAAGTCGGATACGAACCTATAACTATCAATTGTAATATGTAATGATCGATCGAAAAATAAAAGACGATCATATTATTATATATCATTACTTAATAGGCGGTAGTACTGTGGAAGTATTTTAATATTACGATTATCTTACAATAGTTAATTAATACACAGAAGAACGTTTTATTATTAAGTACCTATTTTGTATTTTGAAATTTGTATAAGAATACCGTATTAATATATATGTATATGAATAGGAACCGTAGGCATAACTATAAGAATAGTTACCTAAGTATTTATAATTTCTGTCGTACACGACACAACCCTACACGCTTGTAACGACCTTTACCATCATACATAATATGGTGCTAAATTTCCTTTAAAAAAGACTTTCACAACTCACGTCTAGCGACTAGGGCTTCACTCTGAAGTAAAACCACCCTTCGCCACTGATAGCTTATGTTGCCCGAGCTATTATTATCAATCTATTGACACCTAATTTATAAAAATCGGATCAGTAGTGCGCTACTATGGAACAAACATACATACATACATAGACTGCCGAAATCATTGTTCACCACCCTTCCTTTTGGATTCGCCGTAGTCGGCTTAAAATTTCTAATAAAACTTTGCTGATAAATAACTCGTAAAAATACTAAATCATACGACTGACATGGTATAAAAAGACTCAAAATTATTTTTATTAGAAAGATATTTTTAATTGTTAATCCAGAATGTAGTAAATACAAACAGGATTAACTCCATCTGATACAATCTCATAAAAACACGTCGATAATTGGTCGGCAACTCGGCACCTATTTTCCAGTACACGGCTGTTCGACGCGTCGATTTATCATTATTGCCTGGTACGATCGTGCATTCGTCTGTTTTGATTTTTGTAGTATCTGGAAAATCGATGCATAAATACCTGTGCTCTGTGTACTGTTTTTATGATATTTTATGCCCGTCTTCTGATGCATATTTGTCGGTAGTTTATCTATATTGGCGCTGTTGGCAAAGAATCACTACATAGTATAAAACATAGTCGCTATTTCAATCTGTCCCTATGTATGCTTAGATCTTTAAAACTACGCAACGGATTTTGATGCGGGTTTTTTAAATAGATTGAAGATTTGATTTGTTGAGAGAGTGATTCAAGAGAAAGGTTTTATGTGTATAACATGCATTATTATACAGTGGTGGATTTACACTAGGGGCAGTTGGGGCTAGTGCCCAGGGCGGCAAATTTTGTGAGGCGGCAAAATTTGGAAAGTAAAAAATATATTTTTAGAATTATTTTTTAACAATTATCAAAAGTGCACATTATAATAATTAATTAATTCTATTAATTAATCATTTTTTATTTCTTGTTTGAAACGAGACAAAAACTACTTACGTTTTACAATGACTGCAAATAGTCTCAAAAGATTGGATATTCTATGCATAGAATATGTACGTGTACGGATACTTTGACGTTTAGATTGTGAAGATTTAATCGACCAATTTACAAAGTCAAAGTACAAGGTGTGTTTGCCTGACAAACAAGTGTAATACAATCATAAGTCATCGTGAGTGCAAAATTCATGATTCATGATTTCATGATGAAAGATATATAATTGGCTTCGCTGGGAGCTCGATCAATGATTTGTCTATGGATTCTTCGAACAAAAACAATTTTTTTTTATATTATTGAAGTATTATAATATATAATAAAATTTATGCAATGAGCAAGCAATTAGTTATTCTATTAAAAGAAAAAAAGATATAAAATCTATAATTTTAAGTAAAATTTCTATGATAGGGCGGCATTTTCTTCAGTGTCCAGTGCGGTACTAATTTTAAATCTGGCCCTGCATGCATAATACATAGTACTATATAGTAGAGAAACACTGATGATTTTAGAGGTTTCTAATGTCGTAAATAAACACATTATTTTGCGCTTACATTGCAAACGCTGGCTGAACCCTACGAGATAGATCAAAATAATGTACTACAGTATTGTACACCTTAAAAGGTCTACAAAAAGGTCTGCGATGGTATATGTATACATGGAATATGTATATCTCTTAGGAATAATAGTATAGGGATAATAATAGGCAAAAGCTAGTATTATATGTTATATTATTACTAACGTATAGAATCGTCATTCCGCCGATTTACACGAATGACAGCTCGCGGCTGCGAGTGTGAACTTTTACCCAGCCTGAACTATGGCACACGGGTCTGGCCGCTGGTCTTTTCGTGCTTTGACATAATTGACAATTTAATTTCACAATATTTATGATAGATTTGTCTGACGCGTCGTTTAAAATTATTTCGGTGTCAACCTAAGGCTTATGTCAACATGGCTGACATTCGCCGGTGCTCGAGCTGTTATTTGTAGAGAGTGTCGCCCCTGTGCTATTGATTCAATAACTTGTTTCTGAACAAAAAGTGACAATATAATATAAACTTAGTTAAGCTAACTGACCAATCTGGCCCCTTTATCGATTCTATAACTCTTAATAATATAGCTACTGATAGATGGCACTGACTCAGAATGGAATTAAAAAGCTTTACGGAAAAAGATTGTTTGATAGTTCCATCTAGTGTTCCAATTTGATATTTTGGGACTCTGCACCAGATAAACTTAGTTTGTGTAGAATTTATGTAAAATCTTCAGAAACCGGGCATCAGACGCGTATTTCTATTAGTGAATAATTCGATTGCTTTTGGCGTACCTGCTTACAAAATTGTGGAAAGGTCTAATTTCCTAAGAACTGGTAAAGCTTTTTGCATATCTTAGTATTTCAAAGACCATAGATATCAAACCCGTTAAAAAGGTATAACTTAGGTGTTCTCATTATCCTTGAACGGCGGTAGTAGTTTTTACCCATCCCCTAAAAAGGCCAGATAAGATGTCCATTACTCTATGTCTAGGATCCCTTATCCGGATAAACTTCGTACTTTGTAGTAAAGAGAGCCTAAACGTGAATTTCGTAAATCGTAATAATTAAAGATAGTTCAATGTAAATGATCCAAGCGTCACATCTAGTTGATTGGACCGCGTGACATAATTGAAAACGGGCGGCCTGGGTGGGCCAACGTTAATTTGACGTCACTTACAGGCTAACGTCCAATAATCGTTACGTATTGAATTAAATCGATTATCATCCGATAGCCTACGAATTCGATGATTAGATTTTAGATGTATCATTTCATAACTAACTACATATTATATACAATAACCACCGGTACGGAACCTTAAGTCCTGAGTACATTTTTTGTCAGTGGAACACAGCTGCCACGTCTTAAACGCCTGTCGCGCAGTTGTACACACCGCTGTAGTTGTTGACGCGAGCGACGTGTTTCGTCACAGAATTTCATCGCCCAAAAACATTGCAACTCGAATCTGAACAAATTGCCAATTATTGTTCAACGTGATCTTGATTAAAGTTGATTTTATACTAGCTTTTATACGTTGTATAATATAGAAAATGCTACAACGTTAAAATATATTATTATTATTAAAATATATTAATAAACGGTAAAATATATTTATACTAAAATCTATTTGTATATTTACCAAGATTTAAAACTTCTTATGTATCTATAAATAAGGTTTTTTTTTTCTACATTTATCTAAAGTCTAAACTCTAATAACCACTGATCTTATTTCACTTTTTACAAACGCACGCAGAAATACGCATTCGATATGGAAAGATTTTCAAAATCAGATGCTCAAGGGTTAAAGGACACCTCGCTTGCTTTGGGGAAACAAATTATTGTTTCCTCAAACAAACTTTGTGTCCTCCATATAAATAAATATTTGACTGTATATTCCAAATCATAAGATTTAATATTTTATCATGCAAAATAATTTTCACGTGGACTAAGTTAAAGGATGCTTTACCTCAAACACATCAAGGCTTTGACTTTGATGTGTTTGAGGTAAAGAATTTGACGAAACCCTTTATCTACTCGCTTGTATACACAAAATATTATCTCTATTTTCTTAGAAACAATTTGCAAATGTTTATGTCAACACTCATAAATTGGGAAAATTATTATCATCAACTAGTGCTCAAACTCAAATCAAGTGCTAAGACGATTTAGGGTTATCTCTAAGATTAGTTGGTAGAGTGGCCCCGGTTGTAATTTCGCATGGGTCGATTCGACCCTATTGTGTTGGTTACGGGTTATACACAATGTGGCCCACATTGTGTATAACCCGTAAAACAGAAACCTTACCTATGTAAAGTTGTAATTACAGATCCATACATGACTGTCAACCAATCCCTGTGAATATTGTCTAATGATATATTTCAAAAGTACTTATTATTTACAAGCACTAACACGAAAAATTGACAATTTGTCTATTACCTCAATAGACATTTCAAAAGAAATAAATTACAAATGATAAAATAAGACAACATGTCGCCAAGGGTAACATACATGTCTAGACTGAAAATTAACTAAATATGTCCTATAATTCCCTTAATCATTCTTCCCTCATTTCAATAGATGGTTATCTATTGAAATTATTATTTATTCGTATAAAAATAATTTTATTTATTGAGCTGTAACAAAGCCACATTCTCCTAAAATTTTAGTTAATTACATTTTAAATTTCTCTCAATATCGTCCATACCAACGCATCCATATTGTGAGTACTCCGCCATTACAGACCTGAAGGCATCCGAGTTATGCCAACGCGCAACGGTTTATTCAGCATTAAGGCACGGTGTAAACGGGCGACCACTGTAGCTGTCGTGCTTTCCCGCGACATAATAATCATACTGTTTGTTGATGTAGCCGTGTGTAACTCTAAATTAAATGAAGTAATTTTTATCTTATAAAAATATTGAATACCAATAATGAAGATCTTCATTATTATGTAACTAAACTTATGTTTTTAATTTCTCTCAATATCATCCAGTCCAATGCATCCATATTATTATATTGTGAGTACACCGGGATTATAGACCTGATGGCATCCGAGTTATGCCAACGGTTTATTTGGGTATAGGCCTCAGCCTATACCTGTATATAACCTCAGTTCTGCGCCGATTAATGCACCGATTCCACTCAGATTAATGCGTTGCGGATTAACGCACAAGTATGCCACACCTGCGTTGCGTCGAACGCTGCGACAACGCAACGCAACACATCGGTGCAAGCGAACGTCCGATCGGTAGCTGGCACGCGTATATGCTTTTATACTTTTATGGAATCACAAATGTTTATTTTAATTGTTATTAATTGTTGTAAGGTTTTTGAATTTTTATTTTCGTATTACAATGTAACAAAAGAAATTATCAATATTGTGTGCCAATCAAAAATGCATATCAGACATTCATTTTATGTTGTTTCGTTTTTATGATTGCATTGTAAACTTTTTCATTAATGTGGTCTGAATGTCCACGAGATTCAATACTGGAATGTCCGGGAAACTCGATTATTTATGTTTTACACTCAACAGGCGCAATCAGCGCGGCATATAGGGTTGTGACTTGTGATTGGTTATGCCGTGTATCATCATCATCATCAACACTACCGTCCTTCTACTGGGGAATGGGTTCTCAACGTGAGGAGTGTAATTGGACTGTAGTTCACCAGCTTACCAATCACTGGTTGGCAATAACTATAAAATAAGAACCTATATAGTATATATTTACTATACGTAACCTAAAGTAAAGGTTGACAGGGTCATTGACTACTCTACACCCTGTTAATGGAAGTAACAACGTGGATCCTAAGGTATGATGATACCGCAGGCCTACATTAAAGAAAGATGAACAGATAAACCATCTACATAGTTAGCTTTCGTTTTTACTGCACTACTACAACCATACGGTGTGTCTACGACTGTGTGGATGAATTGTGGGCCGTTGAAGGGGGCGTCAAAATTTTAAAAATTGAATCGTTCTATGAAAGCTGTTTCTCTGTACGTAAGTATAATATATAATATTTTCTACTCTGTGCTGCAGGTGGGAGCCGCGATGAAATCCGTAATATCTAGATTCTAACTTCTACGTGGATACTACGTGCCTACAAGCTAGAAGTAAACTGCTCAAGTTAGAAAATACCCGATTAATGTAGAACCAGAGGCGTGTTAAATTTTACTTATATAACTTTTTATGTATATACTTGTAAGTAATACCTACGTTTCTTTTATATTTAGAGGTTAGCGTTAATAGAGCAGAAATAAAAAATGCTACACGAAAAATAAAGGATTTCCAGTAGATTTCATTCCCTTGGTTCGGTGTACGTAATTCGTTGAAATTCTTTGAGCAACCAATTACATGCAGGTAGCGATTTAAAATTCACCTAATGGGAACAGTTTTTTGATGAAAATCGCCGAAATCCGATTTTATTATAGGTTTAAATTCTAAAGAAAAATAAGCCGGTCAAGTTCGTGTCGGACTCGCGCACGTAGGGTTCCGTATAAAGCGGTAAAAATATTACGTTTATTGTATGGTTTTTCTATTAAATATTGGTTTATTCTTTTGTACTGTATTTAGGTATTTGTTGTTGCCTATAGCGACAACGACCGGCTGCTAGACAGTTGACATTTTCAGAGATCGAATTGCAAAATTGCAGGATGCATTTTTTGTAGATAATTTTACGACATACAATTTTATAGTGATCTTTATTGACCTCCGAGCTATAGGTCGCGAGATACTCGGGACCTTTTGACTTTTATAACTTTTTTAGCCGGCAACTTTGATATCGATCAATGTCGGTTTTTCAAATTTTCATTACAACGCCGTAATAAAGGTGTATACAAAAATTCAGCTCACTAGGAATTTTTCCATAGATAAAACCTAAAATCACTGGAGTATAGGTAGAATTTCATTTATCTTTAAATTGCAACGGGATACACACAAAACTGCGATGTCGCATCGTAAA
The DNA here is from genome assembly GCA_037179445.1 of Phengaris alcon alcon. Classification (NCBI taxonomy): domain Eukaryota; kingdom Metazoa; phylum Arthropoda; class Insecta; order Lepidoptera; family Lycaenidae; genus Phengaris; species Phengaris alcon. The sequence goes on along the minus strand of JAYRCH010000056.1, from coordinate 434,921 downwards.
AATTTACGAACTCAGACGATCGCAATTCGCAACACGCATTCCTGCGACACCGAAATATTTTATTCTTGCTATATCTTCTTATTAAAATACAGGAGTATACAACTCCAATCACGACAAATATCAGTACTTATAGTCAATTTATAAAATGTTCAGTTGCTACAGTTGAAAGTCGTAGAAGGAGTGACGATCTAAACAAATTCACTTTTTCGCATGAAATGAAAATGTTTATTTTCCAAGTTGATATTAAAAGTTGTAATAACTACAAGTTTTATAAAAAAAACTATATTGTTTCGACCAGTAGCTTAGGCGCTACGGTGGAACATACATACATACATAGACTGCCAAAAATCATTACCCCTCCCTTTGGCTTCGCGGTAGCCTACTACTACGGTAGGCTACAATTGAAATCACGTCGCAGTTCTGTGTGCAAGCTCTGAGATACGACAGTAACGTGTAGGAAATAAGCTGTCTAGAACATTTTCAATGAAAAATCATGTTTCTGTAAGCTGCAGGTTAATTAATAAACTCCCATAAAAGTCCTCCCGTTTATATTATAATATCTGTGCTCTCTAGTCGTAATTGCAAATGTCGTCCAGGTTTATTTATATAAGGTCCTTACATATGAAATTGGCGTACTGGCCACTTTGATCTCAAATATATCTTCTTTGGTTAGGAATTCCAATTTCAAATTTATACCGCTATTTACTCATGCATTTGTGTTTCGAAAACCGTAATTCATTTGTTTCTTTCTCTTTTGGTTTTTTCTTTTCCAAAATGGAAAACTTGAAATATCGTGTTAGTTTCGAGTACGAGTTCCACCGTGGCACCTGTGCTGCAGAAACGGCTCGAAGGATTAATGATGTGTATGACGGCGGTGTCGCAAAAGAAAACATAGTGCGTTTTTGGTTCCAACGTTTCGTTCTGGAAATTTCGACCTGCAGAACAACTGAAGAACGAAAACGTTGGAACCAAAAACGCACTCTGTTTTCTTTTGCGACACCGCCGCCCCGTGGACGGCCGGAGACCAAAGTTGATAATGAAGAATTGAAGGCTATTGTGGAAGCGGATCCATCGCAAACCACGTCCGAGTTAGCTGCAGGCTGCGGTGTTAGTGATAAAACTGTTTTAATCCACTTGAAGGGCTGGTTTCGTGGTAAACATGTTTTGCGTATGGTTACGCAAAATATATGATATTTAACTTGGTTTAGGTTTTATTTATACAAAATGTTCACAGGTAATGTACCGTTAATTTTCGGTAGCAGGGATCAAAATTGTATGGAGGTCTCTAATAATAAAAATATTGATATCCCAATCAAATCTCTAGATTCTGCCCATATAGTAAATGTCGTAAGATGTATTTGTGTATTTCAACAGACTTTTTTCATGGAGCGTAGAAATTTTGGCGCGGCTCCAACTTTTAACTGTCACTCAAAAGACGCTTTCATTAACACTATATTATTGCAAATCGAAGTTAATGCATTTCGTATCTTCGATTGATGGTTAGCCATATTTAAATTACTTCCTAATATATATTGTATTGTATATTGTACTTCAGGCTTTGCTTTCCATTTTCTGGCAAGGCAACAGATACCTCAAGATTAAATAAGTGTTATTTTAATTAAAATAACCTAACCAAGAGCATTTCAGGACATGTCTGAGGTGGGATCCGTAACTGTATACGCGTCATAGGTTTTTTTTCAAATAATTTCAAAAGTCGATTTCTACTGTCCGATTTCGTTCAAAATAATTTTCCTATAGTGTTTAGCAGGATCTATCAGCACGGAAAATTGCAATTTTCTAAGACTCATAGTTTAGAAACGCTACGCCACGCCACGCCACGACCAATTTATAAACCACTTTGGAGGTCGATCACTCAAAAATAGTTGACTTTGTTAAAAAGTCATGTAGGAAATCTTGACTTTATTTTAAAAGACCTACTCGTATTCAACGATACCCCAGTCCCCACACGATGGGGTAGAATGAAAATTATTTTTTTCATCCCCACTTTACATGTATGGAGCCTCCCTTAAAATATTTATTATGGTAATATTTTATGACGCAAAACCGAGATATATACACATTTAATAACTATACCAAAATTTCATCTATTTATATGCATAATTTAAAAAGGTAGGAGGGCGGACAGACAGACAGACGGGGGGACAGCGCGATACTATAAGGGTTCCTTGTATTAGTGTAGTACTTCGGAACCCTAAAAAGGAGACAAATAATTTGGTTTAGAAATTTTAATTCCGTAGCCTACTGCTAAACCAATTTCGACTGTGTTTCCATAGATTAAAGTTTACATTTGCAGTTTCCACGTGATTTCCACATCAGGCGAGTTGCGAATTTAGGCTCTCAAATGTGCTTTTCCGCTCAGTGACTTGTGACACGTGTCCTGAGGCTTTAGATCTTGAGGCTTGCTCTGCTACAGTTTCATAGGGCTTCGGTTAGGCCACATTATTTTCTTGTATTGATTGAAAATTTTTATTTGCAACATTTCTTATGACAAACACACATGCATGCACCCAATGTGAATTGTGGAAAATACAAAAAAGGATAACCATTAACGCTCGAATTCTCAAACGCTGTTTAAATTACGAGGGTCTTAAGTCGCAAGCTGCCCTTTTAATTTTGCCAAGCAGACACAGCTTGAGATTTTAAGGCCTCCCACAGACTCCTTAACTTTAGCGAGCGTTTGAATAGCGACGCAGCAGTAAGTTAATAATGTTTTTTGGTTGTCAGATTAGCACAAAAACTTTTAAAAATCGATTTGGCGGGATATAATCGCAGCAGCATCTGCTTTGTAACTTTCGGGGTATTCCACATACATTTTAAGATAAACAATGCCTGTTGATATACGATATAGTAAAAAGTTTTATGTGAACGCCGAACGGAGTGAGAAGACTTTTTATTTTAAGCCTCAGCTCACACCAACACGAGACGATACTATTACGATAAACATTGAAACGCTATACGATACGATATACGATAAAATTGATCTTTATTCAGTTCACAAGAAGATACACATTTCATTGCAAGAGTGGCGCCGGGCTATGCAGAGCGGTGCAGTTTGACATTCGAACTCTTGAAATTAAACGTGTATCTTTTTATGTAGTAAACAAAGTTAAATTTTGAATAGCTATCTTAAAAATGCAGCGCCGCGTATCGTCTCGTTTTGGTGCGAACTAGCGCATAGTTTTTTCTTAATGCATTAAGCTGTACCGCGGCTATATTGGAGGCCAATTGGAGGCTCTATTATAGGAGAGAAATGCCATAGCGTTCGCATGGCACAATTATGCCATGAATTCACGGCGGTAGCTTAAAGCCGGCATAATTTTTACGCCAGGGAATAAGGGTATATCTAGTCTTCAATATGCTACCAAAGTATAGACCTACGTCCTATATAATATTATAGACTAGGCATGTCGAGGCAAAAAGTGTCGACGCTTACTTAAACTTTTGGGGTAGTTTGGGGCAGTCGAAGATTGACATTTGTCATCTAGACATTTGCTTTCCGCAGTATAATCAGTCCGCATTTAATTTACAAAATCTTCTGAAATAAATATGGCGTAATTTTTCATGCATGAAGATTTTTTTATGTCAGATGTAACTACGTCATAGCCCATCCTTAGTTGTGAAATAATTGTTTCAAAGCCTTTCCAACAATGATTTGATCAAGTCTTGTAAAAGTAAATAAACATAAATTAAATCTAGTTTTAAGTATAGTTATATCTGCGGCATCTTTCTTGCTGGTTCCTGCTTCAAGCCACTTCAGCTGAAAGCAACGTTCGATATTTCATTACTTATACGTTCAATTGAATATTTACTTTGAATTTTGTAAAATAGAATTATTATTGCCATTTAAAGAATGAAAAATATACGGTAAGCTTCTTAAAGTTTTTGTACCAATTCTGCAATGGAAGCCAACTACCAATGGAAGCAGATATAACGTTTGCCTATATTTTTCTCAAATTAGCTTAGTCAATAAAGCAGTCTGTTTACTTGAACTCCAGTTAGTTTGTTTTCGAATTCCATGATTTATTCAAGCGAAGAAGATAGATATAAAGGATGGGACTATATTATGATCGGAATCCGGCGGGCCTGCGAAAATTCAGAGCACTGAAAATAGAATTCTGCACTAATACTATTAGGGCTGACAACCGAACACACGAGTGTCGAGTCAAATGTCAATGTTATACATGACAGCTCGACACTTCGATTTTCAACGCTATTGTATTAAGGAGTTCTATTTTCAGTGCTCTTAATTTTCCCGGGCCCGCCGGATTCCGATCTTATAGTCTCAGCCTTATAACTCCGAATTTCTGTTTCCTTACAGTCTCAATTGGGGAGTAAACGAAACGTATATGGCAGTATCGCCATGTGTCTCCGTTGAATTTGGGATGAGAATCTAATAAATTAATCGATAGCTAATTTAAATATTTATGCATTTGAATAAAAATTAAATATTACGTTTTTACTTTTTATCCACAATTATTGAGTTCTACTTTTTTCTATTAAGATTTTCTAAATTTGCAGTAGGTTCAATAGAATGGTTCTTGATTTTAAGATAATCCAAGGTTTAAACAAAATAAAAAACCAAAAGCGACATGGCTTATAATTTCTTGATAAGTTAATGTCTGATTTCGCTCTTACTCATTTTTCAAAAGATCGTTTGGCATGACCTATCAGCATGGAAAGCTACAAGTTTCTACTTCCATAGTTTAGAAATGCCAGGGAGGACCAACTTGTAAACCACATTGGTGGCCGAGCATTTGATAAATATTCACATTATTAAAAGTATTGTATGAAACTCGTCTTTATTTTGAAAATACCTTTTCACGATACCTCACACGATGGGGTAGAATGCAAAAATATCCCAGCTTCATATGTATGGGGAGGCAAACCTAAAATACAAAATTATACTTATTTTATGATGCCTTAAATAAACATTACAAGTGCAAAATTCACAATTACTGAAGTTAACAAGTGAGGAAGGGTAGACGGATAGACAGACAGACGGACGGACGGATAGACCCAAACTATGAGGATTACATGTAGAAATCCACCTAAAAATTTGCCTTATTACCAGCAAAATTTTCCATATGGCAATACCGACAGTATTTACCATTCTCGTCTAAACGCTCTAATTAAATAGCGTCGTGAATTTATTGGTGTAATAGAGTTCGATATTATCCGATATTGCGTGAATGTAGCACGTGCTCTTGAGCTCTTAACATTGCTTTCCAATGCTATAGTATATTCGCGTTAAGAGGACAGAAAATGTCAATAAATCACGCATACATATGTCAAAATGGCTTACTGTAATTGGTTAATGTGAGCACGGCTTATGCGTCATTGGTGAGTGATCAATATTTTTTTAAATGTACTGTCTTATTAACGCGAATACACTATAGATTAAAAAAATAGAATCTTCTTGTAAAAGTCACCAGTTTTATTATTTTATTGCTTTAACGGCGAAGGAAAACATCGTTAGGAAACGCACATGGTTGGCCCCAGCCGTATTGACCAGTCATTCCTCTGGACTAGGCTGACTGTGTTGTGAGAATGCCGTATGTGCTTGACTATGGTTGGGCAACCATACGACATTTAAAAACCAACTGTTCCAGGCACTACAGTATTTCAAGAGTGGTTTATTCGCTCGGAGAATACTGTATAAATCATCCAATAACGGATGAAAAGGCCTAAGTTTGCTTTAACTGCCAGCGTCTTCTTCTAGGTATGTTGTTGCAAGAATAAAAACGTTTCTAACCCAATTCGTAAACTATATCAGTATTGAATTTGTCTAAATAAATGTTGTTTGGATCAGCTTTTAGATATTAGGCACTGAATCCACGTGTTACAGTGAACATTAGTGTAATAGGCTAGACCAGTGTTTCTCAAACATTGTTGTGCCATGGCCCGGTCATTTTCACACTGTCCCTTCGTGGCCCACTTAATACTTTTAAACCCGAGCTGGTGGTTCCATTAGCTACAGTATTAATAGTAAAAATGCTCTATTAATACTACGTATTTTGGTATCGGCTTTCCCCTTACGAATATTTAAGATAAGCCGATTGATAGTAGGTATTGCTTTTAAAACAAGGCGGAGTTTTGCGACCCGGTATTTTATTTTGATGGGCCGGTACCGGGTCGCGACCCGGCAGTTGGGAAATACTGACGACAGTTTTTTATTGCTTAAATGAATAGTATTCTTAAATATGAGTATGCACTCAGAGGAAACAGTTTATAAAAAATGAATATTTTCGTAAGTACAGCTGCGATTTGTTTACAAAATTTCGAAAGTCTCGTGAAACCGCTCCATACAAAAGTCGTACCTAACTGTGACGTCACGCCTAGGTTAAAGTGTACGAAATATAAGGCCGCAGGAACATACTTCTAAATATCGTCGATATTTGTGCCTTTAAGTTCATACTTACCATAGATAATGTTTTTGTATATGATGTAAGTCAATTAATGATGTAGGTTTTGATTGCTAATTTAGAAAAAAAATATTTTTAAACCTCTATTAAGAACTAAACCCTATACAAAGACGCCAGTGAACTAAAAACATAAGACTTAGGGCTATGTGATCCGAAATCCGGCGAGCCCGGAGAAATTCAGAGTACTGAAAATAGAACTTTGCATTACTACAATAGAGCTTAAAATGAAATACACGAGTGTCGAGTAGTTTCAATGTCATATTGACAGCTCAACACTCGACACTTCCATTTTCAACTCTATTGTATTAGCGCAGTATTATATTTTCAATGCTCTGAATTTTCCCCGGCAATATATACCCAGCCTTATTCAGGGTCTTTAGCCAAGATGCATTCGATAATTTCGAGGGCTAAGTTCGAAATCAATAATCGCTAAGTGACATGTCACTTGCGATACCTCATGTCAAATCCTATACGTTTTGTTTTCGAACTTCGCCGCATCTTGACTAAAGGCCCAGTTTCTGTTCAGAAGTTGTCAGTCCGACAATTATGGCAAGACCTGTTGCTTTAGGTCAGAATGCGGGAGAGGTAATTTGTGGGTATTTCCCGTGGCAAAGCCAAAAACTCCACGGCCTTAATCTAAACGAAAACAAAAATACAATAGGTGCTATAATTCTCCAATTTAAATATCACAATTTATCGCGTAACGAAGAAATACAATAACACATATATTTTTTCTTTGAAAGAAGAATGGTTCCTTTGCTGGAATGGGTTTAAAAGACCAGTATTTGTATTTTATTTTTCATATCCCAAACCTATTCATTCAGAGAATAAACAGATATTCGCAGCTTTAATCTACGGACGATTTTGTAAGGAATACCTCATCCTTGGATATAATACATCAATAGCGCCCTTCACATGTAAAGTTCGGACAGCAGTAAACAGCACTAGCCGTTCCAACTCTCGCTCCGGAACGACCATGTAGATGCGCGGGCTTAATCTGGGCCCCAATTCTCGTACCTCGAATCTCGGTTCGGATGTCAGTCTGTCCCGCTCGCTCGCGTATTATTTGGCGTCTATGCGAATAAGTCAGCAGGTTAATCGAAGATTCGAGGTACGACAATTGGGGCCCTGGCATTTCGATGAGAGCACATTTTCCACAATTTCATCTCGTCTACTGTTTAGTACTCGTCTGTTATGAATATGTTTGACGCCGGCATTACACACCGTGGATGAATCTTTAGTCGTAATCCACGACAGTTCGATTCGGAGGCAAAACCGCACAGATCCCTCGCACAGAAAATTTTGGAACGCAGTCCGATGCGCGGTCCGAACTTTACGTGTGCAGGGCGCTAATAGTGATATCTGTTAATTTAACTCATACATTTCAGTCGAAATTCTCACGAATATCACATTGTGACGTATGATAAGGGAAAACAATGGGTTTGTATTATGTTTTAATGCAAGTTCGGTTAGCAGCTGATAGTATTATTCGAAGTTCGATCGCAAATTGCATTTGCACAGTATAATTCACATGTGCACATTTATTTAGTAACTAAGGTATTATTGTGCACACATGTTACTACAACATATTACATTAAATACGAACTAAACAATATGCCCTCGCAGGTTACGCATTGGGGCAGCAGAGATCATAGACACGAGACATCCATTTAATGCGATCCTCGTCATCAGGTCGTCGTCGTCGACACGTCAAACTTATGTCACCTCTCTGTTTTAGTTGGGAGTTAAAGAGATCTTATTTCGTCTCATCTATATACTTATACAGTACTTTAAGGGTCAATTTACACAGCGAAGATACGTGACGCGATTCGGCGCTTCATTTTTAAGACAGCTGTTTAAAATTGAACTTTATTCACTACACAATAAAGAAACACGTTACATTGCAAGAGTGGCGCCCATAGATAACAGATTAGTCTCGCTGTCGCTCGACTAGATGACGCACTACCTAACAAAAACAGCTTCGTTAATGCGGCATGGCGTTAACATAGTGTGTAAAGTGACAATTGACTTACATGTGACAAAATCTTGTGTACGTGAAAAATTGTTATGCCAGCTACTCAACTTTTGCCCGATTTAATGGGAAAAATATCCTATGCTGTCGTATATTAGTTAAATAATTGGTTATAAATGTAGCTAAGAAAATTCTTAAAAATTAGCTTTTGCCCGCGGCTCCACCCGCGTAAATACAGTATCCCACAGGAAAACTGTACTTTTGACTTTCACATTTATAACACATTTACATAAGCTTTTATTATAACCAAAGTACTACTTCACTCCCCCGAAAACAGAGGGGTGTTATTAGTCAGACTCTCGTAGTTCCCAAACGTATGAACCGATTTGGATCTAATTGTTTTGTTTGAAAGCTGGCATGATATTCTATAGTGTTCTTACCTATAATCATCATCATCAGCTTGCTCACTGCTTAACAATTCGGGTCGTGTAAATTAACAAAATTAAATTAAAAAAACAATTGTTAATTTACACTAATATAACAACAACGCTTCTAGATTCTACACACTTATTTCACATTTTTCAACTTTTACAACCATAACCCCCATTAGTAAAGACAGAACGACGTCTGTCGGGGTCAGCTAGTATAATATTACAAACAGAATTAATTGTGAGTACAAACTGAAACAAATTACAGGTCACAGAAAGTTCGTGGAGTTAATAGAAGTTTCTGTGGGCACAGTTGCGAGGGGCAACAGTCTGAAGTCAGAACTCTCATGTACCTACGCATTCTCTTTGACGCCGCCAATGCGTATGCGTATCTGAGGATGTGTAATGTAAAGTTAATCTGTAATGTTTATCTTTTACTGGCTTTTGCTCGCGGCTACGTCCGCGTCAAATTGGGTTCTACACCCTTCCTTTCCGTGACTACTAAAATTTAATTTGTCGCGCCTACTTTTTAATTTTACGATACTTTTAATTTTTATAATTAACATCTCAGGAGTTGCTAAAAAATTAAATTAAACTATAAAGCGCTATTATGAGGGGTATGAATAGTTTCATTTAAACGAGATGTTATTTGTTTTGTTGCGATAAACAACAATAGCCTATCGAAAGACATAGGACACAAGGACAACTATTGAAATGAAACCTGAGCTATTATAGATAGTTCTTAAAGTCTAGACGTCCCATGAATGGACTACTCAGACCTAAGCGTCAGTACACACCATGACGCGACGGCACTTTTGAAGAGTGCGGTTTTAAATTGAACTAGATAAACTATACGAAAATATACGTTTCTTTGCATGAGATCGATTTGCGAGCTATATAAGGTCTAGAAAAACCAATAACGGATATTTCGGGCACATAATTTACCGCTTATGTAAAGTCCTTTGTCCTACTCGCAAAAAATATTATTTCGTTATATGGGCGAGTTTGCGTTTAAACGTCTTTACATAAGCAGTATATGCCCAATTAGCATATTATGCCCAAAATATCCGTAATTGATTTTACCAAACCTCATATATCGCGCTACGCTACGCTGCGCCGCTCGTGCCATTAACCGTTTTTGTGTAGTGAGTAAATTTAAAGTCAAATCTTAAAAAATGGCGCGTCGCGTCTCTGTGTGAGCTGACCCTAATGCGAATTGTACAACAGCCTTTCAGCAACTACAAATGGATTGTTTACGTCTAACTTAAACATCGATGACTTTTGTCCTGTGTGCAGGATAATTTCTGAGATAGTTAAAATTTATTTGCAGCCAGTTCTACATGTTTGATGGTATTAGAAATTGACCTGCGGGCTTAGCATGGCGATCCCAAGAAATAATTTTAAAGAATATTTTATTACAGAATTTTAGATTCGTTTAGAAATTAGAAATCAGATTAATTTTATTTTAGAGAAGAAGGATTCTATCCAAAACAGTTCGTTGCAAAATAGTTCTTAATCCGTGGTAACAAGGTCGTCAATAGAAGTCAATATTTCTAAATATCCATATTTTTAAAATGGCTGCTGGGAAATCTTCTGTCAAAAATGATCAAATTTTCAAGTAAATAACTTTGTCTTGGACCGCCATGATGTGGAGTAGTTGACATTATTGTATGACTATTTGACATTGAAATAAGAAAACGTTTCTACTTTAGACGTCAAAAGAGGGCATTTTGTGAGCTCATGCTCGGGAAGAAAAGAAATGTTGTTTCTCATTACGACGATGCATCGATCTTGCTGCCTTACAATAAGAACTATTTTGCTCCGAATGGTATTAATGTGTCTTCAATCTGTCATTTTGTCGATTCTTCGGTGTTTCTCGGGTGCGCATGCTGAGCCTGCTGGACAAACCTTCGAATTATCTACCTATTCGAGTACGTGCTATAATAAAACCGGCCAAGTGGATGTCGGACATACGCATTTTGTATGAGGTTCCATACAAAACGCCAAAAAATTTTATTATTATAATTTAAAATTTTATTATATAATTTTAAATTAAAAAAATCTTATTTTTTAAAATCTTATTTTAGAACAAATAAGATTTTTTTTTAAATATATTTATATTACCGTTAAATATATTTTCTTTTATTCTATTTTAGAGATGCGTACCTAAATGTAAAAACGGAACCCTATTACTGAGACTTCGCTGTCTGTCTGTCTGTCAGTCCGTCTGTCCGACCGTCTGTCGGACTTTTTCTCGACCAGTTTTTATTTACTCCATTTTGACTAAAAAGTTGCAAATATTTGGAATAGGTTTAAAGCTACTGATAAAACAAATAAACAACAACAAAAAACAAACAAATAAAAAAATACTGCTTTTGCGAAAATTATTATTTTAACAACAAAATGAAATACTATTTCCTTGCTGATGAAACATACCTGTTTCTTTTAAACGGAAGCCCCATTAGCTACGTCTACTTGTCTCATGTGTTGTGTTTATAAATTGCCGCTATGAAACTTCAGATGTATATAATACCAGCTTTTGCCCGCGGCTCCGCCCGCGTTATTGCAGTATCCCACGGGAATACTTTTTCGGGATAAAAGTAGCCTATATGTTAATCCAGAGCTTTAACTAACACCATACCAAATGTTATCAAAATGCGTGAACGAGTCCCAAACATCAATACATCCATCCATCCTTCACATTTATAATATTAGTAGGATTAGTACCTAGCCGTCAATAGCTAAGGGTTCTTTATTAAAGGAAAGCCTGTAGATGTAAGATCAGTTCCAGAACTTATTATTAATACCTGTCTTAAATTTAGTACCTCGGTTAGAAAAATTGTCGTGTCCGTAAATAAGTGCAAGGTACTCATGATATCTCCTACGTCGGTACTAATAATAATCGAGAAAAATCGATCTAGCTAGATCTTAGAAACTACGCATTTTTAAGCAATATAATATGTTGTTTTCTTTCGTCGTGCAACAATATATATATATATATATATATATATATATATATATATATATATATATATATATATATATATATATATATACAGATCATGAGTACCTTGCACTTATTTACGGACACGACTATATATATATATATATATATATATATATATATATATATTGTTGCACGACGAAAGAAAACAACATATTATATTGCTTAAAAATGCGTAGTTTCTAAGATCTAGCTAGATCGATTTTTCTCGATTATTATTAGTACCGACGTAGGAGATATCGTAGTCGACGTATCTCGATAATTTCGACTCTCATACGTCAGTCTGATTGGAGCTTGGTATGCGCATACCTACGTAGAAGTTTTGCATTGTTTGGGGAAATTCGGAATGTGGTGGCCGGTGGGTTCGAATACCGGATCCGGTCCGGTGAGATGAATACCTTTGTGATTCTTATTATTTCTTTTTCTTTTATATTTTTTTATATATATTTAATTCATTTATGAATATAAAAGTACCGGGGAGACCGAGCAAAGCACTTTCAATTAAGCCCGGTGTGAATCGTGTTATATGCACACGTCGCTAGTCGCTACTGCTAGTCGTAAAGATAGATATCAACAAATTTTTGTCGTATTAAAGTTAATTGGGGCAGTAGTAGTAAATGAATGCAATTACATATTTTTGTTAGTGGAAAAGTTAATTATTTTCGGATTACGCCATATTAGGTGCTGTGGCAACTACTGTGGTAGTCATTCATGTTACTGTCGAATTTGTGCAGTTTTGACTAGCTTTCGCCCGCGGCTCCGCTCGCGTTATTGCAGTATCCCACGGGAATACTTTTTCGGTATAAAAAGTAGCCATGTTAATCCAGATTTATTTTGACAAAAAAAAAACTAAACGGCTGGCTCAAAAAATCTGAAAAAATTCATGATGGTAGTGATGTGATGAACTTTTAAGGGAAACTATAACGGCTTAGAAAACTTTGTTAGTTCAGGAGTTATCGAGGTCATCTTGTAAAATGCGCTTACTTGCAAAATTTCGTATTATAATAATAAGTCAACATATTGTATAAAATATGTTATGAGGTATAGTAGACGATAATGATGACAGATAAGTTCAGAGAACGCTGATATTGATTACTAAGTTATTAGGTCAATGGATCTTTGTATCTTAGCCGCTGCCGCTGCGCCTTAGGCAAGGTCACGTTTAGAATTACATAGACCACAGACCTACTGCTAATCTAGACTTGTGGCTATAATGTTGGCTAAAAAGAATGGTTCCGTTATCAACCACAAAGGAAATCTTATACTTTACGCGAGATAATCTTGTAAATATATCGTCGGAATCTCGAAAACGGCTGCTAGTATTTACGGGAAATTTAGTATGCAGGGAGTTTCGGGGGATAAATTTACTTTTTACGTTACTATTTTGTATTTTTTTTATATTATTTTATTTTAATTATTTTTTCGTTCTAGTAAAACTCCGAGCAAAGCTCGGTCTCCCAGGTAGGTACTGTAGTTATAAATTAATGTCATTCCTTTAATTATTTTAATAAAATCATAAAAATGTGATTAATAACTTAAAATAATGCTTACATAAGTAAATGAAACAGGTATAATATAAAATTTAACTAGATTTAAGTAACTTATTTACATTAATATAAACTGTGATGCCGTAAAGCGGAATTTAAAGATGCCGGAAAGGCTCCAAAGAGATTGTAACATCTCAATAGACGTTATTACAATAATTAATAACCTACATTCTATGCAAATAAAACAATATATATCTATCTATTTCTTGCGATATCGATTACTAGTTAAGGCGTGATCAGACTTAATTGATCAGGTTTTATACATAAATATGAATTTTCTAGCTGTTTTAATTCGCGTAGAACGAAATCATGTATATTCCACAGGGACCTTTTCTGGGATAAAGGTAACATGATATTAATACTTACTCAATCCAGACTTTAAACCCATTGGAATCAGTACAGTAGTTCGTGTGCGAAAAACTAACAAACATACATCGACTCTCAAAAACTCTCGCATTTTTAATATCAGTAGAACATTCTAACACTACGTTGCAGCAGCTAAATTCAAATAAAAATATATATCGTGTACTTATTTCCACTTTATGTATTGTATTGTAGAGACACGCAATCGTTAAGTACAATGGCGAAATTGACGCCACTCACACTATTGTCTTGTTTCAATTCCTATACTGTGTACACGGCGGTCGGCAAATGCCATAAGTTATGTTTACTCCTTTAGAAAGTTAACGGTTACTGGTTAGTACTACACAATAAGCAAGAAAGTGACTTTTAATTCGAATGTATTGTTTATGTCATTTAAAGTTTACAAACGTTTATCTTCTGGTTAATAGAAGAAACCAAGATTATTTTCTGACCCTCGAATCGATTAGACTATTTACCTATTATAATAGTATACGTCGCCCGCGACGTCGTACGCAAAAGAAAATCCCACTGAAGCCATACATATTCCCGCGATAAAAATGTCCTTCCGCGTGGTCTACTCTATATATGTGACGTATTTCATGAAAATCGGCCCGTCCAGCCGTTTTGGGCGTATTCAATCCAAACAAACTGTTCCTTTTTTAACCCCCGACCCAAAATACCCCTCTATTTTCGTCGGGGGTTACAACTTACCTATAAGTTAGACGTGTTTGTCTGCTTGACTGTGTGCCTGACCGTGGTGCCGTAGCTACCAAACCGATGAACATTGAACTGATTTTTATCTATTTTTTTTATTCGAAAGCTGACATGATCATGAGTGTTATTAGCTATAATTCATCATCATCAGCTCGCTCTCTTCCTGACATTTGGGGGGTTTCTTAATTTTTTTATTATTTTTTTTATCTTTGACACGATTCAAATAATAGTGTAGAAATAGACAATTTAGACAAGAGGGATTTGTAATTAAATGAATTTAGAAATGGAACTCGATAAACCTAATTTGTCAAAGTTCAATTCATGGTTATCTTTTACAGAGTGTTTGACCAGAAATTGTTATCTTTATACTGGTTGACCGCAGTAGCCGCGGGCTAATATGACCGTAAATTCGTTACATATAATAATATATTGAATTTTCTGGTACTTTGTGATTTTTCAGCAGTCGTACAATTATTAGGTACCATAAAAGCGTAAAAACTATTCACTAATGAGTATAAAAACCGGCCAAGTGCGATTCGGAATCTTCATACAATGTAACAAACTACCTTATAAGTATTTCTGTTCAGAGGACGTATTCAGAATGCCTTTTGTTGCCTTTTTCGTCTTCTTGCATCACAAAACAGTTCGTTGTTGCCGGCGATGAAGCAGCAACCATTTTCACATTTACTAAGCCGTAGACGAGACAAAAGTGATTAAAAACCGGCCAGGCCACGCAGAGAATAGGGTTCCGTAGCCATCCATTATTTTATTTATAATATTTTACATGTTTACTTATTATTTTGTTATTTTTGTGCAAAGTTTTTCAAGTAAGCACATTTTGATGGCCTCTATAACAGGTGAGTCGTGAAGTTTTATATTTCCTTCAAAGTTCATCACATCAGACTACCATCGATGATTTTACAGATTTTCCGAGCTAGCCGTTTAGTTTTTAAACGGACGGACGGACACGAAACTACTGTTTTTCCCTACGTACGCCGTACGGAACGGTTCGGAACTCTAAAATGTGCTCGTGCGAACAAGGCATAATTCCCCGTTGGATTTTTATTAAGCCCTTTCTACGATGCACTGACCTGTACTCAAATTTTTTATTCAAAGTAGACTTTTAGAAAGCACTTGTATACGTCATGACACTTAAATACATTATGTATTAATGTGATTTGAGATTGCACTTTTGACGTGAAGTGCGTTAGTTTTTTTTGTCTCCCTTATGGGCGCGTTTACAAATTCGACATAAATTGGCTGTTTTTCAGTCGATTTAAAAAAAAAACATTTGAAGAAAAATAAATTAGAGTAATCGAATCGTTAACATACTAAAAATTTACATAAGTACTACAAATAGGCAACTAAGTATGTTATAAAAATTACAAAAATATGTAAATGTTGATTTATCTATATTATAATAATAATTATTATTAACAATTGACATTAAATTTATTACATAGACATTGGTTTAATTTTAACTTTATAATATTGACTAATTGAAATATCAATAATAATTAATTATTTTAAATAAGAATAATAATAATAATCATTTAAAAAATATAGGAACTAATGTATGGCTGATATTATGTCCTTAGGATTTAAGTTTTAGACAGTTTTTTTAAAGATTCAGTGGTTGTAAGAATTAATAGTATTTAAGCATAAATTTGCATGCCACTTCAAAGACTAAATAGAAGGATCCAATGTGCCTAAACTGTAACACCATATTGTACCTTATCTATTGCAAATAAATGATTTCTATTTCTAAAAACTTTTAGTATAGCAAAAACAATTGTCCAGAACCTGTCCACCCAAAATTTACAAAAAGAGGTCGTGTTTATATGTCATGTGAGTGGTGTGACAGTTGATATGAAATGAAACATTCCTTCCCCTCACTACCCGCGCGGGGAATGTTTTCCGTCCATCACGGAAGACAAAAACATTGTATATTCCTTCACAAATGTGTATAGCCACGCCCCAAGGTTTCGATGTCTTGCGTAATATTTCGAAAAAAACACGCGCAGGAGACGCGCCTTTAGTTACACCTTATAACATATCCATACGGTCCATCCGATTCAGAGATTAGCCGGAACAAACGGCGGAAAATATTAAAAAATGATTTTGTTATTGTAGGTACAGTAAATACTTTCATATGTGAAAAGCTGTTAATTTAAAATTAAACACATAAATTTTATTAATTTGTATAGATTTACTTAGTTGTCAGTTCACACCGCGACGATACGCGCCGCTACTCGGCGCTGAATTTTTTAGATAGCTATTCAAAATTGAACTTTATTTACTACAGAAAAAGTTATATACAGGATGTGGCGTAATTAATGGATAAACCTTCACCTGCAGCTGGAGAATATCATAACGGATCAGAAAAATACAATTCATGCTTAGTAAAAGTATCATGGTTTTTTAGTTATCGGCCATTTTTTTTAAATTATGAAAATTTTACCCTTGCTCACTAATTTTGTTGTCACAGTCGCAAAAACATGAATTATCTCTATCAGGTTTTTATTTATTATACTTGAATAGTTGTATTATCAAATGTATCATGACATTTTTGTGCTGTTGCCTGACTGTGTGTCGTCACGTTTCGGTGTGAACTGACCCTTACATATAGGCGTGAAATTAAATTGTAAAAGTAAATTGGCATACATTTAATACATTTTCGCAAAGTGCTCGATTTAGATAAATCAGCTTCAGTTTGATAAATTCGCATTTTAATATCAGTGCAGTGCTGATCTGAATTCCGATACGATTACAGATGAAAATGTTTTCTAGTTTTATTATTTTTGTGATTGCTGCTGTATCTGGTAACTATGAAATATTAATTTAAACTTCTATACTAATATTATTAAGAGGAAAGATTTGTTTGTTTGCATTAAATAGGCTCCGAAAGTACTGGACCTATTTAAATGAAATTTGGTACAGATATAGATTAGACCACGGGAAAGGACATAGGGTACTTTTTTTCCAACAATATGTACGGTTCCTGTAGAATTCTTTTGCGCGCACGAAGACGCAGGCAACATTTACTATGAAATATTGAAATGAGATCCTTAATAATTTTTTTTTCTTTAGGTTTATTCATCGTAAGGTAGCACCTAAACATAAAATATTCAATTGCTTATCTAAATAATAACATAAAAGAGGTGAAGGTTGTGACGTTGTGAGAGCTTGTCGGTAATCTTTGGATGTATGTACTGAACCGATTGAACCGACTGAACCGAATAAAACTACATTATTTGTAAGTGTCAACAGCTATATACATGGTAATATGCTAAGTCGATGTTGATCCTGTAAGCCGTGTAAGGCGATGCAGATCTCATCATTTACAAAATTTTCTACAATGAAACCCATGTGTCAAAATAAATATTTTACGAAATTTTGGACTTATTTAGTTTGTTATAAAAATTTACTTTTTTTTCCTCTCATCTCCAATCTCTTATTAATACAATTAATGCCACTAACTAGGGAAATTAAGTCATAGTAGAAGATTGTAAAACAAAAAACCAACTATCTTAATTATTTGTAGTTATGTCTTTGGGGCATAAATAATAATGCGCAGTTTCCCGGGGATAAGACCTAGCTAGATCGATTTTTCTGTCCGAAAACTTCCTGCATAATAAATTTCATGATAATACTTCGATCCGTTTTCGAGAAACCGATCATATACCTACTATCATATATTAATTAATTACCACGTTTAACTATTTTACATCTAAGTTCAGTGAATATTGTAATTGTTTCATCCTTGATTTCTTTTTCAAAAGATGCCTGCTTACCATATTTTACATAAAACTATCATAAGCTGTGAAGATTTGCAATGTTTAGAGCACTTTCACAGAAATCAGTACACGCCATATGGCACGTATTATTGCCGATTGTATTAACCTTAGTAGGATATTAAGTCTAGTTATTTTTTTTCTATTAGACCGTGCAAAAATTACCTTGGGTGAGTCAGTCTTCATTACGTAATACGTATGGGCCTGTATGACGGGCAGAAATACCACGGCCTCACGAAAACCGACGTAAAATGTTTCGCCGAGTGAGCACCGGTGGCGCATAGCAAGGGAGTGTCGGGGGTTAAAGACCGTGAATGCATGTACCTATCCTCTTGTGTTTTCTGGTCAATTTCATAATAGCCAAACCACGGCATAGAAGAGTTCCATGCATATCTTCGCGTAATACTACGGAACCCTGAAAGAACACTCGCACGCCGAGTGAGCACCGGTGGCGCATAGCAAGGGAGGGTCGGGGGTTAAAGACCGTGAATGCATGTACCTATCCTCTTGTGTTTTCTGGTCAATTTCATAAAAGCCAAACCACGGCATAGAAGAGTTCCATGCATATCTTCGCGTAATACTACGGAACCCTGAAAGAACACTAGCATAAAGTAACAAAACGATTAATATTATTATTCACAATCTAATTTTTATCGCTCGTTATAAAGAGCTTTATTACACAATAATATTTCTATGAAATTTCTTAATTGTGATGTTTCTAGACGATTGAGAACTATTTCTAGATTGATACAGATAATTGTTTTCCTTTATTGAGACGGCTCAGGGGTCCCAACAGTGGCACGCGATTTATTAAGCTTTTAGGCTGGGACTATATTACCGCAATCTCTGACCGGAGAAAATTCAGAGAATTGCTAATAGAACTCTGGACTCATACAATTGAGTTGAAATTCAGACACATGAGTCAAATGTCAATGTCAAATGTGACAGTTGTCATTTGAATGCTGTGAATTTTCTCCGGTCGGAGATATTCCGCCATCGTTATATTGCTGGAACTTTTTTCAGTGACAATCGGCGGTATGATAGTTTCAACTTTTTATTTGTTTGATCTGTTAAAATGATTGTTTAAATTTCTTTTGATTGGGACAGAACAGATCGCCAATTGTCTTAATTAACTTACACTTTTATTGAATTATAAATTAATCGTCTTAATATCATAAATTATTTCTGGAGTTTGGACCAAACGGATTTGACGTTGGTTTGACATTTATGAGAATACCATTTTCCAGTTTTAGCATATCGGGACTGGATCTTAACTGTATTATTGCAGGATTTATTTAGCAGAATCGACCTTCTGCAGGTCTAAAATGGCCACATTAAGTGAATCGTATTATGAAAAAATAAAAAAAAATCTATTGAAGTTGGAAAGATGGTGTTTCATAATACGATTCACTTAATGTGGCCATTTTAGACCTGCTGGTTTGATTAGCAACGGTGTTAAGGACAGCGGCCTCGTAACGTAAAACATGAGTGAATTTTAATGTGAACAATAAACGTGTAATTAAAACAGTACATAATGTGAGATGGAAGATCGGCCCGAAAGAGGCGTACGGGCGGGGCTCTCTATACGGCATTGCCATGAGCCAGGTAAGCAAATCCAAAAAGGGAAAAAACGTTCTCCTCAAATAGTGTTTTATTATCGCCCCGGCTCTGCCCAAATCGGTGTAACCTTGCTATCTTCGAGTCTAATCTGAGCCGGCGGTTGAACCCCTGTGAATTTATACAGTCCTGTACAGTAAGTAGTGCGTGGTCCTTTGGCGAGCCGAATTTCAAGATCGAAGAAAAATTCGAAGTCCATATCAAGTTGAAAATAACGAAGACGGCACATAGAAAAATTTGAACAGCTGTTGTGGACATAGAAAATTTCCGAAGAATCAAGATAGAAATTTTTACTGAAGACTGGAGTTAGAAAATTTTCGTCAGCTGTTCTGAACATAGAAAAATTTCCGAAGAATCAAGATAGAAATTTTTACTGAAGACTGGACTTAGAAAATTTTCGTCAGCTGTTCTGAACATAGAAATTTTTTGAAGATTCAAGATAGAAGAATCCTATCAAGTCGGAACATTGGAAACTTTATCAAGATTTATCAACGGGAATCAACGCCAGGGATTAGATTGGACTCAGAAGATCGGACTCGAGGATACAAGGATACACCGCTGCGAACGGAAGCAAGAATTCGCAGATTTTTCATCGGAAAAACCTCCCGAAGATTCTTGAAAAGGAAGATTAATATGGAAGATTAACATTGAAGATTAACATTTGAAGATTAACACTGAAGATTAACATTTGAAAATTAACATTTGAAGATGGTTATGACCAGAAGTCAGAGTGGGGCCGAGGAGAACCAGCAGCAACCACGTCGATTTCCGGATCCGCCGCGATCGCCGTCCGCTGCCGCTACGAGCCAGCCGCCGCCGACCGAGGGAAGAGCGGATCTGCTTCAAACTATTTTGAAACCGAGACCAGGTACCAGCAAGGCGCCTGCATCCTCGGAAGTACAAACCCTAGCCAGAAAGAAGGCTATTTCAATTAGGTCGCGTCGATCGACAGCAAGTGTCGTCGCGCGTATGCATACGAGGCGGAGGAGAAACTCGCCGCTCTTCGTAAGAAGGAACTGCAGATCGAAGCAGAACTTATAAAGAAGAAGCTCGCCGCTGACGTCGCCGCTGCAGAAGATGGTAGCAGCCCCGACGACGACGAGCCATCAGCCAGGTGAAGCAAAACGCGTTGTGTGAAATACTTTATTATCATGACCAGACATATAAACCCTTATATACTAAAAATCTTATTCTATAGAAAAGTTATTTACATTTTAAGGTTCAACTTATATGAAATGTTGTACATTTTTACCACTGTTTTCGTAATAATTTCTTAACCATTTATTATATAACCTTAAGCGTTATACCACACGTTATGTACTACGTTTATTTATGTAAATTAAAAGAAGCTACGTTAAAATTAGCTTTAGTTAAAAATATATAAGCAAAATAACCCGCACTTGATAAAACACCATTTTAACACTATTTTTACACACTGATGCCATATAAATCTATACATATAGTCACTGAGTATTCACTATTATAGTTTTATGTACTGTTTTAATTACACGTTTATTGTTCACATTAAAATTCACTCATGTTTTACGTTACGAGGCCGCTGTCCTTAACATCCTCCCCCCGGCGCAGTAGCCAGGGTCTACGCAGCCTCCTCAGGTGACCGCGGGCTCGCCGATCCCGCCGTGGACTGCTCCGGTGACTGCGAGCTCGCCGATCCCGCCGTGGACTGCTCCGGTGGTGACTGCGCGCCGTCCGCGCCCGCCGCAGACTGCTCCGGCGACTGCGAGCTGTGCGGACTCGCTATAGGCTGCTCCGGCGGCGACTGCGGGCCGTCCGCGCCCGCCGCAGACTGCTCCGGCGACTGCGAGCTGTGCGGACTCGCTGCGGGCCGCTCCGGCGACTGCGAGCTGTCCGTGCTCGCTGTAGGCTGCTCCGATGCTCGTTCCGCGCCCGGCGCCGTCCCCGGCATCGTCCGCTCCGCTCCCGGCTCCGTCTGCTCCGCCAGCGGTCGCAACTGCGACTGCGGCGCCTCCTCCAGCACCGCCAGCTTCGACGTCGGCCTCCGGAACACGCCACTGCGCGTGCGAACGTCCGCACAGCGCACTTGTCCGTCCTGGCCGGGGTAGACTCGGTGCACGACCCCCCGCGGCCACGTATTACGCGGCAGCGTCGGGTCGACCACGACAACCAGGTCCCCTGGTACAAGGACTCGGTTGCTCAGCGGGGCCCCGTAGCGTGGTGTGAGCGTGGGAAGGTATTCCTTCACCCAGCGCCTCCAGAACTCGTCGGCAAGGGCTTGCGCGACCCTCCATGTTTTTTTTTGTCCGCCGGCACACACGGTCCGACGTACGGCAGTCCGGTGGACGACCCGAGGAGGAAATGATTCGGTGTAATCGCCTCCGGGTCGTTGGGGTCCACCGATACGTGCACAAGCGGTCGAGCGTTCACTGAGCTCTTTTCACTGAGTTCACTCGGCACTTCTCGACGAACAGCAAGACCATCGCCGTGCATCTTACGAGGCGCTCGTAGTTTGAAAAGCGCGTCACATCTGGTAGACAGCTCAGCTCGCTAGCCTCTGTTGTGTGGAAGGCGATGTATTCTTGCTGTTCGTCGAGAAGTGCCGAGATCGTCGGGCCCACCTCGACGTACGACACCTGGAGAGGGCCGAGAGGTTGTGGTATCAAAAATCACAACGAGACAGCTTCGCACAAGAAATCGAGAAGATGGCAAGTGGCAAGACGGTGCCTAGATGGAGCTCCTTGTACCGGCTCAACCCGGTGTACAAGGACGGGCTGCTCGTACTAGACGGAAGGATCAAAGCAGCGCAGGTGCCGGCCGAAATGAAAAACCCTATCATCCTGGATGGAAGACATCACTTCACAAGGTTACTGGTGGCAAGGGAGCACGCCAGAGCGGGACACGGGAGCCGCGAGAGAGTCGTGAACGACCTCAGGCAGAAATTCTGGATATTGAAGCTGCGGCCGACGGTGCGTACTATCATGAGCCGATGTGCGTTCTGTCGGCTACGACGGGCACACCCGAGGACTCCGCCAACTGGAGACCTGCCAGCCGAGCGCCTGGGGGCGTTCCAGAGACCATTTTCGTACTGTGGTCTCGACTGTTTCGGCCCGATGACGGTCACCATCGGCCGACGTCACGAGAAGAGGTGGGGAGCTCTCTTCACATGTCTGACGACGCGGGCGGTCCACCTGGAGCTGGTGGCTTCGCTGTCGACGGACTCTGCACTGATGGCAATGAGAAGAATGGCTGCGCGGCGAGGATGGCCGGCAGTCATGTACAGCGACAATGGGACGAATTTTAGAGGCGCGGACGTCGAGCTGCGGCAGGCGTACGCCGAGTGGGCGCCGGCTATGGCTCAGCTGGGCCTCACTCATCGGATGCAGTGGAAGTTTACACCGCCCGGGGCGCCGAGTCAAGGAGGTGCCTGGGAAAGACCAGTGAGGTCAGTGAAAACCGCCCTGCTAGCCACACTGAACGAGAAGTCGCCCAGGGAAGAGGTACTCCAGACACTGATGGCCGAGGCGGAGTACTCAGTGAACGCTCGACCGCTTGTGCACGTATCGGTGGACCCCAACGACCCGGAGGCGATTACACCGAATCATTTCCTCCTCGGGTCGTCCACCGGACTGCCGTACGTCGGACCGTGTGTGCCGGCGGACAAAAAAAACATGGAGGGTCGCGCAAGCCCTTGCCGACGAGTTCTGGAGGCGCTGGGTGAAGGAATACCTTCCCACGCTCACACCACGCTACGGGGCCCCGCTGAGCAACCGAGTCCTTGTACCAGGAGACCTGGTTGTCGTGGTCGACCCGACGCTGCCGCGTAATACGTGGCCGCGGGGGGTCGTGCACCGAGTCTACCCCGGCCAAGACGGACAAGTGCGCTGTGCGGACGTTCGCACGCGCAGTGGCGTGTTCCGGAGGCCGACGTCGAAGCTGGCGGTGCTGGAGGAGGCGCCGCAGTCGCAGTTGCGACCGCTGGCGGAGCAGACGGAGCCGGGAGCGGAGCGGACGATGCCGGGGACGGCGCCGGGCGCGGAACGAGCATCGGAGCAGCCTACAGCGAGCACGGACAGCTCGCAGTCGCCGGAGCGACCCGCAGCGAGTCCGCACAGCTCGCAGTCGCCGGAGCAGTCTGCGGCGGGCGCGGACGGCCCGCAGTCGCCGCCGGAGCAGCCTATAGCGAGTCCGCACAGCTCGCAGTCGCCGGAGCAGTCTGCGGCGGGCGCGGACGGCGCGCAGTCACCACCGGAGCAGTCCACGGCGGGATCGGCGAGCTCGCAGTCACCGGAGCAGTCCACGGCGGGATCGGCGAGCCCGCGGTAACCTGAGGAGGCTGCGTAGACCCTGGCTACTGCGCCGGGGGGAGGATGTTAAGGACAGCGGCCTCGTAACGTAAAACATGAGTGAATTTTAATGTGAACAATAAACGTGTAATTAAAACAGTACATAAAACTATAATAGTGAATACTCAGTGACTATATGTATAGATTTATATGGCATCAGTGTGTAAAAATAGTGTTAAAATGGTGTTTTATCAAGTGCGGGTTATTTTGCTTATATATTTTTAACTAAAGCTAATTTTAACGTAGCTTCTTTTAATTTACATAAATAAACGTAGTACATAACGTGTGGTATAACGCTTAAGGTTATATAATAAATGGTTAAGAAATTATTACGAAAACAGTGGTAAAAATGTACAACATTTCATATAAGTTGAACCTTAAAATGTAAATAACTTTTCTATAGAATAATATTTTTAGTATATAAGGGTTTATATGTCTGGTCATGATAATAAAGTATTTCACACAACGCGTTTTGCTTCACCTGGCTCATGGAAAATGAGGAAAATTATGGAAAATAGCCGTATAGAGAGGTAAAAATGAGATGGAAGATCGGCCCGAAAGAGGCGTACGGGCGGGGCTCTCTATACGGCATTGCCATGAGCCAGGTAAGCAAATCCAAAAAGTGAAAAAACGTTCTCCTCAAATAGTGTTTTATTATCGCCCCGGCTCTGCCCAAATCGGTGTAACCTTACTATCTTCGAGTCTAATCTGAGCCGGCGGTTGAACCCCTGTGAATTTATACAGTCCTGTACAAACGGCAAGGATTTTTTGTGGATTGTAGAAGTTTATTTTTTTTTCATCATCTTTTTGCTACTGAAACAAAAGGATTTCAAAAGTATTACTAAACTGACAAATTTAAGCTACTGACTAAATTATTTTCAAAAATGTTAACCTTCCCTCCCTGCCAGGTAACAGTTTATTTACGATACGTAATAACGTAAAGTTCATACCGATTTGAACGTAAACCAATTGATCGTGTATGTTTAAACCATATACCGGGTGTCCCAAAATTAGCACGTCACACTGAAACCGGAGGTAGATGAACCCAAGACGCATTGAACAAGCCTAACATGCCCATAGAAAAGTTTCGTGGGTTTTGAGTTATGGCCAGTTTTAGTCATTTTTTTAAAATCACCATTTTTTGTAATGTTCGTATCAGAGACTTTTAAAAATGCACTTTATTTTACTTTTTTTTTATATGTACTAGTTACTTATTATGAAACAAACAATACTTAGTCGATAAGTAATGTGAAATAACGACAGTTGATAGTCAATCTCAATTTTATTCTCACATAAAAATAAGTTTCGATTTTGAGCAGCCACCGTGAAAAAAATTACTTCAAACATAATGAACAAATACCTTTAAAAACTTCTCTATACCATGCCGATTCCAAAATGGTGTAACACTTGCCCTTTGATTCTTTACACAGTACGTGAGAGTGGGAATAATGCTGTTGAGGCGAAGATGACGTCATACACATTTTACCTGCCATTTGCCTGGGCGGCCCAACCCAGGTTCTGAATAACAAAAGAAACGCTGTAAAACAAGTTTTAAAAAGAAAGAGACGGCGATAGCAGATACTTGACCAAGTGACCAGCCAGCCAGACCAGCCCCAGCCAGTCAAGCCAGTTCGTTACCTTGCGTTTCGTGCTACCGACGTGTTCTCTGCGCCTCTGCATTTTGTTTTGTGATTTTCAACGTGTTTTTGGATTTTCTACTGGACTCTGTTTTGCTTGTGAATTTGGACTATTGTAAAGTGGAAACGACGACTTAGCGCTCAACCGGACTCTGATTTTCTGGGGAATTTTGTGAAACGGGCACGATGGCGAATCCCAACGTCTCTTACTGGCATAGCGAGTACGCAGACATGCATATAATTTATGATGAAACCAGGCGAGTTTCGACTCGCGGGAACGTAACTTACAATGCGAGGTTGGCTGCACGATTGTATGCGGAACGGTGTCCTAATCGTACGCCGACAAGCTACGAAATTATTTTGCGCGTTGGTAATGCATATCGCGAGGGTCGAATACCAGGAACGAGAGGCTCAGGCGCTGGAAGACTCCGCACTGTAGATGATGATGATGTTGTTTTGGATTAAGTCTGCCAGGAGCCAGGTACTTCAGTGCGGATCATTGAACGGCGCACTGGGATCCCAAAATCGTCGGCACATCGAATTTTAAAGCGGCATAGATACCATCCCTACCACATAACACGTGTCCAAACGCTTCTAACAAGTGACTACCAACGGCGCGTTGTATTTTGTCGCCAAATGATTGCTAAATGGAGAGAAAATCCAAACTTTTTTAAAATGTCTTGTGGAGCGACGAATCTGCATGTAAACGAGATGGATATCTTAATCTTCATAATCTTCATAGCTGGCGTCTAACCAACTCTCATGAAAAAAGAGAAGTTCGCTCTCAATATCAATTTAAAATTAACTTGTAGACAGGAATATTAAATGGCCAGATAGTAGGACCATTCGAGTTACCAGCTGTCCTGAATGGAGAAAATTACTTAAACTTTTTGGAGAATGATTTTCCAGTATTACAGCGGGCTTCCCTGAGGAATTGAGGGAATGGATGTGGCTCCAAAACGATGGCTGCCCAGCACACTACGCCCGCGCCGTACGAGAGCACCTCGATATTGCATACCATAACTGGTGGATAGGGCGACTGGGACCGATCTTGTGGCCACCACGTTCCCCGGATTTAAATCCTTTGGATATTTTCTACTGGGAATGTTTAACAGATAAAGTCTACGCAAAACCGATTACATCTGAGGCTGATTTAAGGCAAAGGGTAATTGAAGAAGGTAAATGAAAGAAGAAGTGAGATTAAAAACTTCATTCCGGCGAGCAAGGTGCAGACATATTGTGTTATTCACACTAAACTGTTGTCTGCTCTGGCACTATTCAAATACTGTCCACGTCCACAACAGATAGCATTTCGGTGTCAACAGCGTATTATTTTTTATCTCTTTCAGTCCCAATTACTAAGCCAGGTAAAAAAAAGACACCCTACTAAACCAATTCTCTACCTACTTGATCGTGGCAACTGCAGGACTTACTGGTTTATTTTTATTAATTCCACTTACGCAGGGCATTGATGAGAAACAACTAAAATTTGATAATTTGTCAATAATATACAATACAAGTGTTACACCATTTTGGAATTGTCATGGCACTTGGAAGTTTTAAAAGGTATTTGTTCATTATGTTTCAAGTAGTTTTTTTTTTAACGGTGGCTGCTCAAAGTCGAAACTATTATTTTTATGTGAGAATAAAATTGAGATTGACTATCAACTGTTGTTATTTCACATTACTTATCGACGACAGTCTTGAGGGAGTACACATAAAAAAAAGTAAAATAAAGTGCATTTTAAAAAGTCTCTGATACGAACATTACAAGAAAATGGTGATTTTTAAAAAAATACTAAAACTGGTCATAACTCAAAACCCACGAAACTTTTCTATGGGCATGTTAGGCTTGTTCAATGCGTCTTGGGTTCATCTACCTCCGGTGTCAGTGTGACGTGCTAATTTTGGGACACTCTGTATAATAATATATTTTACATAAGCCTTATAAAATTTTGTATAGGGTTTTACAAAAGCTTCCAACAATATTATTTGATTAAATTTCAATATTTTTAACTCATCTTCCCCGTAAAGATAACGTAATTCGTATCCATTAAAAATATACTGTTGGTCTAGCATCAGTTTTTAGGGCAGTAGTAGGTACTAAGAGGAACCCTTATAGTTTCGCACTGTCCGTCCGTCTGTCTGACTATCTGTCTGTAATTATGAATATTATAAATTGATGAAATTTGGTATAGTGATGGATCCTGTAATGCGTAAAGATTTCGGTTTTTGGCATCGTAAAATAGTTATAATTTTATATTTGAAGTTTGAATGACGTTTTTACAAAGTCAACCATTTTCGAGTAATCGGCCGCCAAAGTGTTCCCAATTTGTTCCTCCTGGCACTTCCAAAGATAGAAACTTGTAACTATCCATGCTGATAGATCATGCTCCTGGTTATGTTGGCAAGGTAAAAACCTTTTTGGATCAGAAATTCTATATAATAGTAATGAGTAAATTTAGGTTTTCTCCTTTTATATAAAGCATAATTAATTATTGCTAAGCATTTTGTTTAATCTTTTGCGTAAAATGAAATTGGACTAAAACTATTTTGGTCGTGTCTAACGCCCACGAAAAGTAAGTTTTTTGGGGTATATTTGAAACAGATGGAGAGCAAAAGGGAAATAGGTAAAATCACTTTTCAGTATTTACACATACAGTAAATACTGAAAAGGGGTTCACACAAGATAGAGTATTGACTATGAATAAAATATACAACGTAAAGAATGTATAAACTATGTAACATGTATCTACATGTTGCTCCAATAGGGTTATATACAGCGTGTTAATTAATAAATAGTTCAATTTTTGTCATATCATTGAGTAATATTATTGTAGAGTAGTTGAAAGTTCAATATTCAGTGTTTAAATTTAGGGGCCAGTTCACACCGCGACGATACGCTATACTACGCGGCGCTGCATTTTTAAGATAGCTATTTAAAATGAAACTTTATTCACTACACAAAAATGGTTGTCTTATTAAGTCGGTTTACGGACGATAATTTTACGTGTTAACGTCATCACAAGCTGAACGCTTAGGCGATCGTTCTCTCTCGCTTCTCTACCGCTTGTTCAGCGCTTTCGCTTGTGCTTTTCGGAATGTGACAATTTTTCATGCGTCCAGCCGGCGTCAATCCATTAATAAGACGATTTCACGTCAAAAGTTACACGTTTCATACGACTTCGGTCATGCTGCATACACTGCATATGCGCTGTGCAGCGCGGTGCAACCTGACACTCCACCTCTTACAATGAAACGTGTATCTTCTTGTGTGAATAGGAATAAAGTCCAATTTCGAACGGTTATATTAAAAATGCAGTGCCAAGTCGCGTAGCGTTTCATTTCGGTGTGAATTGACCCCAAACCATTTGACACGAAAAAGGCTTCAATTTAAACAAGATTATTAGTAAATTACACCGTTCGGTGTCACTAATTGACACACCGCAAAGTCTTGCTTCAGAAGGTTTGAATATACGAAACAAGAACTTAGCAGAGCTTACTTGGCTTTCAAGATTTATGATTAGTTGAGGCAAAAAGTTTTTTATACCAATATTTTACAATTTTGAATTCTCAAACTATTCTTAAATTAACAGGCCCCAACTTTGTCATTCTTCCAAGTAGCCTGTGGACGGACAGCCCACAGGTAAATGTGCCTTTAACTTTAAAAAGTGTTTGAGAATTATGCTGTTCATTTATTGTTACGAGCATATTGCACACCCCTAGTTGGGAAGTACAATGAAACTAAATTGTCCTGTATCTGACCTTGCTCCCGTCGGCACGAACTTGTACATATCATATAATCATATATTACATATGGATATACTTCAATACCTCATCACCAGTCCAGTCCCCATCTGTCTTATAAACTAAACGAGACAATCTTGATATATTATATAATCGGTTTCTCGAAAACGGCTGTAAGTATTACTTTCAAATTTAGTATGAACGTAGTTTTGGGAGAGAAAAATCGATCTAGCTAGGTTTTATCCCTGGGTTCGTGGAACAATATATCAATAATTTCGACTCTATTATATTAGTCCAATTATCAGTTTAGTACAAGGGCTGCACTAAAAGTATCGGGAATGGAATATTTCCACTGTTCCTGTCATATTAAAATCTTTTTAATTTAAAACTCCTTGGTTTTAAAAATCGAATACCGTTTATTTATTTAAAAAAAGATTCTCGGTCTTGTCAAACTTGTTTAGTCGTTGAGAAAATGGAATTGACTCGAGAAAATTCTAGAGCGATGATTTATTATGACTTTCGAAGTGGTTTAACACAAAAACAGTGTGTTGACCGGATGATTTCTGCATTTGGTGATGAAGCCCCATCCAAAACCACAATTTATCACTGGTTTGCTGAATTTCAACGTGGACGTGTCAAGCTCAGTGATGATCCCCGTCAAGGTCGTCCAAAAACTGCAGTCACCCAAGGAAACGTTGATGCTGTGCGTAAGCTGATTGAGGAAGATCGACATGTGACATACCGCGAAATTCATATAACTTTAGACATTGGCATGAGTCAAATACAAATAATCTTGCATGAACAATTAGGTGTAAAAAAGTTGTTTTCCCGATGGATACCGCATTTGCTGTGTGAAGAGCAAAAAGCGGCTCGCGTTACTTGGTGCGTCAGAACTCTCGAAAGATTCCACGCAGGATCCTCAAATGCTGTATACAACATCGTATCAGGTGACGAATCCTGGATATACGCGTACGAACCTGAAACAAAAAACCAGTCACGAGTTTGTGTGTTCGAAAATGAGTTAAAGCCAACAAAAATTGTTCGTTCACGGAGTGTTGCAAAAAAAATGGTGGCCACGTTTGTCTCCAAAACCGGCCATGTTCCGACTATTCCTCTTGAGGGACAAAGAACGGTTAATGCAGAATGGTATGCTAACATTTTTGCCACAGGTCGTTTCTGAACTCCGTAAAGAGAACTGCAACCCCCGCATCATCCTCCATCACGACAATGCGAGTTCTCACACCGCGCACAGAACAAAAGAGTTTTTAGAGCAAGAAATCATAGAATTATTAGACCATCCGCCGTACAGCCCCGACCTAAGCCCTAATGATTTCTATACTTTCCCTAAAATAAATAATAAATTGCGTGGTCAGAGATTTTCATCACCTGAAGAAGCTGTGGACGCCTACAAAACGGCAATTTTGGAGACCCCAACTTCCGAATGGAATGGTTGCTTCAATGATTGGTTCCATCGTATGGAAAAATGTGTCAAATTTCGCGGAGAATACTTCGAAAAGCAATAAATACATTTTTAAATAGTAATGTTGTGTCACTTCCTTGATTCCCGAAATTTTCAGTGCCGCCCTCGTATGCGTATGTATATTTTTCATTTGTTCGAAAATTCGGAATGGTGGGTTCGAATACCGGCCAGATAAATATTTTTGTGTTTTTTTTTAACTTATACTTACTTACTCCGAGCGAACGAGCAAAGGTCGGTTACCCAGGCACTAGATTGTATAATAAGATGTCCTCACTGACTGACTGACATAATATAGACGCTCGCACAGCCGTATACGTAAACGTGAAATTTGGACAGTTGTTTTAATCTATAGCATAGACTCACACTAAGAAGGGATTTTGCTTGTCAGGTCTATTGACATTATTAAGAATCAATCTTAATCTCATTTATCTATCTGAGATCAAGATTTCAATACATTTCAACGATCCTAGGATTAACTTTACGTCAACTTACGTCAATTTTTGTTTGAGAATCTAAGATTGAAGTTAATCCAAGATTTTAGATACGTTATTAATTTCCGGCGTTATAAATCGATGGACGCCGGCTGCGCGCACGTAAAATTGTCACGTTCCGCCTGAGCCGAGCGTGCAAGCGAGAGCGCGGAACAAGCGATAGAGAGGCACGATCGGCCTAAGCGTTCGGCTTGTGATGACGTTATCACGTAAAATTATCGCCCGTAAACAGACAACAACCGTCGCGACTTAACAGAAAAACATTTTTTTTACGTAGAGTGCAAACAAGCAAACAACTTGAACACTCAAAAGCAAGGACACAGAGGTGTCACAAGTTCGTTTCCGGAATATATCTTCACACTCTGCTATAACTTGGTTAAATTAATGATTTGTCGCGGTCGAGGCGCGAGCAGCGAGACCTAGCATAAATCTATGCAAAATTGATTCAGACCGTACCTATATTGTATAAATTACTAGGATTTACCGCTGCCATCGAATTTTCTGTTTTGTTTATAAGTAGTAACTTATTGTCAGATAGAGGTCAGCTCACACCGTGCCGCGGCGCGACTCACGTCCCGGCGCGGTTTGAACTGACGGTGTGAACCGCGGTCAGAAGAGATGTCTCTATGTTATGGGTAAAGAGGGGCGGTGTCGTACAAAAAATATGTTCACCTTGTCCAAAAAAAAAATACGTATCTCTTACCCTACACATTGTGACATCTGTCAATATGACATTGATGGTTCTACTTCATAAATCATAATACTGTTATATTATGCGACATCTACTTACCTAAGAATTGAGATGATTGTTAGCATTTTTGTTGTAAATAAAAATAATAGAATTTATATTGATCTATTTGTTTCAAAGTTTATAAAAGTGAATAATAAAAGCTTTAACATTACCTACTATAGAAATTTACACTGGTCGGACCGGACCGCCTTTCCATATTTATTTCTATGTAAAAGAAACGACCTCAGTTAAGTGTAATATTAATTCCCGAAATACGTTTTAAGAACTTACCCTCAAAGATCAAAGGGACGTAATTGAAAGTCTTGAGTAGCCAGGATTAAAATATCGTAAGCTCAGGTCTTGGTTATTGCTATACGAGTTTGTGTCTCCATGTATATAGGGTTTAATATATTATACTTATAACGAATTTGTGCTTAAGAATATCAAAGTTCTCGAATTTATTTTTTATACTTAGGGGTCAGTTCACAGCTGCATATTTAAGATGACTATTCAAAATTGAACTTTAATCACTTCACAAAAAGATACACGTTTCATATGACATCATACACTGCGCATCCTCTGTAAAGCGCGTCGCATCCTGACATTCGAACTCTTATAATGAAACGTGTATCTTCTTGTGTAATACATAAAGTTCAATTTTGAATAGCCATCTTACAAAATGCAGCTCCATGTTGAGTATCGTTTCGTTTCAGTGTAAATTGTCCCTTAGTAACTTTAACGTCATCACTGCTCGGTATAGAGTGGTACACACAGGTACACGTGGCAGACGTGAAGCTTCATTCATCATTTAAAATCCAAAAATACTCTTATCGTTTATAAAGCACTTCAAAAAAGAATAAAAAAAATAAATTTGTGCACCTAGCACCATCTGTGTATTTTCATCTGGAAGAACCGTAATAGACAGACAGTTAATGTCTAATCTACAGACGGACAGCAGAGTCTTAATAGGCTGCCGTTTTTACCCTTTGGGCACGTAACACTACAAAGTTGGTAATCAGTATCTTGGGGCAACCGGCGATTCATCTTTTCACAATTTAACTGACTGGAACTGGAAAACGTAATTTTCAGTCTGTAAAGTTGTGGAAAGGAGAATGTTTGGCATTTAATCAATAGTAGACAGACATACAGCATACCTGATGGAAATCAAGTTCATTGAATACTTGGCCCATACCGCAACGGCACAAAATTCAACGCATACTGAGCAGAGAACCACGAAAATCCTATTAGCGCATTTCACACTAAAGTATTTTGGGAGACGGTGTTTTTGTGTCAGCGATATATTAATTATAAATAAATAAGTAAGAAATAATTTTAAAAAATACAAAAATATTCGTCTGACCGGGATACGAACCCGAGACACCAATTTGCCAACAATGCAAAAAGTCCAACGCCAACCATGCCTAGCCGGTAGCCAGATCGATTTTTCTCCACATTTCATGGAAATACTTGCAGACCTTTCCGAGATTCGGAATATATTTATTTAAAGTATAAGATTGCGTTTGCACTAAAGAAAAATTTACAGCTTTGTACAGCTATGTGGTAGGACAGGTAGAACAAATGACTTGCCCCCTTACTAATAAAACTATTTACGCAACGGATAACATAAACAACGCTGCTATCTCTGTCAAATGCGTTGGAAATGTCACACGATAGAAAAAGATAGCAACGTTGTTTAAGTTATCCGTTGTGTAAATATTTTTAATGTTGTATTTATGAAAATTATAGTTTTTCCATGGTGATAGATCATGCTATATCCTTTTTGGGAATGAAGAAAACGTGTTGCGCTTTGATTTTACCTGACATGTACCCACCTGGTCATTCATACATCGTATGTCATTTCCATAGAAAAACGATGATTGCCGAGGGTCAATAACAATTAACAACATTGTTTTATTGTACATATTATTATTTGTAAGCTTATGTCAGAATTGAGAAGTTTAGTAAATGTTAATCATGATATTTCCGCCTTTTCCCGCAAATAAAACAATTGCTTGTTAGTGTCAACAATTATGGTTATTTATTATTATATGGACAGTGATATGAGGATAAATACACACAAGTATTTATAGATATAACCAGCTTCTGCCCGCGGCTTCGTCCGCGTGGAATAGTGTTCTTGGAGAAAAAACTTCTTTTGCAAATAATTCTACTCACTGCAATAAACTTATGTATACGATATTGAAAATGTTTTTTAGTGTTGTAGGACTTTATCACCTCGACGCGACGTGCGAGACAGCTTGATATAAATTTTACGATATCTTCTAAATATAATATATTAATTTAAACTGTATGATTTAAAGGGCTACTATAATGTGTATAAACTTAAAGTGAGTAACGTATTTAATTTGAAAAGGATTATACTGTGTACGCCACCGGCCCGCCGGCCCCGGCCGGTCCAACCACAATGTCCCTGCATTTTAAATCTGTAATATCTTCGTAAATAATCATTTAAATTACATGCTGCAAAGGGCGATATTGATCTATATTAAATGCACAATGTATTTAATGTACTTAATTGGATCAGGATTAATCTGTATTGCTTAAAATCGCTTCGTATATAAGCCATTATTTCTCGTAGAGGATAAAAAATGGTTATTGTGAGTTATTCCTAAGAGATAGACATATACCATCGCGGACTTTTTTGTAGACCTTTTTAAGGTGTACAATACTGTAGTACATTATTTTAATGTGAGATACATTAGGGTAGGTAGGTAGGTAGGGTACTGTTCAGCCAGAGTTTGCAATGTATGCGCAAAAAAATGTTTTTATTTACATCACATTAGAAACCGCTAAAATTATCAGTGTTTTTCTACCATATTTTGCATGTTATATACATATATACCTTCCTCCTGAATCACTCTATCTATTTAAAAAACCCGCTTCTAAATCCGTTGCGTACTTTTGAAGATTTAAGCATACATAGGGACAGACAGAAAAAGCGACTTGTTTAATACTATGTAGTGAAATTAAACTTATTCATTTTAAGTTTAATTCGAAATTAATATCGTGAGTGACTCACAATGACGTACAATCATATTTGTACTACTACTATAATTAATTAATTAATTTATGGTGGTAGAAATATGATTTGTGTGAATGAAGCGTGAAAACTGTCTGGATATCAAATGTATACTACAAACTCCCCGCGTGCATGAAACACTGGATATTGCCTGCGACTTCGTGCGCGCAAGTTGAATTACTGAGGGAACCGTGCATTTTTCCACGATAAAAAGTAGGATATATCCTATCCCGTAGTCTACTCTATATCAGTGCCAAATTTTATCAAAATCGGTCAAGTACTTTTGGAGTCTATTAAAAAAAAACAATTATTTGTTAAAAAATTCAAGTACTTTATCATACAGTGCAAGAATTACTGCCTTTCTCAATTCTTGGGTTGAAAATTATTGGAAAACAAAGAAAAAACGGCCGGTAGCTAGCAACATTTCAGCGCAGAGGGCAGAAGCGGACATAAATTAATTAATCATCAAATAAATATAGATCCGTCAAATGTACTTTTTGGAAGGACTTATGAACGATAATGGTTTTCGTGTTTGCCAGATGGACAGATGAACCGTATGATACGATGTACGAACGCATTTCAAAATGTATACTATTCTGTGAGCCAAAGTGATGTTAATACTATCAAAAGCGTTTTCATTATACGAATAGTAGTTAGTACGTTTTGTGAAAACATGTTTGAAATACTAAAAAACTTACTACTCAATAATGTACACTTTTCATTACAAGAGCAGCATCGCGTTTCGCAGCTCGCTGCGGCTCGAAATTAGAACTATTGCAATTATATCTTCTTGTGTAGGGAATAAAGTTCAATTTTGAATCGCTGTCTTAAAAATTCAGCGCCGCGTCGTATCTAGGTGTGTGAACTAACGCTTAACTCACAAAGAAAAAAGATATCAGTCCCTCTTTAACTACCTGAATATACATCGATATTTAGGATTATTTATTACGCACGAAAGAAAAAGTTAGTTCTTAGGCATAGGTTTAACGTGCGTCGTCGTCTGGTTGAGCGAAACGTTCGTGCCGAAGCACCTCCCACGTCACTGTCTGCCAGCGTTATGAATAGGAAGTAACGAAAGATTTAAGGTAAAATATTTATGGACGCCTTTACACCACGTCAATCTGGTCCCGTGGCAAGTTTTCGAAGTACTTGTGTTACGGGTACCATACAACGGAAATAGTCGCTTGCGAATTGCAATGCCTTATGGCAAATCCCATACATTTTGTTTTCGAACTTCGCCGTCGAAATTATCGAACGCATCTTGACTAAAGGCCCAGAGCAGTTGCAAGTTCGTTGCTGGCAGTTCATTTGTTCATTCCTCATCAGTTCATCGCCAGCGAAATTTCATAGGATATATATTGAAGTGTAAATAGTATAACCCCGAAGTTGTCTTTATCGAAGGGTGGCGTCCCTTCAATGCCCGAGTAAGTAGGGTCACATTGATCCGACCCTTCCAATTCCTAGATTTATATTTTAGAAGATGCCGCAAGCGGTACAACACTTAAGCTCTAAATGTATTATAATAATAATGGAAGATGTAAATAAAAAAGTGCATATGGATCGATTTTATATCGCCGAAATTTTTCCGCGCCCTATAAGAATAAGAATCGTTTATTCCAAGAATTCGTGCACAATGCCCTTCCAATACTTTTTGACACGCTTGGCTTTATATAAGATTTGGTAAAATCAACGACGGATATTTTGGATCTACTGCTCATATAAAGACGTTTAGGCAAAAAAAATATTGTCAAACTCAAAGTAAAAAAAAAATCACTCGCAATGGGTGAATCTCCGCTCGACGCAAACTCGCCCTATATAAAGGAAGATTTTTTTTTTCGAGTACATCAATTATTTTTCTGCCTAAACGTCTATACATAACAGATCGTATGCCCAATATATCCGTAGATGATTTTACCGAACCTTATATTTTCGTACGTAGATGCGGGGCAGAAAGAGAAGAAGACCCTTCTTAAATGTCTGTGGATTCATTGAGAGCTACACGCAGAGATGCAGGGTACCGCGGTAGTGGCCACTATTACGTTGATTAAACATTTGCCTTCCCTCTCATTACCTTCACCTATTTGTTTCGTTACGTGTCTAAGCACGTGTAAAATGTCTCTGGAATAGAAACATTCTCCTAATGAGGAGCATGCATAGTTTTTATTATTGGCTTTGCGAAAATTACATAATAAACCGGGAAATATTGTGTTAGCAATGATATAATGAAATATGATCGACCGTTGACGAAATACAGTCATCACAAAAGTGAGATTGTTAGAGAGCATTGAAAATGCTCTATCAAAAAACTAGTCTAGTACGAGTCGGACCCGCTCACGGAGGGTTCCGTACCGTATTTAAAAAAAAGGAGAATGTCTCTATAACCCATGAATTAACAAAGTTATATAAGCCGTTAGTGTGGTCTACCATTTTTGTAGGTGAACTACCATCATGAATTTTTTCGAGCCAGCCGTTTAGCTTTTAGAGCCCCCCCCCCCCCTCTTAAAAGTAAATGGCAATAAAAAAAAATTAAAATGCGCTTTAAAGTTCAATACCTCGCAAACGGATTCCTAAATCAAAAATCGTCCTAGCAACCTCTCAGTGTTTTTAAAGACCTATCTAATTATACCCCACACTATGGGGTAGACGCGAGAAAAAAAATCATGCCCACTTTACGTGAGGTATGCCCTTAAAAAAATTTTTTGGAACGAAGTTTCTTATCGCGCGTTGCGAAAGGGGGCTAGACGGAAAACATTAAGACTGTAACGACACTGTTTGCTATAGTTGTAAGCCGTGCGGCGTGCGCGTGTTTCTCTGTCTGTATCTCTCTCTCTCTCTCAATTATTACTAAAATTGAGCCTACTGATTAAGCTTATATTATATTATATTTGTTAATAATAAAAAAAATATTAGTATAACTTAAAAAAAAAATATATATTACAATTCCTTCACTAATTAATCGAAAGGAACTTCGTTCCATCCGGGTGTCCCTTGACACCTCTCAAGTTTTTTTTTTGTGATTTTATTTTACCACTTTGTTGACGTGGTAAATACATATATCCATGCGAAGTTTCAACTTTGTAGCACTAACCGTTTGGACGGTAAGCCGAAAAATGACGGACGGGCGGACATAAGGGTTCCGAGACATGAACTACGGAACCCTAAAAAATAATGCACGAGTGATACACAAACTTCTATTAATCGCTAAAAACACATTCTAAGTCGATTCTCGTTAAAAAGGAATCAAGTCGATGTTTCCAATTAGCTTAATAAACCAATACTTAGTCTTTAATAGTCTGAACTTTTAAAAACACTTACGTAATCCTCCGTCTACGTTTAATATATTTGCGTAAATTCTATAAAGAGTATTGCTTTTGGAGCCAGAAGGAAATACAGTTACAATCCAGTCCCGATATTGTTTTATCCATTTTTATTGGTCAAACCAAAAATCTGTTTAGGATATCAAGACGATTCATTTAAATACTTCATTAAAAGTAAAATGAAAGTGTTAGTTAATTATGTGAATAAGGGTTCAGAGATAGGAAGTATTCGACTAAGGTCAAATGGGGTAAAAGGAACTTATTTTTCTCACTAGGGCAAGAGGACTACTATTTTGTAAATTGTATGGCACTGGCCCTTTCCTCATAGACTATTTTACCCCGTCTGACAATATGTTTTCTCTATTATTTTTCGACAAATTAAGCGTCTAGTGTCTAAACTGTAAAGTCTAATTTTGGAAATTTATTAATTTGGGTGGTTGGTAGTTTGCCACATTGTTATTTTGTCGCAAAATAAACTATAAAGTATGTATATTGTATACGTTTCTCCACAACTCTGTCTTTAAGCAATATACAGCAGGTCTAAAATGGCCACATTAAGTGCCGTTGCAAACGTCCCGGTTGCCGGGTAGCCGGTGCTACGCATCGTATAGTATACATACATATCGCAAAGTGTATGGCCATGTACGTTAGCTTTCACAAGTGCCGGTATAATTATTCGGCCGGTCCGGCGCCGTGTGCTCGCCAGGTGGCCGCTGAGTCCCCCACTGTGCTTCCGATCACCGGGTATCGGTTAGCCGGCGGCCGGACTCACAGTGGTGTATGGAACACGTAGGACGCTTACTTACGCACCGGCCGGGCGGTCAATCGCCCAGTGCGTCGACAGTGAACTCTACTGGAAACAAAACCGGGCCGTGTGAAAGCTGAATGGCTCCTGGATCGATACCGGACAGTCGGCACCGACTACCCGGCAACCGCTACGTGTGCAACGGCACTAAGTGAATCGTATTATGAAACATCATCTATTCAATTTTATAATACGATTCACTTATGTGGCCATCGGTAGATCTAAAGTTTTTTAAAGTGTTGTACTTATGTGTAATAAATATTTTTTTTACTATTTTCACTGTTTCATTTTCCGTGGCAGCTCGCAATAAACAAACAAGAAGTGAAGTGAATTGACAATGTGGCGAAATAACAACAGCCTATTAATTTATTGGCCATATTATTATTATCGGCTTTTTACCATTCGTAGAATCCTTTTCCTATATTTCTGTATAAAGTAGACGATCAGATAGTCCCAATAAACAAATTGCTTCGCACGGTTGCAATGTATTATACATTTAAACCTTCCTCATAAATGATGAATTACTCTATCTGATATTGAAAACTGCATTAAAATCCGTTACACCTTGTCCAAAAAGGCGAATTACGCGCGTAAACCTACGTGCGTAGAGCTTCAAGACAAAATGTCTAGCTGTCTACATGTGATGGACGATACGCGCGATGGTAAAAAAATTCGCGCGTAGATTCTGGACGCAACGTATTGGGGCCTAGTACCTCGACACGCGCGTTGACCTTACGTGCGTATGATTACGCCCTTTCTGGTAATAGACTTAAGTAGTTTAAAAGATCTAAGCGAACAAACAGCGAAGGCGACTTCATTTTATAGTATGTAAAGATATTGACCCCTTTTCCCTAATAAACACAATTTTGTAGACAACTTTGACCACTTTTCCCTGTTTTTCAACCAATAATTATAATTTCGTTAATTACAACTATGATTTATCAAGCTATTTTGGTGACCGCGATGTGTACCGTGACATGATATAAACCGTAAAGCTAATTATGATCGTGAAACACTCTGTAGATTTTAGACAGGTGTTAGAATTTCACTCGTGTATTCATTTGTATCTAATACGTGCGCGGTTTTTGTTGCAAACAGGCTGTGATTATTTTGTTAGTTAATCTTTTTTGTAGAGGGTGTGATCTGTAAAAAACCTAGTTCCGTACCCAAAGGGTAGAAACCCTAGCTAGGGTTATTACTGAGACTTCACTGTCCGTCCGTCCGTCTGTTCTTCCGTCTGTTTTTCCGTCTGTTGCTAGGCTGTATTCTTTTCAATATTTAATAC
The DNA here is from genome assembly GCA_037179445.1 of Phengaris alcon alcon. Lineage (NCBI taxonomy): Eukaryota > Metazoa > Arthropoda > Insecta > Lepidoptera > Lycaenidae > Phengaris > Phengaris alcon. The sequence continues at coordinate 394,185 of JAYRCH010000056.1, read as the reverse complement.
AGTAAAATTTATTGTTGCTTTTGTAAACCCCTATATAACCTAAAAGAAGTTTAAAGTTTGTATAAACCGAGAAACACCTTTAAATAACTAAACGAAAATGGTCGACTTTGAAATTTCATGCATTTATATTTATATAATAGGTCTTTACCTATGAAATTGCCGTTCTGCATTACTGGCCATTTCAAATCAAAATAGTTTTTGTTTGGCTAAGAATTCTAATTTTAAATTAATTTTATTTTTAAAACATGGAATTATATTTTCAAAAGCAGTCATTTGTTTATTGATTAGTGTTACATTTTCATCGTATTTCAAACTTTTTCGTCATCATGGATACGTTAAAAATTCGAGTAATTATGGAATATGAGTACCGTCGTGGCAGCAACGCGGCACAAGCGGCACGCAACATCAACGACGTTTACGGAGCTAACACTACAAACCAACGCACCACCTGTTATTGGTTTGCTCGTTTCCGTTCTGGAAATTTCGACCTGAAAAATGAACCTCGCGGTCGTCCGAAGACTTTGGTCGACAATGACGAATTAAAGGCGATTGTGGATGTTGATGATACACAATCTACGGCTGAATTAGCAGCAGCTTTCGACGTTAGCGTCAAAACAATATTGGTCCATTTGCGTCAAATTGGCAAGGTAAAAAAGCTTGACAAATGGGTGCCCCACGAACTCAATGATCGCCAGCGCGAAGTACGCGTCGAGACGTGCCTTGCACTGCTCAACAGACACACAAATGAAGGAATTTTGAACTGCATTGTTATCTGCGATGAAAAATGGATTCTGTTTGATAACCGCAAGCGCTCAGCAAGTTGGTTGGATCCTGGTTCAGCACCTAAACAATGCCCTAAACGAACACTTACCTCTAGAAAAGTGATGGTCACTGTTTGGTGGTCTAGCGCCGGTGTGATTCATCACAGCTTCTTACCAAAGGGGGTGAGCATTACTGCAGATGTGTACTGTGAAGAACTGAACACAATGATGGAGAAGCGTCTCCAACCAGCATTGGTCAATCGCTCGTCTCCGCTGCTCCTGCACGACAACGCGCGACCTCATACTGCACAGCAGACGGTCTCCAAGTTGCAAGAACTGGGGGTTGGAAGCTCTCCGTCATCCGCCCTACTCACCATACATTGCGCCTACAGAATACTACTTTTTCCAGAATTTGGATAACTTTGGAATTTGGAAAAAAATTCAATACCCGAGAGGCAGTACAAAATGCCTTTGAAGAATTTGTTGCCTCCCGTCTGATTTCTTTAAGAAGGGAATCAATAAACTGCCACTGTGTTGGTAAAGATACCTTGATTGCATGGGTGATTACTTCGATTTATACAAATAAAAAATACACGAAAAAAATTCGTTTAAATTTTTTCATACAAAATGGCAAATTCATAGGTAAAGACCTAATATATGCACGATCACAGAAGCTAGAAGCACGGATAGACAGAGAGACAGACGGACGGGCAGAGCGAAACTATAAGGGAACCCTAAAAATGGGTTAACTTTTTAGTTTTTTATCAATACAACATAATTTAAAAGGATGTACATTAATTCATTTCACTGTAACTATTTTCCTAGGTCAAAAGCCCCAGGCGCTCCACTATCATACAGATGATGTACCGGCCCTAGCTAAACTTCAGCCAAAAGTTACCGACTGTTGGGGACTGACATCATAAATTCATACTGAAGCATCGCTACTGGGTAAATCTATTATTCTGGGTATACACAAAGCGATTTATCGTATCACCATAGCGATAGTATATTCCAATAGTGTGCAGAGGGATTGTACAGTTTTTACCCGACTACGGCGAGCCTAAAGGATGGGTAATGATTTTGACAGTCTATAAATGAATGTATGTATGTTTCTTCCACCGTCGCGCCTAAACTACTGCTCCGACTTTAATAATTGAGTGAAAAAATTGTAAGTAGTTATTTTTTTAATAGTTTGGGCTACTTAGTGTGTAGACCGCATGAGTCGCCCGCGAGAGGGTTGCAGGTTCGCACCCGGGCAGTAGACGCGTACCAATGGTACATCACTGATTGTTCGAGAACATTACACGGGTGGAGAACAACGTGCGGAATCCCGCATGTCAGAAGAATAACAATATTCAGAGACATGGCGTGAAGTCTGCCAACCCACAGTAGGCTAGCGTGGTCGACAGCAACCTAATCCTCCACGTATTAGGCAGGGACTATATGATCCGCAATCCGGATGGCCGGCTCTGCTCCAATACAATAGAGTTGAAAATCGAAGTGTCGAATGTCGAGCTATCATGCATAACATTGACATTTCACTCGTCACTTAAGTGTTAGATATTCAACTCTATTGTATTAGCGCAGAGTTCTATTTTCAATGCTCTGAATTTTCCCCGGCCCGCCGAATTCCGGTTCATATAGTCCCAGCCTTAGGAAAATACTCAAGCCCTAGATGTTGATGGTACAATTTTCGTACACCATTGACAAAACTGCGTAAACCAGCGTTGCGCATACGCTATAACAGTAAATCGTGAATAGTGTATGTCCAGTATCCACCATTAGGGATATTCGCTAATCCATACCGCATATATATGTCATTGCATTGTACTTATTAAACCTTACAAATGCACGTCTGGTGCAGGCTTAACAAATTAGCAACCTAGTTATTGATAAACAGGCCAACTGTGAAGAGCAGGTCGTAATGATATAGATATTTATTCTAATATGCTTCATTTTTTTTTAATATTTATTTATCTCCTTATATTTAGATAGTACAAAGAGCTCACATCGATCCCAAGTTGTGGCGTCTACCAATGAGACTTCTGAATCCAATTGTCGAAATTAACTTACACTTTAATAATACTTTTATTCAATAAAATATTATAAATGAATCGTCTTGATATCATAAACATAGAGTTTATGATATCAAGACGATTCATTTATAATTTTGAGTTGGTTGGGACAAGTCAAAACGGGTTTGACGTTTATGAGAATACCATTTTGCAGCCTTAACATATCGGGACTGGATCGTAACTGTATAATAGTACTGCAGATTTAATTAACAGAATCGAACTTCTTATCTCAAGCACATTTTACGGATGCTCAGAGGGTGAAGAAAAACTGAATCGTGAGGTATCCCACACATGGTTGGCATTAGACTAGCTGTTGGTTGCTTGTATTGTTTGGTTATTTGTACTGGTCGCTCATAAAATCTATACCCGGCGTATTTCGGGATTTCCCTCTTAGTGACATCAAATATGATTTAAAGTGAACACATAAGCACGCATTTCGTTGTCGTCGACTTTGGGTCAATTTTGGACAACTCCTTTTACTCAAACAAAACGTGGTTTAACAACGAACATATGGGGTATATGTGTCATTGTCTGATGCGTTGGAAAAGTCACTTGACAGACAAAAACAGCAACGTTGTTTAAGTTATGCATTGTGTAAAGCTTTTTATTAGTAAGGGGGTAAAGCTTTATTTATCTATATAACACCACTTCGGCTAGGTCGCAAGGCATTTGCCCCAACAAAAATGACAAGGTGATATCTTGTCAAGCTACTCGCCGCACGGTGAAAATCGACACATGTAAATCCCCCATAAAAAGATCCCTAAAGTATGAACTATGACGTGTCCAAAATTGACAGCATTTAAGTGCATAGTATACGACAGTTGGATTTAAGTTTGCAGAGTGGTTACCGGAATCCTGTGTTTGATAGTTGGGAACTACGAGATTTAAGAGTTACATGCGATTGGAAAGTTGTGTTAAATATTGCAGTTCATAAGTAACACAAATTAGGATTAGATTGTGGTCACCTGTAGTACTCACGTATTTCATGGTATAGAAAAAGAATAATTAAACGGATCACATGTACTGGTATGTACAACACTAAAGTCGTGCAGTGCGGTTCTTTAAAAGCCTCACCCGTATTTGGGCCCTCGGACTCATCATCACAACACAACGTCATCGTTACTTCACGCAGGAGATACCGTCTTTCCGGTTGAGTTTTCCCTCGAAACGGCGACTCATTGCGCCATTACTCGACTCGAGTACATTACGACCACGTTCTTGATATCCCTCGGCGATTTGTGTTTTTCCATGGATCCATGGATGGATCCCGAAAGACATTAAGAACTTGGTAATACTGTAGGCACATTTCTATGGAAATATTCTCTCTTATATATTGACTATATTTTCCGCAAAATCGTAATAGCATTAACACACGTAAGGATTTGATCCGGAGCAAACCATGGATTTGGTTGCCAACTTAGGAGTTTCTCCCTAAAATTTGGGTAAAAATCCTCGGTTATTTTTAGAGGTTTGTATTGTTTTTAATTAAATTAATCTAGTGAACTGTTATAATTTTCAACAAGGGATTTGAAAAGTCAAACTGTAGAAAATAAACTTTAGAAGTATATTTTAATGTAAAAAGGACAGAATAATATTACAGAACATTATTTCTTATTATTTATTAATCCGTTTATTTAAGTTTGGGGAGAAGGGAGAAGGGATATTCTTGAGAGTTGGAACACTGCACAAATATCGGAATGCACTGTAAATAGTACTCTGTTCCAATACAATAGAGCTGAAAATTAAACACACGAGTGTCCTGCTGTCATAATCGTCCGCTCCAGAACAAATCTGTACGTGTGTAAGCAACATAAGATGTTAAAGTTAAATAAGAACCGGTGATATTTGAATACTAATATATATTTAGCTTACGGTTTCTGTCAAGTTCGCAAGTTATTTTCGATACATTTTCTTTTGAGCGGATGTAGAAGTTACATTACGACTCACGAGACAAAAGTAAACAAGAAATGAAGTAGAGGACATTAGTTTAATATGCTTAGTTTACAGTCTTGTAGTTTACCGGTGAAGGATTGCAATTGAAGACGGTGGCAAATATGGAATATTTGCTTGTATAATGTATTAACCAATTGTAGGTATAGGTAGGTAGGTAGGTAGGTAATATATTTCAGGCTCGCCTCTTAGCTGCGGAGAAGTGGGAGTCGGGCCTTTGGCTACAAGCATTACCGTCACCCAATACGGGCACATTGCTGGATCGAACAGCTTTCCGGTTAGCTACTTCCCTGCGTCTTGGCACCCCCCACGTCGTCCCCCATCGCTGTGTTTGTGGTGCAAATGTGGACAGCCTCGGACACCACGGGCTGTCCTGTCAACGAAGCGCCGGCCGCATCTCCCGACATCACTGTCTGAACGATCTCATCCGTCGGGCTCTTGTCACCGCCGGAGTGCCAGCTGTGCTGGAACCCTCTGGTTTGGCGCGCGACGATGGCAAGAGACCAGACGGTATGACCCTGGTCCCTTGGAGAGTGGGACGGGCTCTTGTATGGGACGCTACTTGCGTCGATACACTTGCTCCGTCCCATGTCCAGGGCACCTCGAGTTCTGCAGGTGCGGCCGCCAATCAGGCGGAAAACCTCAAGCGGCGCAAATATGAGAACCTTAGTGGGGATCTCATATTTGAACCGTTTGGGGTTGAAACCTTAGGTACATGGGGTCTGGGTGCGCACAAACTTTTCGGAGAAATCTCCAAAAAACTCATTGAGGCCACCCGAGACCCCAGAGCCGGCACCTACCTGGCCCAGAGAATAAGTGTCGCAATCCAGCGAGGAAACTCTTTGAGCCTTCTAGGTACTCTGCCTGGTGGGGATGACCTGGGAGATTTCTTTTTTTTGTAGCATTTTAAGTTTTGGAGTAGTTATTATTTTTTTAGTACTTACCTACTTTTATAGTACAATTGATTTTGTTATCATAACTGATTAAATGTATATTGTAGGTAGGGTACTAGTATAATTACAGCTATTAAATATATATTATAGACTTTATACTTACTCATATCTTCATTTTATTCATACCCAGTGTTATTCGGAATTGCCCTTTTGGTAACATCAATGATTTAAAGTGAACGGAAAAAAGCCTATGTTTTAATCTAGAGCCTACTACTACAATACGAAATTTCATCGAAATTCGTTCAGTAGTTTTTGCGTGCATGAGTAACTAACATCCATCCATCCATAGACACATATTCTATCCATTCATTCATCCTAACAAACTTTCACATTTATAATAGTAGCAGGATAGTAGGATTGATTTAACTTACCTACTCCTAGAATGGACAAAGTATCTTATGGAAGAACGTTTCAAAAAAATGAATTACAAAATACAGTAAACTCCTGCCTGTTCGAAAAAAGCACGTTGGGTTTATATGATGATTTAAACTAGAATAAATGTATTTGAAAATTTTGATCCCAATTACGGTTTTAAAGAATAAAAAATTCAAATCCTCGTGTGGTATTTATGTTAAAACAATGAAATAAGAACTATTCAATTTACTTAATTTAAAATTTTATTCTACATTTTAACGCAGTATTTTAGGTTATAAAATCAATTTTGTATTTATCTTCATACATTTTGAACTGCTGTGACGTCACTCGTGCATCATTTTTGTATGGAGCGTCTTTAATGGCCTCCAACGATCTCACTTTTGCGATGACTGTATTTCGTCAACGGTTGATCATATTTGATTATATCATTGCAAACACAATATTTCCTGGCGTATAATGTACTTTTCGAAAAGCCAATAAAAAACTATGCATGTTCCCCGTTTTGTGTTGAGGTTCGCTGGGACGGCAATAAATCATACTTTATTTTTCTGTCCATATGCCACTCTCAATCTCTACCCATAGACCGTCAGTCAGGGACAAATGGAGGAAAGAAAAGCCTTTTGTCCATCTCGCACCAACTGACAAATATTAATATATTGGTTGATTTGGACCCCAATTCTCGTAATTAACTTAGGTATACTTTCAACGTTTATTCTTTTTATTTTACTTTTAATAAATGACTTGATGTTGCCCGCGATTTCGTGCGTACAAAAGTTATTCTGGCGGAAACCGTACATTTTTCCGCGATACAATGTATCCTATGTCCTTCCCCGTTGTCTACTCTATATCTATGCCAAGTGTCATCAAAATCGGTCCAGTATTTTCGGAGCCTATTCATTGAAAACAAACAAACTTTTCCTCTTTATAATATTATTATTATTATTTAGATATAGATTAGTATAGATAACATAAACTGATTTTTGGAGTTCATATCGTACGGGTTTCACGTTGGTTTATGAGACTACCATTTTGCAGCTTAAACTCGTGATTGGATCGTAACTGTTTTACTGCAGGATTTAATTAGAAGAATCGACCTTCAGGTACTATGTATATAGGTTATACCTATAAACATATCTACCCAGAACCTACCGAAACCAGGCTTTGGTCATTTATCTGCGGATCCAATTGTAGGCATACAACTTCGCACGGCAAGTGACATAAAGGTGTAGAGCCGCGCCCACCGGGTGAGGTTAGGGATGAGGGTAATAACTAGGGGTGTGCGGATATCCGCTGTGTTTGACCGAATATTCGGACACTTTAAATAGGAGATCAAAGTTCGCAATTTGTACCGTGCCGGTTTCTGTAAACACCTCTAAGGTGAGATTAAGAATAATAATATCAACCAGATGCAGGAGTTATTTTTTATAGTGCCCAAGTGTGTGCGCAATACACAAGAGCGCTCACTCTTCCGTTAATCTTTAGAGATAGAGTAGTATAACATAAATACAATATCTGACCAGGTGTTCCAGTTCGTATGACATAGTGACAGAGTAGGGCTACTGAAGATATTCTGTGAACATGACCGAATATTCTATGGTCATGCGTTCAAGATGAAATGGTGAAGAGTAATTTTACAGGACGTAGAGTATGATCTAATTACAATTGTAATTGCCCGAATATTTGTGTTTTAGATCATTGTTGACCGCATACTCGTAATATGAAAATTTAAATAAAAATTAAATATTCGGTCGATCTCAATTCAGGACGACACTAGTTATAGCCACGAACGGCACTCCTTTTTATGGAGATCTTGAAGTTTTTATCAGTAGGTAGCCATCATTCATATCTATAATACTTACCCGGTTAAGTTAAACTTGGTTCCGGTTACATTTTTAAAGGTAAAACGTAAATCTTAAACTTTACAGAAGGTAAAAAAGAGAGAGAGAAGTGTAACACTTTTTGCAACTCAATTTGTAAACATTTTATGTCCAGTTATATTTCTGTGTCTATACCATTTCAGCTATAAAGTTGGCATTTTTAGGGATCATTAGGGACTTTTTTATAAAGTCGACCATTTTCGAGTAATTGGCCCTCCGAAGTGGTTTATTAGTTGTTTCCCCACCCCCTGACATTTTTAAACTATAATAGATAGAAATTTGTAGTTTTCCATGCTGATATGTCATGCTAAAAATTATTTTAAACTAAATACGACAAAAACTTTTGAAATAATTTGAAAAAACCTATTACGCGTTGATAGTTACGGAACCCTCCTTAGGCTTATTTATCACTTAGGCTATTTTTCATCTCGTTAAATCATAATGAGCCGAACATACCGACACTCGAGCTACCGTCTGATTTATAACGGCGATGTGTAGTAAATTCTAGCGACTATAATGACGACCAATGTCCACATCGCGACGTTAGCGTGAGAGTAACAATTTTTAGGGACAGTATTAACACACAGGACGTCTTGCACTATTTGCCCTTTAATAATTATTTTACACTATTACCGAGACTTCGCTGTCCGTCCGTCCGTCTGTCCCTTGATGATGATGTATTTCTGTTACTAAATTATAAATACTAAAAACAGAATATGTAAATATTTAAGGGGCTCCTATACAACCAACGTGTTTTTTTTGCCGTTTTGTACGGAGCCCTTCGTGTGCGAGTCCGACCCGCACTTGGCCGGTTTTGTGTATTCGCAAGACGTTTAGTAACTGTTGGGAATAAGCACATGTCAGTTTATAGAACTTTTGTGTCTGCATTCGAGGTTCATGAATAATGCTCAAAACAAACGGAAGTACTGAAACCATAGAAAATGTGACATCAGGCTTTGTAGTGTTTGTAGCGTATTTGTATGCATTGTGGTAGCAATTTATTCTTGCGTGTTATGACCACTAAAATTAAGCAATAATGAGATAAAGTAATAAACATCAATAAAATCATCTGTGTGAGGTCAATGACCCAAACAGCGCCGTAAAGAGCGTAATGTAATTTAGTGTAAAAAAAAATCTGCTGAAACGTCTTGGACGTTTTTTTTACATAAGCACTAGATCATATGCCCAAAATATCCTTAATTGATTTTAAACAACGTTGATAGAGTGCCGTAGTCCAAAAATGATGTGATCCCAATGAATACTCTTTTAATAAAGATATGTGTTTCTGTTAAGTTATATTATAACGTTAAGAGTATATTTTAACTTTGTAATTAAAACAAAATTTCAAAATTAAAACAAAATTAAGTAACCTCCAAATTTTCAAGCAGTGAACGAGCTGATGTTGATGAATCATAGCTAAGAATACTCTCAATAATGTCAGCTTTCAAACAAAAATAACTAGATCAAAATCGGTTCATTCATTTCGGAGCTACGATATCACGGACAAACACACACACACAGACAGACTCGTCAAATTTATAACACGTAACGTCAACAGCACGTTTTTAGACATGTAACGAGGTTAAACAGTAGCCCAAGCAGGAACATTTTGCGAATATCGTAACGTGTACGTAAACGAAAAAAAATGTAGGAAAACCATAACAGCGCCTCTTGCGGACGTAAAAGTAAGTAAATCGGAAGCTGGAACCTTTTTTGGACAGTTACGTAACATGGCGTAAACGATACTTGACAATTTTGTATGAAATAGCGCACTAATTTGACGGACGGTGTAGTTACGTTCAACGTAAAATTACGAATACTCTATCACTTAAAAATTGTTGGTGACAAAGGATATGTCGTGTAATTTTAAGTGTTTTTAAACTAAATATTAAGTAATTTATTGATAAGAACCTATAAAAATGCAAGGTGCAAATCCAATTGAACCTAGGACGCTCAATTAATGCTATGGATCAAGAACAAGAGATACAAGGTAAGTTTGCTACAAAGCAATATATTATTGAGATTCTTTTAAATAATTGGTTACAGAATTTACATTATTTTGTAGTTTTTCTGGTAACATGATGGGATTCGAATCAGCAATCCAGCCAGGCAGGGGGCTTTATTTATGTCTGTCCATAGTCCTACTTAGAAAATACAAACAATACAGTTGTGCTAATTTTTTGTAATGATCTTTCATTTCAGGGAAACAAGTCGTCGAGCTAAACAAAGAAAATTCACAAATTCCTAAGATTTATTCAAAGATATAACTGTCAATTACATAATTGCCATTAGAAAAGCCATATATTTTAAAGCCGATGAATTCTTTGAAATAACTCATACAGTGTACTGGTAAAGTATGCTCATGTTCTATAACAACAAATATTACCTAATGTTAACAGTAATCTGAGTTATTTACTATTTTTTTTTGGTTCCAGACAGAACACCAATATCAAAGCTTTGCAATAATAAGACAAGCAATGTTACAAAAAAGAAGCTTGAGAAAACAGCTTCCATTATCACAAATATTGTATACTACACACACCGGCATATTTAGCGGAACATAAAATAAAGGTTTGATATCAGTATCATATAAGGTTGCTGGCTGGTTTATACGTCATTTAATTTAAAAAGAAATATTTTCAAATTAAGAAAACAACTGAACATCACATTTTATGCAATTGTTTTAATTTTATTCAAATACACCTTAACTGGAGCGAACTTCGAGTATTTCTTCCTTCTGAGTTTGATTTAAAATTTCATTGAAATACTGTTTTTTGTAAGTTTTTTTTAAATCGCGTATCTTTTTGGAGTTGAGGACTGAATTATGCCTGACTTAGCCCCAACGGAGATTGCCAGGGCACTCGAAATGCGAAGAAATGCGAACCTACAGAGTGATGATATCCAGAGATCTTCGTCGACCAGTTTCAACGATCCATCGCAGTATCCAACGGTTCAGGGAGACCGGTACTTGTGTGAGAAGAGCAGGACAAGACAAAAAAAGATGCACTTCGAGTAGGGATGATCGTTTCATTCGGCTTCGTGTACGTAGGAACCCCCGTTTGACGGCCGTCCAAGCCCGACATGAGTTAGAAGCAGTGCGGGGTGTAACCGTAAGTAAGCGTACGGTACGAAGAAGGTTCGAAGAAGCTGGTTTGAGTTCATTTGTGCCCGCCAAGGCTCCAAGGTTCGAGGTAAATCATCGTAGAAACAGGTTAACTTTTGCTCAGGAACATCGACTTGGAACGCGGACCAATGGAGTAAGGTATTGTTTAGTGATGAGTGCAGAATTCTCTTAAATCAAATTGACGGGAGGCAAAGAATATACAGACGCAAAGGAGAACGATACATTCAGACAAATTTTGAAACTACAGTTGCATACGGTAGTGGATCAATAAAGGTTTGGGCGGGCATTTGTTTCAACAATAGAGAACCCAATAGAGCACGTGTGGGACTTGTTGAAAAGAAAAGTTAAGTCCAGAATTCCAGCTCCTGCCAACGTGGGTGAACTGCGAATCGCCGTAGTTGAGGAATGGTGGAGACTATCCCAGGAGACCATCGATAACATCATTTTCAGTACGCCAAGACGGGTAGAAACTTTAATAAGAGCACGTGGAGGAAATACGCGATATTAATCACCATTTTTCTAATTTAATTAATTGTTATTTTAATATTAATTTTCACTTTTCCCGGTTACATGAAAAGTTCAAAAATGTACCATTTTTCACAAATAGCCTTTACTCGCAAAATCTGTTCTTAATGTGATCTCTTTTTAAGTAAAACAAATGAAACTTTAAATAACAAAAGAAGTGTAGTAAGTAGATTTTAAAATAAAACCATATTTTTTTAATTATGGACCTTTTTTTGTGTTCCGCTAAATATGCCGGTGTGTTTATTATAACATTGAAATGAAAAACTTAATTATTGCATGTATTATTTAAAACGTTAAGGTGGATAAGCACTTCTACAGTAGATGCCAACATCAAACATCAATTTTTAGTTTTCAAAATAGGCAACTAAGTGTATACTTTCATTTGCATCAAGTCAAAAGCTGTTATTTTAAATTACAAACAAACACTTATATTTATTTATTTGTATAGATATAACATCTTGGTAGGAACAGGCCGGTTCTTCCCATTGAGGAAGGATTGACCTTTGATTTAAATTATCATAAGCAGTTTTTCTATCTAAAGATATTTCTATGTAGAATAAAGTTTTTTAATTTGTGTAAAATGCAAGTAATGAATATAATATAGGTACATTACATATTATGTATAATGATAATAGGTATGATACATAAAATAGATACATTGGATCCTTATTGATAGGCAGAACTTGTCCAAAACTTCCGATAAAACAAATGTCTTTATTTTGATAAGAATTAACAAGTTTTTACACTTAATAAAAAGAAAATAAAACTTACGATAAACGATATTTTTTCCCCCCATTAGTACCGCTATAGCATGATTAATTAAATGAAAGTAATTATTATTTACTTCTCAGATGTCTCCGAATTTTAGCTTTAAATGTTCTAGAAAATTAAAATTCTGCATACACATGGGCAAATGTGTATATTTGGCAACACTGTTTTAGTCAACCCATATGATATATCTTTCATTCGTTCATCATTCATTGCGTAGGATTGCGTCTTCTCTTATGTTCATGATACGATTACAAAGCGCTTTGTTCTAGGTCCCTAAGAATTCCGAAGTATTCGTCTCGATGACACTTTATGTAACGTTACGATTTTTACAAATTGCTTGCTCTACTGTTAACACGTGTTTGATTTGTTTATAGAGTTGTAGGTCCCGTTTAATCTACACAAATAATTAGCAATTAAATTTGTACGGTATGGGAATATTGGGACGATATTTATTCGACAGTACAGCCGTGTTTGATGCACCAATTTTAGACTTTATTTTTAAAGTAATAAGGTTAAATGTCTGGTTTATCGACGACTGTACATGATTAACGGGCAGGGTTTAAACAAGACCATTAATGCATTTAAGCGAGGTTTTTCGCTTTGAACACGGTTAATTACATCTTTAGTGTACAATTTAACGTACGTTATCATTCACGTTATTAATATATTTTTAATATTCGTGGACAGTTTACTAGGCTTGTTGTCTTTAGCTTAATTATTTACCGAAAATGAGAGATCAATTTAGTCATTTTAATCGATCCTTTCAGGTTTTCAACAATATTATAAAATGTTCAACAGTAAAACAGAAATGGAGTAAAGTTTTAGTTATATATTTTCTGTATTGCTTAAAATATTAATGAATTCGGATTTTGAGTATTTCAACAGAAATTCAATATTTTTGTTGGTTTCAGCATTTTCTCTTTCGAGATATTCTCAATATTTACAGCAGTATTCGATTCGCTCATTCAAATCTATGCAACACAATAGTCTATCACATTGCGCGATGCAAGATTTATCCGTGCTAAATTTCTAACAATCCCATGCGTACTTATGTCCGATATACACTTGCGACGGATATGGAATTGCAGTAGAAAACTAGAAATGGAATAGATATTCAATATTGGTAGAAATATGGCATCCGGTAATCCTCGTGTTCCGCATCAATAATTACAGATATTCTGCAAAACAGCCTGTATTCCAGGAGCTGTACATACGGGCTACATGCAACAGCGACCGGATGTCAGCGACGTTTTTCATATATTTTGTACGAGCCGCATATACATACTACCGCAATGTAACTTATCGAGGCAAGTCAAAATTGTGTAGCACGATATGTCGCCCGTTAGCGCAGTCCCAGACGTTTGAATAATTTGTAATCAACACGTCCGCGTCGGCTCACGTGTGTTGCTAGTCACGGCACTCAACAATTGTGTAGCAGTAGCGCACTACAGTCGCCCGTCTGCGCAGTCCCCATGGCGTTTGATTAATTTGTAACCAGTGTGGAACTTGTGGGACGTAATTGGCGATATTGAGAAGCTGCCGTGTTTCCGGAGTGTCAAAATGTCCAATTTGAAGCTGAACTAATTGCCTCAATTAAGTTAATCTATTGCACCTCCAAATAAATTATGGTGTATGTGTTCTGATTATTAACCTCGACGTTACTAACACATAAGCAAACTTTGAATTCAGTTTTCTTGTTTATACAGCGTGTTTTGAAAACAAAAGTAGTCATTCAATGAATGAGCGTGATCAGTATTTGATTCTCGTTCCAAAAAATTTAAATGTTGATCAGATTATCCTATAAAATAATATACCGCTCGCCTGATACTGCACGGCGGTCGTGTGACTTTCAAAGCCGGCGCAGCGTACGGTGCTATCAAAGTCGTACGAATGTAATATCTTGTAGTGTTTGTCGTAATCTATTAAATAAAGGTTTCTTAAGTTAATCATGTTATTTTACGAAAATTTTAGTTAAAATACGAACATTTTAGTTATGCATATTGCATAGGTACTGTCATTACTTTTTTAGATTGTAGCCTAATGTTGGGATTAAGTATTTTATTCGGATAAAAATACACCCTGTATTCTACATCATCATATCTTCGAAAAAGAACTGCTTTTTGTATCTTTTAACTGATGTTATATTTTTTTTTTATTTGGTTCTTAACATTAACAAATCCACATTTAATGTTGTAAAGACAAACAGACAGACGGACAGTGAACTCTTAGTAAGTAATATAATATTTTTTTTACCCCTTTGTATACGGAAAATGTGCTTTTGTCGAATATATTCTACAATTTATGCTATCACATTTTTGCTTTGAATCTGATAAAATATTTCACAAGAATTCTTAAATTATAGTTGTAATGTGCTGGCACTGCAGTGTTTCGCTTGCGTATTATTATTTAGAATTGCGTTCAATATAAATTTTACCTCTAAATATTTGTCGGCTTCCTTGTTATAATAATATGTAGAAACTAGAAACATATAGCATAAAATGAACTATGTGTGGAGTTGAGATAGCGGCTCCGTCCCTTATAATTGTGTTACAGGTTCTCCTAACTTTGATCCTCAATTTCTCCCGTATGAAGTTCCGTTCTCACAAAAAATTATAACCCTCCACAAAGTTAGACAAATCTCAATATAACTTCATACCTCGTAACCGGCACGCTTAACTCGGCCATCATAGAAATGCGTTTTGTCTACACAAGAATAGACATACCGACAGTTATTTTGGACAAAATGACAGCTTTAATTTCTACGGTGGTTCTGCCTATGCTAAGCGTAAACGTGCAGCTGATCTTTTTTCCGAATAGGTTAACATTTCTAGAGCAGTACCTAGTTAGACTTTAATTAGTAATCTACCTCCTATGATTTCACGATCCCTAACTATAACAAGGTTTCATCGACATTAAGAGCTTTAAAGTCTGTTTAAAAAAAAAAACATTTTAAAGTACCTTTAAGTTTATTTGATGAGTATTGTCTCCTGAACAAATTGCTAAAAATCCCTAATATTCACGATAAACATTTTAATGACTATCTGAAAATATAGCGGAAATTTCTATTTTTTTTTTGAAAATCCCGTTTTAATATTGAAGTACCGTTCCAGATTTCTCACCTCGATGCTAAAATCCTATCAGATATTGTACGGATGACAAAACAATGTGCTCGTAAAATGCACGAGGTGTGTTCATCCTGCGTTTACCCTATGAGACATTCCTATTTCTGAGGCAAATTGGGAACAAACAAAAGGCAGATAAAAACTCCTATTTATATGTATAGAAGCCTTTTTGCTTTTTTATTATACACTATTGACTATACAGCTTTTATGATAAATCTAAAAAAAGTTTGCTCTCCTCGCTCACTACCTGTTAAATGGTGTGTGGTGGTGGCTCCACCAGCAAAATGTATTGAGCTATATGTGATTAAATGGTCGTTCACCTGAGCCTTTAACTAAGTTGCCATAGCTAATTCCTACGACGAAGTTCGAAAACAAAAATGTATGAGATTTGACATAAGCATCGCCAAATGACATAGCGAATAGCGATGCTTATATCAAATCCCATACATTTATGTGCCAATCCTCCGTTCGCACAACTCTCGTAAATTTTTTTGTTTCACATATTAACATAATAATTCTAGTGTCAACATTATATTATTCTCTAACATAATTTTGTGTCTACTATCTGATACTATTGCTATTAATCTATATGAAATCATCGACGTAGAAATAAAAATCATTAAACTTCGAAGCTTTACATCTCTGTTCATACTAATACTAAGTACTAAGTTTAGAGAAAAATGAGATTGATACTTTATCAGAATCTAAGTAAAGTGAATACAATTTTTTGTACCTTTGGCGCCTTGTACCTGAGAATTGGCCCACGGCACAATCTGGCGGATGTACAAACGTTCATTGCAAACAACTCATACTACAATATGACATACATTTTATCAGTAAGAATATAAGGGGAGCCTGGCGGGAGGGCTAATAAAACTAATTGGTAATTAGTAAACCAAAATTTTATCATGCACTTTAAAGCTTACAGGATTTTGCCCTAGCTTAAAATATTAAACTGCATTATGGGATTAAGTATAAAGTAATATTTAAACAAATCCGTTTTCGAAATAGTACATAATATTGCCAATGATTTCCATTTCCATCGCGGATTATGTCTTTGTGGGGATTATTGGTAGATGAGCATTGAGCATCTAATACTCTTTTCCACGTGTTACCTCGTACCTACCATCTATGGTGCTAATCCTACTAGTGTTATAAATGTGAATGTTTGTGACCCTTTCACGCAAAACTGCTGAACGGATGTTGATGAAATTTAGTATGGCAGTAGTTTAGGCTATGGATTAACACATAGGCTACTTTTGTCGCAGCGAAATGTACGATTCCCATGAGATTTCTTTTTGTACATACGAAGTCGCGGGCAAAATCAAGTCATGGATATTTTAAGATTATATTATATTCTTATATTCATAAAGTGTGAAAAGTGTCTCGGTTCAATACAAAAAAAAAAAACTATTTTTAACCCTTCCCTTTATCGAACTTAAATAACTAACTACTAACTAACTTAGTTAAATAACTAACGACCCATCATTTCAACAACCTATCTACCAATAACTATTTGTTAAAAACGTCAAATTAGTATCGCAAAAACCCGGGAAAATGGTTGAATGACGATGTTTTTAACAAAATATAGTTATTGATTGTTGAAACCGGCCGTTAGTTTATTCACCTTTACCGTTAAGAGTTTTGAGTTAATCAAAGAGAGGAAACATGTCAAGCAGGCTCTCAAAAGCCAAACGTCCGAGAGCCAAACTTTGTCTTTGATAATTGAATATTGCGGGATTTCGGACGGTCAAATAATATTATAGTTCCCTCTCACCTAGTATATCGTTAATTTCTAACTTATAATATCAGGAAACTATATTTATTTCCTATTGAAACACCGTGCTGAAATTCGACCACAGTACGTTTAAGACTGCTTGATAAGGTAGGTAAACTTGTACTGCTGTAGGCGTGTAAATATTTCACTATTAGGCTTCAACACATATTTTGTGCTTAAACTTTAACCGAATGTTTCATTTTTAGGGTTCCGTAATACTCAATGAACCCTTAAACTTTCGGTCTGTCCGTTCGTCTGTCTATCTGTCTGTCCGCCCCTTCTATGGCTTCTGTAATTATTAATATAAATGGATGAAATTTGGTATAGTTATATAATGTGTATAGATCTCGGTTTGGGCATCATAAAATAATAATCGTTTTATATTTTATAAGAGCTCCGCGGCCTAGTGGGTAGACCGTTTGAACTCGAGAGAGTGCTGGTTCGATTCCGAGATTGTGGCGTGTACCAATGAGACTTTTTCAGATATCAAGTACATTATACGGAACTCTAACGGTGAAAGAAAATATCGTGAAGAAACATGATTGGCCCCCGACGTATTGTCCAGTCATTCCTCTGGACTATGTTGTGAGAATGCCGTATGTGCTTGACTATGGTTGGGAAACCATACGACATTTAAAAACCAACTGTCCCAGGCGCTACAGTATTTCAAGAGTGGTTTATTCGCTCGGAGAATACTGTATAAATCATCCAATAATTAATGAAAAGTTTTTTTATTTTATTTTAGGGGTTGGTTGGTCTCCGTACATGTGAATTGGAGATGAAAAATATTTTTTCATTCTACCCCCATCGTGTGAGGTATCGTTGAATAGGTATTTTAAAATAAACGTAAGGTTTCATACATGACTTTTTAAAAAGTCAACTATTTTCGAGTAATCGTCCTTCAAAGCGGTTTATTACTTGGTCCCCCTCCTGGCATTTCTAAAGTATGAGACTTAGTTACTTGCAATTTTCCATCAGTCTAGGCGACAAACTGATTTTCGTGCCAAATAGACAATAGACATACTGGTCCTACTAATATGTGTGATACCTCGTTGGATTAGGAATCACGTCTAGAAAATTTTGCTAAAAGTGCATATTAGCACATAAATAATTGCAAAAGTTAGAAACAATTAAATAGGCCAAAAAGAGTGTTTTTAGTTTTTTATTAATACTTTACAAGCTTAATATTTAAGAAAATCGAAAAATATACTGAATAAGAGCAGGACATTTCCAATAAAAAACTCCTGACTACCGGATCTCTATCTCCACTATTTATAACTTTAATTTAACGCTGAAAACAGGTCTCCGCGCATCATTTTAACATCACGCGCGCGGCGGTACTAACGGGTACGTCGCATGATAAAAATATTTTTAAAGCAGTAAATATTTATTTTAAAAAATGAAATAAATATGGCGTATGGTATTATTTAAAAAAAAAACTTCCCCAGGTCGTCCCCATCCGGCAGAGTACCTAGCAAACTGATAGCATTGCCTCGTTGAATTGCAATGGCTATCCGTTGTGCCAGGTAGTTCCCGGTTCTGGGGTCTCGGGTGGCTTCAGTAAGCTTTTTTTGATATTTCTTTAAAAAGATTATGAGCTCCCAAACCCCATACGCTAGAGTTTCACCCCAAACGGTTCAAATATGAGGTCTCCGCTAAGGTTCTCATACTTGCGCCGTTCGAGGTTCTCTGCTTGGTTTGCAGCCGCGCCTGCACAGTTCGAGGTGCCTTGGACATGGGACATGGTACTTTATCAATTCGAATGAACTATTTAATTATTGACTTCAATGAGCGAGTGGCAGAAACTTTGATTGGTAGCTTCTAAATATATTATATCTATAGCTGCGTCAAAATTAATATCTTTTATGGTTTCATACTTTTCCGATATCAGCAAATAGCTTATTAATAACTTTTTGAAACTGTTATTACTAATATTAACTTGAATAGTTATAGGGCTGCAGTTTCAAAGAATTTATTTTCAAGTTTGTTTCCTTTCATCAATCAATTGACGGTTCATATACGACGTCATCCTAGCTAAATGTCGTCTCTCGAGAGAGCGAGAAAGAGAGGGCGGGAGCGGGAGCAGAAAAATCTTGGAAATTTTTATTATAGCGATTCAAAATTTACCCGTGTAAATTTAAAACTCCAATCAAAGTAAATAATCCAGTCTCTAATTATTGATTTCACATAAATATAACATGGAATAAACTAAATACTAAATAGGCTGGTTGACAAAAAAATATATATTGCATTTTTAATGAATATTGCTCTTAAATATTAGAGTATCTTCTCATAACAAAAATATTTTAAGGGTACAGCGACTAAAATTTAATATTTTTTTTCGTTTATCTAGTTATTAGTACATCAATAATTAGGAATATATTATAAATTAAACTAAATGTTTTGCATGTAGTCAACGATTGGTCCCGAAAACTTTTAAAACCGACTTAATTTCTTTTTCCTTTTTCAGGAGGCGCCATCGTAGACAACGAGCTGAAATCCCGTTTATACGATGCCAAGAAAGTAAGTATTAGCATCAACTAATCAACTAATAAATTATTTTGTTTTCATGAAAACACGACATCGGCGAAGCCAATAGGAAGTGCAGTCGGGTTTTTATTATTTATTTTCTTAAAAAACATAAAATTGTCATGTCTTTGTTCGGTAAGGTGAGATCTTGTTAGATACTAAATGCTCCAGCAGTAAAGAATTATAAAAATTGGAATAGCCAAAGAAAGGAAAAGAAAAATCGAATCGTTTTGGAATTTTTTAAAATTTTTTAACTATCTCCACCACCATCCCATTTCTATGTGAAACTAACATAGGCAAATTAGTTCAGTTTAGTATAACGTAGGAAACTGAAATTCCTTTAAATTGAGATCCGGGGTGTGAAGAAAAATAATTTGAAGCTTCATATGTATAGTCGGAATTGGACCACTTTTGAGATATCAAAAGTAAAAACTTCCATCACAACACAACCCACCTGTTTGGGTTATAATAAAACACCTAAATAATGCTTCTTAATTCCTTCTTTAGTCAACAGAAGTCACAATTGACAAATCTAAGCACAACTTTAACTGTGAAATTGTTTTAACATCTTTATTTTAACATTTTACTTACAAATCAACAGTAACATCTCACTGGTCATTGTACTTTGTAAGTTTCCGTGACCATAGGATGAAAATTAACTACATAACTAAAAAAATTAACACTCGTTTAAACAAACCATTAGTGCTATTTTTGACACCTAGGTACATCTCATCACTGTTATATCTAAAAAATAATTACTTCTACACAAAAACATGAACGTTGATTTGCTTTCGGTTTTCTACTGACCGGTCAGGTTAGGTTAGTTAAATCGACAAAATTTTATTTATTAAAAAAGGATATTGTTATTACCTCTATTCATTCGGCAAAACTATCTCTAACCAGCCAGTCAGTAATTATCGACTCCAAAACTAAAATCAAAGATATCATAGAGATAAGATTCAGGTATTAGGACTTCGGTATACATTATTAAGACGATAATTAAATATACTTAAACCCCACTACATTTCTTTTTGTGTTGTCATATTTGGCATTCTATGATCGTAGATTCTTAAAAGTGTAATAAGTACGTTACTGTTGTTTCGTAAGTAAGAATTCAATATATATAAAAAATACAGGTTTACATGGTATTTTAGATTTGCTTATTGTACTTCTTACTACTTGAGCAATTGCAACCATATTCAGTGTTTTTATAAAGTGGGTCACCTCCTACTACTGAACAAATATAAGATGGTGAATATCTTAGAAACACTCCAATCCCTGCTCATAGGTTCACATAGCAGATCTTCATTTAACGGATTGACTACGTTCTACCTAATAACCTGTATAACAAGGAAAATGTGATAATAAATTCAGCAGTACAACAAATAATGTCGAATTATTCAAATATTGTACGTCTAGAGTACCTAATTATATTTATAATTTTTTTTTTAAATAGTAACCAAGATTCAAAAAAATTCGAAAAATCCGGGTTTTTCCGGAAATTTCGAATCATTCCAATTACGATGTATCCGGATTGCAATAGTTGTGGTTTCTTACATGCCTTATTTATAATGTTAATTAATTAATTCGCGTACCTAATCGACCTCCAAAGTTTTTAGAAGTTGGTCCCCCCTGGCATTTTTAAGCTATAGGAGATATAAACGTGTTAGTTTCCATGCTGATAAATCACGCTAAAAACTGTTTAGGAACGATTTGCTTATAAATCGGACAATAACTTTTTAAGTAATTCAAAGAAAACCCTTTGCGCGTTGATAGTTACGGAACCCTCCTAAGACATGTCCTGCTCTTGGTTAGGTTAGGTTTATTTATTTACATTTCAAAAAATCATTAAAACTTTTGTATGAGGATGTAAACTTACACCATGTGTGAAATTTCGGAAATTCCATTAAAAATATTTGCTTTTCAATCCGTGTCGAATATTCAAACAAAACTAAATGACGACCCGCAAATAAATGGTATCAATGATAACTGCGAAAATCCGTGCAAACGGGCGTGCACTGTGCAGTAAAAGCGTTTAGAAACGCGATCACAGATTTTAATTTTTACCAAAAAAAAATAATGGAATGTTTATCGTGGGATTTCGTTTACCTTCTAATGGTGGATATCTAAACAGACTATGCACTCACTGTTGACATAAAAACAAAATTAAAAATGTTTAGTAACCCCCGAAATGTCAAGTAGTGACCGAACTGATGATGATGAATTATAGCTAAGAACGCTCTCGATCGTGTCAGCTTTCATATGAAATAGGATTTTTTAATCACATTTGGTTCATCCGTTTGGGCGAATGTTGATGATTGTGACGACGGACAGACATACATACAGACAGGCAGAAACGTGAAACTTATAACACCCATCTCAACTCTGTGTTCGTCCTTGTTAAAAAATGTCAAACTTTTATCTCTCCATAGACCATAGATGAATTACGACAACAGTTGGTGAAAATAAGGTCCAATATTTCTTTTACGTGAACTCGACTTGTGTCCCATCTTGAAAATATATCAAAATACCAGTTAAAAAGGCGATTATTACACGAAACTAACGCTTAATAGAATCAATAAAAATCAAACTGGCAATTCAGTTTGGTTTTGCCGCCAACCGCTAGAGTGGGCTGGGTGCAAGTGAAGAGTTGCCAACAAAATAGAATATAAAATATATTATATTTAAAGACTAAGGGCCTATTTCACATTTTCTTACTCTTTCACGCAAAAACTACTAAACGGATTTTGATTAAATTTAGCATGGTAGTAGTAAAAGCCTCTGGATTTTAAACAAGAGCTACTTTTTTCCCAAAAAAGTACAGTATTCCCGTGCGTACAGTTATCTCGCAAAAACTACTAAACGGATTTTGATGAAACTTTACAGTAATATAGCTTATATCATATAAATTATATGAAGATGTAACTTAACTTATATGATATAATACCCAATTTAACGCGGGGCGAAGCCGCGAGCAAAAGCTAGTGCTTTATATTTTTGTATTGACTTTGTCTTTTTCTAGTATTTCCGGACTGATTTTTTCTAAACTACCTGCATATTGTTTGTATTTTCAGGTGCGTCCAGACCAATGTCCGGCAGTATGGGAGAGTGCTGCTGATATCGACACGCTTACCACATACCATTCCTTCGACTTTCAGGTACATAATGAATCGATACGCTTTGACGATATACTATACTATTCTATATTTGATTCCCGCTTCTAATGAATTTCGTTGCGGGTTCATTGTGCTTGTTCTTTTTTGCGGAAGGACTAAGGTTGCAGAATTCCTTTTGTCTGGAGAACTCGTGGCTGTAACAATATTACGTCGTCATTGCTGTTGGTGAACCTAAAGGGAAAATAAATGAACCTCAGACCAACTGAAACAGTTTTATTGGTCTGAACCGTGAACCAAAATAAGTAAATAGTTTGGAGATCGTGAAAAGATCGTCGCCTTGGTTCTATAAGCCGCGGCTCTCGGAATGGAAGCCTATGCCCAAAATGTTATATACAGGGTTTAACAAATCGAAGTGATAAAATTTTACTGGCATAATTCTTCGTTTAGGTATCATCCGAAAAGCAGTAGCAAAAATGTGTAAACCATACAATTTTGGAGAAAACCCAATTTGAAACATCGCAAGAAATATTAAAGTGACAGCCCTCAGAGGTCATTGCAACAAGTTTATATTCAGGTGATTGTACACGTGGACTAGTCTAAATCCTTTGTGTCGATTGGTCAGCGGCATTCCTTTGAGTTATTTCATTGGTCCGCCGGGATGCGTTTACGCATGCCGTCTGTCCAATGTCCAATCCATCGATAAAAAAACAGATGATCTCTTGCTCCTACAAATTTGTAGGAATTAATTCTTTAATTGTAGTGGTTCCGCATTAATTATTTTCAGTAAAGATGATATTAATTTTATCCTGGTATGTTTTTATTCATAACGCTTAAATCTTGGACCAATCATATGAAATAATATTATCATATTGAAAGTAAAAATTATAAAACTAAAGAATCATTATCACATAATATTAGAACTAAAAAATATAAAATATTTTACAATCTCTTTTGCTGTTAAAACGTAATCACGCTTTTATTAAAAAAAAAAGACATTGTTTTTATTTATTTATTTTAGTTACTAATACGAGTAACTGAATGATAAATTTCAAATTGTAAATTTTGTTAGTGAACCCAAAAATATTTTCTTAATAACTTGATGCGCCATTTTAGTTTCTTTCGGTCCCTTGACTGAGTCAGACGCTATTCGCTATTTGCACGAAAATTTTCTGTGTCTACTCTCTGTATCTCTACACCATGCCACGTCACTGGTATAGCAACAACGAGATTTACTGATATGATTTTGTGTGTTGGTGCTGCTCGCAGTAACAGTATCAATGAAGCTCGTACAATTTACCGGCAAAGATTTGCGACATTTTGAAGACACTTCAAGGACCAGCACGCGACGAGCGGGTGCCGTTTTTAATGTCAATCACATGGTGATATGCCGTACACTGCGTGACGACGGGCAACATCCATTGTTGACCGTAATTGGGATACTTACCTACTTAAGTGTGTAACAGCGAGGACTACATCTGTGATACTACGTCTCCGTTTACCGACTATTATATGATATAATCGGGATAAAGACCAACCTACTTAAGTGTGTAACAGTGACGACATCAGCTGTGATATTTTACTACGTTTCGACTAATAAGTATACTATTATTACAATTTCAATTATTGCTATCGATAATTAACTACTTAAGTGTGTAACAGTGACGACATCAGCTGTGATATTTTACTACGTTTCGACTAATAAGTATACTATTATTACAATTTCAATTATTGCTATCGATAATTAACTACTTAAGTGTGTAACAGTGACGACATCAGCTGTGATATTTTACTACGTTTCGACTAATAAGTATACTATTATTACAATTTCAATTATTGCTATCGATAATTAACTACTTAAGTGTGTAACAGTGACGACATCAGCTGTGATATTTTACTACGTTTCGACTAATAAGTATACTATTATTACAATTTCAATTATTGCTATCGATAATTAACTACTTAAGTGTGTAACAGTGACGACATCAGCTGTGATATTTTACTACGTTTCGACTAATAAGTATACTATTATTACAATTTCAATTATTGCTATCGATAATTAACTACTTAAGTGTGTAACAGTGACGACATCAGCTGTGATATTTTACTACGTTTCGACTAATAAGTATACTATAATTACAATTTCAGTTATTGCTATCGATAATTAACTACTTAAGTGTGTAACAGTGACGACATCAGCTGTGATATTTTACTACGTTTCGACTAATAAGTATACTATTATTACAATTTCAATTATTGCTATCGATAATTAACTACTTAAGTGTGTAACAGTGACGACATCAGCTGTGATATTTTACTACGTTTCGACTAATAAGTATACTATTATTACAATTTCAATTATTGCTATCGATAATTAACTACTTAAGTGTGTAACAGTGACGACATCAGCTGTGATATTTTACTACGTTTCGACTAATAAGTATACTATTATTACAATTTCAATTATTGCTATCGATAATTAACTACTTAAGTGTGTAACAGTGACGACATCAGCTGTGATATTTTACTACGTTTCGACTAATAAGTATACTATTATTACAATTTCAATTATTGCTATCGATAATTAACTACTTAAGTGTGTAACAGTGACGACATCAGCTGTGATATTTTACTACGTTTCGACTAATAAGTATACTATTATTACAATTTCAATTATTGCTATCGATAATTAACTACTTAAGTGTGTAACAGTGACGACATCAGCTGTGATATTTTACTACGTTTCGACTAATAAGTATACTATTATTACAATTTCAATTATTGCTATCGATAATTAACTACTTAAGTGTGTAACAGTGACGACATCAGCTGTGATATTTTACTACGTTTCGACTAATAAGTATACTATAATTACAATTTCAGTTATTGCTATCGATAATTAACTACTTAAGTGTGTAACAGTGACGACATCAGCTGTGATATTTTACTACGTTTCGACTAATAAGTATACTATTATTACAATTTCAATTATTGCTATCGATAATTAACTACTTAAGTGTGTAACAGTGACGACATCAGCTGTGATATTTTACTACGTTTCGACTAATAAGTATACTATTATTACAATTTCAATTATTGCTATCGATAATTAACTACTTAAGTGTGTAACAGTGACGACATCAGCTGTGATATTTTACTACGTTTCGACTAATAAGTATACTATTATTACAATTTCAATTATTGCTATCGATAATTAACTACTTAAGTGTGTAACAGTGACGACATCAGCTGTGATATTTTACTACGTTTCGACTAATAAGTATACTATTATTACAATTTCAATTATTGCTATCGATAATTAACTACTTAAGTGTGTAACAGTGACGACATCAGCTGTGATATTTTACTACGTTTCGACTAATAAGTATACTATTATTACAATTTCAATTATTGCTATCGATAATTAACTACTTAAGTGTGTAACAGTGACGACATCAGCTGTGATATTTTACTACGTTTCGACTAATAAGTATACTATTATTACAATTTCAATTATTGCTATCGATAATTAACTACTTAAGTGTGTAACAGTGACGACATCAGCTGTGATATTTTACTACGTTTCGACTAATAAGTATACTATTATTACAATTTCAATTATTGCTATCGATAATTAACTACTTAAGTGTGTAACAGTGACGACATCAGCTGTGATATTTTACTACGTTTCGACTAATAAGTATACTATAATTACAATTTCAGTTATTGCTATCGATAATTAACTACTTAAGTGTGTAACAGTGACGACATCAGCTGTGATATTTTACTACGTTTCGACTAATAAGTATACTATTATTACAATTTCAGTTATTGCTATCGATAATTAACTACTTAAGTGTGTAACAGTGACGACATCAGCTGTGATATTTTACTACGTTTCGACTAATAAGTATACTATTATTACAATTTCAATTATTGCTATCGATAATTACCTACTTAAGTGTGTGAGTGATGACAACGTCTGTGATATTTACTGTTTCCGTTTACCGGCTAATAAGTAAGTGAAATAATCGGGAAATTTACCTACTTATTTTGTGCGCGTGTAAGAGTGACGACGTCTGAATTATCGAACAATTCGAACTAGGATAATAGCGAGTCGAAGGTTCGCAACTCGCAGGCGAGCGGCACGGCGCGGCGGCGGCGGGGGGCGCGCAGCTGATGTCCATGTCAATCTCCTAGCGCTAACACTGCACTGGTAAGACACTTGTTACTAGGGTTGTCAACATTTTTCATGATACGCTAATGAAGTAAAAATGTATGGAGGTAAAAAGTAACTCTTTCAGCGCTGCTATTTTCACAGTTAACTCTATATAAGGGACACATATTCAATACCTTTTAATTTTTTATTGTACACGTTGTATAGGGTGTACTGTTATCCGAGTGAAATATTTACCACAACATTTGGTTACAATATTACGTAATTAATGCATAACTTTAAAAAATCCTCACAATTCTAGCTACGCATAGACACTCTTACTGCCTTACAACGCGCCGGCTTTGAAGATTACACGGCCGGTATGCTGTATAGGCGCGCGGTAATGAATAGAATTTAAGTACTTTATAGGATTATCTGATCAAAATTTAAGGTTGTACAATGTACATGTTATATTTTTGTAACGAGAATCGAATACTGATAACGCTCCTGGAATATCTATTTTTGTACAGAACCTGTATAGTAAAATATATTTTGGTGATAACTTCCTATAGTGCATACATACTAAAATCCTCAAAGACTGCTTTAAAAAGTAACATTATAACACCATATCGAGGCCCTCGATATGGTGTTATAATGTAAAGCTCTAAACAGACATAAATTGGTGGGCGATAATTAGCTATTGGATGATCCCGTGAACTGGCGGTTGCGTGTAATTGCGAGTCATAATCAAGTTCATTTGCGTCGACACTCCAGCTTATAGGTACGATATACCAATATTAATTAAGTGCGGGAAGCTGCCGTGTCCGCAAACATGAATGATAGACATATTATGTTTCCAGGCAGGAATAATTGACAAGTACGTGTTACTGACGTTATCGAGTATCAATTTTATGGGCGCTGTCATAATTTTCATACAATTCTCTTTCGATAATGTTACGAATACGAAGTTGTCGATTTTTCCTGCTAACCCCACTGATAAACGATTAAAATGTAGTCTGTTCGCGTTAAGAATTCAGTGAAATGTAAAAAAAACTGCCGAATATAATATAACCGTCTCCTTTTTTGGAAGCCGGCAAAAAAATCTAAATTGACCAATGACGCACGTTCAGTGTTCAGTTGATCACATTAACCAATTGTAGAAAGCCATTTTAACATATGTATGCATGATTTAGTGATTTACTTCTTAACGCGAATAGGACTATAGATATGTGTGTGCTAACACAATATAATATAATTTTTTTAAAGTAAGTGTTGGAGACACTAGACAGTTTTTGGCTATTTTCCAAGACATTATAGAGTAGTTAACCTATTCTATATTAACATTTTTACTCTACTGCATCGTGAGTCTTTTTACTTTTGATAAACACATCACTCCCATACCTACATAGTTCTCATGATAATATTTCAGTATATTATTATGCACAACATGGCATATTATAATATAACGCCACATTATTGACTCACTTGACAAGTTTGACACAAACACTTGAACTCCAAGAGGTGGGGTTCAAATCCTGTCATGGTTTTGTTCGGTGCACTTTATTGTATTTATTCTCTTGAAAAATATAAGACCGACTGCTGGCATGGTGGGTGGCGAGTAACGCGTCCCCATGTCATAATATGTTTCACATATTATGCCAGGTGTGAGTGATAGCTCATCAGAAAAAAAATGACACAACCACATCAATTATATTAAAGTTTCCGTAGCGGCACTGGTTTTTAATAATTTTGCGCCATATTTTTCATAAGGAAATTCGTGAAAATGTTGTAACTCAATGGAACACTCAATGTGTAAAAAATACAGAAATTATATACCTACCACCTCTCTCACCAGGAACACAGAGCTGTATGAAATGCCTTTGTTCGACTTTCGTTTTACTCGTAATTGTTGTGTTGTTTTTTTGAATTTACGATGCGGGAATTCCATAACTGTCGGATAGAGATTTTTCGTTGAACTTTTAACAGTCAATTAAATCGTGTGGCGTAGTGTGACAGGAACGACACAGAGCACATCAAAGGGCCAGCGGGCTGCTGGATCATAACTTTATTGCTTTGAAAGAATTGAACTTCATGCTTCATACATGATAGGAATACTTAGTATGTTTTCAGATTAGTTTTATATTATTATAATATTATAAAGCTGTTTGTTTGTATGATTATTTATTTTCATTGAAATAGGCTCCGAAACTACTGGACCGATTTTGATGAAATTTGGCACAGATATAGAGTACCACGTAGTAGACCACGGGCAAGGTCATAGGCTACTTTGTATCGCGGCAAAATGTATGGTCCTCATGTGATTTCCTTTTGCGCGCATGCAGTCGCGGGCAACGTCTAGTATTATTATATTCATTTGAAATTGTTGAATTTTAGCTATTTTAGGATAATGACAATTGCTGCATGGGCTGGGGTAGTCAGTGGGGTAGTCAGGAGTGATTTTATTACAAAATACCTTTAACTTAGTTATTACTACATTTGTCCCATCACTTCGTGCGCGCTGAAGGTAATCGAAGGAACTGTACGTTTTGCCGCAGTAAAAAGATGCCTATGTCCTTCTCTGTGGCCTATCCTATATATGTGCCAAATTTCATCAAAATTAGTTCAGTAGTTTCGATGCCTATTCAATGCAAACAAACAAACATACAAATATTTCCTCTTTATTATATTTGTATAAAAGTATAGTTAATCGTTGGTATACAGAGAGGTACTGAAACAAATGCTGAAAAAAACACCTAGGTACAAAATCGACAAAGTTCCTGCTCGGCCAGTTTTTTAAGGCCTGTATAATGCCAGTGACCTTGAGCGTCAAGTCCCACACTAATTCTGTATTAAAAATCGCTATGAATATATTTGAGACAAAATTTGCGAAAGCTAAAACGACCTTCCCTGAGTCTTGTTTTACTTAAAATACTGAAATTTCACACTCGTGTGACTTGTAGAAGAAGAGAAAAAAGGTTTTAACTTAAAAAAAAGGGTGGACGTATCATATTTTTAAATCAATATTTAAATAAAAATTTCAATTTCTAAAAACACAGTCCTCGGTCAAATATAATGCAGATTAACATATATTTTTTTGGGATTTTTCAATCCGAACATGACTGAGAAAAAATGTTGCAACGGACTCCAATTTCCAGTTCTATCCAGCGCATAACTCCTTAACAATTTCCTTTGCACTAGGACGCCTCAAAATATTTAAACCCAAAAGAAGTGACCGCAACGACTGTAGACGTGGTTGAACTGCGAATTTACACGTGAGTATGTGTCCGTGCGAACGATTCAACAATCAACAGCTGTGTTGAGCGATTTTCATCTTATGCTTGGTCGAGCGGCAACTTGTACGATAGTACTTACATATTCATTAAAAATTAAAATCAGTTGACGTATACACTATACAGAGTGTTTGGAAGAAAGTATTCAATGGTAGGTATTCAAGGTACCGAACAATGATATGTGAAGGTTTCTTTCATTTATTATAGTTAATATTTAAGGTGTTATGTGAAGAGCATTAAATGTAGCAGTTTTAAGCAAAGCAAGTGTTCTTTAGTTAATATTTTTAATTATAATAAGGTCGCGATAACATCAAAGTGCAATTAAGTTAATGCTGTTTTTTGTAAGCGAAGCATTAAATATTTTTCTGGTTTAAATTGCGCTTAGAATAATTACCTAATTATACTTCGGTTATTACAAGGAAATCAAAACCTTGAACACTGAAACCATTTTCAGTGTTTTATAATAACCAAACATGGCAGCCAGGTCACCCACTTTTAAAAAACAAAACAAAATGGCGAATATTGCAGGAATGGTCCCACGTTGGCCATACAGTATATTAAAATAACCTAACATCTCAGAACATGTCTAAGGAGGGTTCCGTAACTATTAACGCGTAATAGTTTTTTTCAAATTACTTCAAAAGTGACTTAATTTTCCTAAAGAGTATTTAGCATAATCTATCAGCATGGAAAATTGCAAGTTTCTATTAATTTTTTGGGGTTTAAATTATTTGTCCAAACCCCCGGGGGATCATCACGGATGTACTACGTCCTACCAGACATCCTGTATATTCTACAGTCGGTAATTAGGTATGTAACATTAATTTGTCTCAATCCCTGTTTTTATTAATTACGAGTTGGTGGTAAATATTGTGAGTTAACAAAACAATCTCTGTTTTAGAACCGATAGCGGATTTATCAACAACAACAAGCTTTTTACACTAAATTCCAGTAATTCTTTTTTTACAAGTAAATAGCAGATAAATTGATTCTCAGTAATTTTATATTTTCGTAAATAACTAAAACTGCTATCTTATACTTTAAATAAGAAAGTCAAAGAAAGAATAGTGTATATATAATCGTAATCTCGGCAACGGCTACAAGTATTTATATGAAATTTAGTCTGCAGGGATTTTTGGGGGAGAAAAATCATTCTAGCTAGGTTTAATCCCAGAGAAACTGCGCATTTTAAGTTATATAATATGTTTTTTTCTTTCGTCACAGCAATATATCAATAATTTCTATAATGTCAGTCCGATTGGCAGTTTGGTTAATTTTTGCGTATTACACCAACAATTGACAGTTACGTATTCGTAACGTTATCGAATGCCAATTGTACATGCATTAGGCGCTGTATGACAGCATTTCAATAACCTATGAAGTTGCCGTTCTGCAGTACTGGCCATTTCAAATCAAAATAATTTTTGTTTGGCTAAGAATTCTAATTTCAAGTTAATTTTATTTTAAAAACCATGGAATTCTTTTTCCAATAGTAGTAATTTGTTTATTGATTAGTGTTACATTTTCATCGCATTTCAATCTTTTTCGTCGTCATGGATACGTTAAAAATTTGAGTAATTATGGAATATGAGTACCGTCGTGGCAGCAACGCGGCACAAGCGGTACGCAACATCAACGACGTTTACGGAGCTAACACTACAAACCAACGCTACACCTGTTATTGGTTTGCTCGCTTCCGTTCTGAAAATTTCGACCTGAAAAATGAACCTCGCGGTCGTCCGAAGACTTTGGTCGACAATGACGAATTAAAGGCGATTGTGGAAGCTGATGATACACAATCTACGGCTGAATTAGCAGCAGCTTTCGACGTTAGCGTCAAAACAATATTGGTCCATTTGCGTCAAATTGGCAAGGTAAAAAAGCTTGACAAATGGGTGCCCCACGAACTTAATGATCGCCAGCGCGAAGTACGCGTCGAGACGTGCCTTGCACTGCTCAACAGACACACAAATGAAGGAATTTTGAACTGCATTGTTATCTGCGATGAAAAATGGATTCTGTTTGATAACCGCAAGCGCTCAGCAAATTGGTTGGATCCTGGTTCAGCACCTAAACAATGCCCTAAACGAAAACTTACCCCTAGAAAAGTGATGGTCACTGTTTGGTGGTCTAGCGCCGGTGTGATTCATCAAAGCTTCTTACCAAAGGGGGTGAGCATTACTGCAGAGTTTATTGTGTACTGTAAAGAACTGAACACAATGATGGAGAAGCTGGCACATCTCCTACCAGCATTGGTCAATCGCTCGTCTCCGCTGCTCCTGCACGCGCGACCTCATACTCACAAGTCACAGCAGACGGTCTCCAAGTTGCAAGAACTGGGGTTGGAAGCTCTCCGTCATCCGCCCTACTCACCAGACCTTGCGCCTACAGACTACTACTTTTTCCAGAATTTGGATAACTTCTTGGCGTGAAAAAAATTCAATACTCGAGAGGCAGTACAAAATGCCTTTGAAGAATTTGTTGCCTTTCGTCCAGCTGATTTCTTTAAGAAGGGAACTGCCATTGCGTTGGCAAAGATGCATTGATTGCATGGGTGATTACTTCGATTAATACAAATAAAAAATACATGAAAAAAATTCGTTTAAATTTTTTCATACAAAACGGCAATTTCATAGGTAAAGACCATTTATATGATCGTGTCAATCGTTCGTGCTAGCCCCGCTGAAATTATGATATACGTAGCGTATTCGAATCCGTCATAGAATGTACTTGTATATAGCGCTCTACTATTATATTATTAATGCCAACCAAAATGGGCAATTGAAGTTGAAAAAACGGAAATTAAAAATATGAACGCGCTGGATGCCTAGTGTGTCCATGGGCATCGGTAATTTACCAGCAGGCGACCCCAGTGACGTCATTGCTCTATGGACGACTCGGGGTAGCAGGCTGCAGCGCCGACCCTCGCGGCTTTCTCTAGGTGTTCAAAGAGAAAGCCCTACAATATTTTTATTAACATTTAAAATAAAAACAAACGAACGCTTCGAATTGGACTGAGATGTCCCAGGCCCGCCTTACATTCTTACTGATAATAATATATTATATATCGTATCGCAGTGTGTGTAGGTACAACGAACGTATGGCATACGCGCTAGTTTGTGCGGAGTATCAATTCTTAAATACAGGGCTGGGCAGCAAAGTTCTGTTTTAAATGTGAAAAAACTTAAGATTACTTCAAGTAATGTCAGAGGGAGGCAAGGCCGACTGGCCCGCGCGCCAAATCTCTAAAATGCGCGTGTTCCTTTAACTTACACTATCAAAACACTATAATTGGTCAATGGTAGTTATAAAAAAATTCCTACGAAAATACCCTTAGTGGGCATAATTAAAAATGTCCCAATTTCAGTCTGCTCTTAACGATGTGTTGCAATTACAGCCGAGCTGGCTCCGAACCAAGGAGTTCTGGGATCGATCATTCGAGGAGCGCTACGAGAAACTACACAACGAAAGCCGACGGCCGACGCTAAAGGTAAAATTGGATTTCTTCCTGTCCTGTTTTAAAGTACTTATAGCGAGATATACCTTATATTTAACTTGTGATATTTTAACAAAATTTGCGTTACCGGGGGAGAGCCATGCTCAGGGGCGAAAGCCCCGCTCAATGAAAGAAGAAAATCATCGTGAAATAATGCGTGCGACCTTTTGCCGCATAGGTTTTCGGGTAAAACACCTGTGTTCAATGGGCGTTAATCATGGGTAGCTGTAGTCGCTTACCATCAGGGTACTGGGCAGATATCTGTCTGCTCGTTGGCAATTTGTCAGTCATGAATAACTCAAAAACTCCCAACGGGACTAAGACACCCCCAGACGTCAAATCCATACAAATGTGTAGCAGTGGTATCACAAGTACTATTTACTAGTTCTTATGACACCACCATTAGAATAGTGATGGGCGGTAGCTATAAAAGTAATTACAAATAGGTACAAATATCATTTATTTCCTCAAAGTTATGATCAAATAATCAAGGAACACGATAACCGTGCTGCGCTTACTAATAAAAAGATTTACACAACGGATAACATAA
The DNA here is from genome assembly GCA_037179445.1 of Phengaris alcon alcon. Classification (NCBI taxonomy): domain Eukaryota; kingdom Metazoa; phylum Arthropoda; class Insecta; order Lepidoptera; family Lycaenidae; genus Phengaris; species Phengaris alcon. The sequence goes on along the minus strand of JAYRCH010000056.1, from coordinate 359,741 downwards.
ACAACGATGCTGTCTTTGTCTGATGCGTTGGAAAAGTCACTTGACACAGACAAAGACAGCAACGTTGTTTAAGTTATCCGTTGTGTAAATCTTTTTATTAGTTAGAGGTAAACGTATAAACATAGTATAAGCATATTCTGATTTTATAGTACCTAAAAACCGGAACCGAGCGATGCGTTGAGAAACCGTCATCAATATTGATGCTTCATTTAATAGTACACATTGTTTTGCATTTTCTTGACAATTAAATTAAATTATTTAACGCAATTTCTCTAATGCCATGACCCGATGTAATTTCATTGTTCGGAAATTGCAAAAGAATTTGAACTATTAAATCATCATTATTGGTCTGCTCGTTACGGCGAAGTTATAAAACTGCTGTCAGGCCCACAATTCTTCTTTCAGCCTTTGTTTTAGTATGTCTTATGTGACTTAATTCCTCAAAGACATAATTCAAGTACGAATTCAAGTACTCGTGACACCCCCAGGGGTATCTTTCGGGGGTGTCATTAGTCCGGAATCAAGAACTCTAGCCGTAGATTCTGTTTTGATCACAATCTTTAATATTTTTGCAACAATGTTGTCAGCAAAACCTACTTACTGTTACAAATTCTTACCATTACAGGTCATTGTAGTACCTCACTCGCACAACGACCCGGGCTGGCTCAAGACATTTGAACAGTACTTCGACTGGAAGACGAAGAATATCATCACGAATATCGTTCAGAAACTCCATCAGTTCCCGAACATGACGTTTATATGGACGGAGATATCGTTTCTGAACGCGTGGTGGGAAAGATCGCATCCGGTTAAGCAAAAGGTTAGTAATCTCTTTGGTTTCAGAAATTATTTGGTTTTCCAATTGACATAATGCTTATATAAATCTCCACACCGATTTCGGTGACGGTGGCCGGTTTCATTGAAATCAGGCCAGTAACGCAGGAGTAATTTTATAGTGCCCAAGTGTGTGCGCAGTACACAAGAGCACTCTCTCTTCCTTTACTCTCGTAACCCAGTGGGACGGATAACCGACACGACTGGCGAGAGATCAGGCGCAGGTCCGACTTTTTACATGCCCATCTGACGCATGGATCATCTTTCTTGCCTGCATTGTCCTAACCAAACTTAGAAACAACATTTTTTGTTGTTCCAATGCGGGAATCGAACCAACGACCTCCGAGTCGAGAGCCAAGCTCTAACCACTAAACCACGGAGGCTGTTAAAGACATAATGCTAGCAGAGTAAATAATATAGTGATGCTAGTAAAGATTTTTTCTAAAAATCGCTATATAGCACAGTAGGCACTAAGTCAGGCGACTAGTGTTGCCATATTTGATATTTTGCAACTTTGCCCAATTTAAGGTCATAAAATTTAGCACTTCTTGGGCGTTTTTGTAAGTTCCTTGTATTCATTGGCAGTGGTAAAATCCAGGATGCATAACTAATAATATTGTCTGTTTCCAGTCACTAAAGAAGTTGATAAAGGAAGGTCGTCTAGAAATCACTACAGGCGGTTGGGTGATGCCTGATGAAGCTTGCACTCACATCTACGCTCTCATTGACCAGTTCATTGAAGGTATTGTTTCATAGCTGTTATAATATGATTGTTCTAAACTTTCGACTTCCTTAGTAACTATCAGGGAATTTAAATTTGCAGATTGACCATTACTTACATACGTGACGACCTCTGTGGCTTAGTGGTTGAGCGCGTTGGTGCTCGCGGGTTCGAATCCCGCCGAAGGACCAAAAAGTTTTTTCTGTGTTTCTGGGTCATGGATGTGTATTTAATTATTATGTATAATATAATAAAAATCTTAAATATAATATGTATAGTATAAAAATTTATAATATTAAATATACTTTCCACCCGTTTGTCTAAACCCGTAACACAAGTTCTTCGGGTATTTAGAACGGGGCCAGATTGACGTGGTGTGAAGCGTCCATAGATATTATTAGTATTATACTTTTACATACGCCGGATTCCCGTATATGCATAGACAAAAAGTTAAGATTTTCATTTAGTGCGATGGAGTCACTTCGTTTACCTCATCTTAGTGGTATCCCTAATACGCTCGTTGGGTCAGCATAACCTGGCTGGCTTTTCAGTACAATTTATAAATTTTAGTAAATAATAAATTAAGAATAATGCAATTTACACATGTTTCTCAACTTCCACATTACATAATAATAATGTTTTTATTTCAAATTTTCAGGACATCTCTGGGTAAAAAACAATCTTGGAATCGCACCGAAAACGGGTTGGTCAATTGATCCTTTCGGCCACGGACCAACTGTACCTTACTTGTTGGACAAAAGCGGTTTGGACGGAACCATCATACAACGAATCCACTACGCTTGGAAACAGTACCTAGCTCAGAGGCAAATAGAAGAATTCTACTGGATACCTGGTTGGGCTACTAAGAAACCGAATCTTGTAGTCCATAACCAACCCTTCGATATCTACTCCATCAAAAGTACGTGTGGACCTCATCCATCCGTCTGTCTTAGCTTTGACTTCCGAAAAATTCCTGGAGAATATTCCGAATATACTGCTAAACATGAGGAAATCAACGAACACAATCTCCACAGTAAATCAAAAACTTTGATTGAGGAGTACGAACGAATTGGGTCTTTGACACCCCATAACGTAGTGTTAGTACCATTAGGTGATGACTTCAGATACGAATACAGTATAGAGTTCGATGCTCAATACATAAATTACATGAAAATGTTCAACTACATCAATAGCCACAAAGACCAATTCAACGCAGAGGTATCATTCGGAACGCCTCTCGACTATTTTAACGCCATGAAAGAGAGACATACTAATATTCCTACACTTAAAGGAGATTTCTTCGTCTACTCCGACATATTTAGCGAAGGCAAACCTGCTTACTGGTCTGGATATTACACTACGAGGCCGTATTTAAAAATCCTCGCTCGACAATTTGAACACCAACTGCGCAGCTCCGAAATCCTTTTCACCCTAGTAATGAATTACATAAAGCAAACTGCTACGAAGAATTTAGAAGCCGCAGAGAGGATGTTAGAGAAATTTTACGAGCAACTGATCAGCGCCAGGCGGAATTTAGGTCTATTCCAACACCACGATGCTATTACTGGGACTTCTAAATCTAGTGTCATGTACGATTATGGCACCAAACTCTTCACCAGTTTATACCACTGCATTCGACTCCAAGAAGCCGCTTTGACCGCTACATTGATAGCGGACCATACACTGCATTCCCAGAGAATAATCCAGAGCGAGGTGGAATGGGAGACATACGGGAACCAACCCAAAAAACTATTTATCTCCTTCATCGATAAGAAAAAAGTGATTTTATTCAATCCGCTAGTTGAAAAACGCACCGAAGTGATAACTCTTCGATCTAATACTACAAGTGTTCGCGTCTATGATACATACCGAAAGAAGTACGTTCCATACCAAATAACCCCCAACATAGAAGTGGACAAGAAGAAATACTTTATTAGCGATGTCAATTTCGACGTGATGTTCGTAGCTACATTACCTCCATTGAGCGCAGTAGCATACAACATGGAGGAATACACAAATACTTCCCATAACAGCGTTATATTCTGCAACAATTGCAGCGAGAAGCGAAGCAATGGTAACGAAAGGAATGAGAATTTTAGCATTAAGAAAATGATGCCCGGTGACATACAATTGGAGAATACTGTTTTAAAGCTACTGATTGATAGAAAAACTGGATTTTTGCGACAGATTCAAAGGAAGGATATAAGGAAGAGAATTGTGGCGGAATTACAATTTGGAGCATACCAAAGCGCTCAAAGACATTCTGGGGCATATCTATTTATGCCTGACTACGACGCACCCGAAAAAAGTGTGCTTAATCCTTACACCAAGTCCGATAACGAACAAGACGATAATATAGTCATAGTTTCGGGGCCTATTTTCACCGAAATCACGACTATGTATCTGCCATTCTTGATTCACACGCTTAGAATATACCACGTGGACGATCCAGCGCTTTCTCATGGCATTTTTATTGAAAACATCGTAGACTTCGAAAGCCCACCGAAGAATAGAGAAACCGAACTCTTTATGAGATTCCATACGAACATACAAAATGGGGATGTACCCGAATTTTACACAGATCAAAACGGATTCCAATATCAGAAACGTATTAAAGTCGAGAAATTGGGAATTGAAGCTAACTATTATCCAATAACAACGATGGCTTGGATCCAAGATGACGAAAATCGTTTGACTTTAGTGACTAATCATGCTCAGGGCGCATCTTCGTATGAACCGGGTAGATTGGAAGTTATGTTGGACCGTCGAACATTGTATGATGACTTTAGAGGGGTAGGAGAAGGGGTAGTTGATAACAAACCGACCGTATTCCATAACTGGCTACTTCTAGAGCCCTCTACGAATATCAGAGAGAAGAGAGACACACAAGACCATGTATCCGGAAGAATCGACGAAAGACACTTCAATCCGAACCAGAAAACAACTGTTTACGAGTTACCCTCACGCATGGCTGACTATTTGAGTCGAACTCTTAACTATCCTGTGAACATTTACTTGGTTGATACTAGTGAAGTAGGTGATATTGAAGTGAAATCCCATGAAATTTATGCACAAGGATTCCCGGGTGGCGTCCATCTCTTAACCCTTAGGACGATAACTGATGATGCTTTGGACCAATTCCCAAGTTCGAAATGCTTAATGGTATTACACAGACCGGGGTACAGTTGCGCTGTAGGCGAATTAAAGGCAGTTTCTGTCAGATTTACCCCTGAAACTAAATTCAATAACTTACAGATTAAAAACATAACCCACGTAAGTTTGACCGGTCTAAAAAAATATAAAGAATTGACCAGCCTAGCCGAAATAAAATTAGATGCAATGGAAGTAAAGACTTATAAACTTGTATTCTAAGTGCTTATAATTTTTTTTAATTTAATAGATGTTAGGTTATTAAATTGGACTGACTGAGGGACTCCTTTGAGGGGGTTAAGATAAGTACATTGACCAGAAAGTACATAACTTAGGTAAATTATTAGGAACAAATTTTATCACTTATAAATGTGTAGGTATTTATAATCACTTAGACGTCCGTGTTTTGAGCAACATTGTACCCGTCAGTGGCGTGGGGTTCCTATAACTCCATTCCAATCGGCTTCACTTACCACTTGCCTTTTGAAGACCCTCATCCAAATCCCTACCTATTATACCGACCTTCGCCACTGGTACCCGTAAATGTAATAGTGTTAAGTGACTTCAATGAAATCTTAAACATTCCGCATAATAAAATTATATTTTATTCCTAGTGATGGCACGTTACCAAATGATTCAATGTTATAAAATTAATTTTAACAATATGTTTATTCTCTCTATTTATCTCTCCATATTGTTTTAAGATATTCGAATTCCGTTTATAAGTAGTTACTGTTATATTATAGTTATATCTACCTCAGGACCAAATGTTTTTAGAATCTGATGAAATCATAAGAACTTTTATTACGTTACAAGTGAATCTCTAACCTAACATTAGTTGTACAGAGTGACACGCGTTGTATTGAATACCATTTATTTATTGATAAGTTTTACAATTTCCTTTGTTTGTTGTAAGATCTCATTGATATAAATGATCGTTCTAGAGAGAAACAGACACAGATCTTACATAAATGTTACAATTTGGCTAGTCTATGGGAATATAAAGTCTGTTAATAATATTTATACAGATGTAACTATTCTGGAAACATTTAATCATCACAATCTGCATTTCTATTTTCAATAAGTTTTGTATATTTTGTTTCATTGTGTTTTATTTTACATTTGTGACTAATAATGTGATATTAACTTGATTACTTATTTATTTACACATTGATTTATTTTAACACTTGTGTGATAATTTATTTAACATTAACTTTATTGATTTGTGAATTATGAATTGAGTATTGTGTGGTCGACATTTTTTTTAACAATAGTATGCGTTCAAAGAATACATTTTGTACTAAAATAATCTAGGTAAGGATTTTTATGAATGTATTTAGTATTTATTTACACATAACCTCGCAAGACAATATTTTGTTAAGACAAATCACTCACGCAAGCATAGTTTGTACACACGCATGTTTTAAACATTCGGGATTTATTTTCAATTGATTTTAATCAAAACGAGTCAAAATAACAGTCTTTTATATTATGTTATTTATATTTATTTGTAAATACCTTAAGTGTAAATAACATTTAGTTTTTAATTATCGATAGTAGTAAATAACACAGTAATAGATTTAAACAGTCAAAAGTTTTCAAAGATAATACCCATCTAAATGTTTTAAATAATAGACATAATTCATTTGAATTTATTGTAGTATATGATCACTATTGTATTCAGTCATAATATCAAACTAGAAAGTGTACTGTTTCATTTTTTGTCGAAATAAAGAGATAAAGCTTATGACATATCTCAATTAAACCCATATTCGAAAAGTGTTAAAGTTTATTAGTAAGGGTTCTTGCTTTTATGAAATTGAAGGAGCAAGTTCTAGAATTAATGCTAATAATTCGGCACTGTCAAAACTAAGTACCCGTTGGAACAAAAATCACTAACCAAAAAGAAAATGTAAATAACAATCTTAACCTATAAAATCAAAAATGTTTTCACTGAGCGGTCATTTCTTTTTGATTCTGCTCGCTATCCACTCAAGTCCCATGTGTAACCTGGAAGATATTACTATTATTAGTTTAAGCTACATTTATAGGTTAATTAATATGAGCTTTAAACATGGAAGAGACATGCTTTCGGCACGAATGGGCCGGCTCGACCGGATAATTACTACGGCCTCACATACATAACGCTTATGTTGTGTGTCACCGAGTGAGTGAGGTTATCGGAGGCCCAAGGGGGGTTAGGAATGTTAGAGACCAATAACGCAAGTGCGCAACACCAGAGGAGTTGGTTGGTTGGTTGGAGGAGGAGGAGTACAAGTGTGGTGTTGCGAGTGTCCATGGGGAGCGGTAATCGCTAAACATAAGACGACTGCTCCTTTCCTGGCCCATTGCTTAAAATAAGTTTAAAAAAAAAAGATGCCAACTTTTATAATCGATACTAATACTATAACCTTAAATGTATAGCAGATATTATTATCAGATAGACACCAAAGGAAACGAGAACTTTTAAAATTAGCCTTTGAGAACATTTACGAATGCGACCTCTTTGAAAAAGTCGGGTCCAAATTCCAATTCGCATAATTATTTTCGATAAAAACTCATTTGGGTTGGCACGCTGGCGCACACGGGACAAATCATGCGTTTGCTAGTGAGACCGCATCTCACTAGCAAACGAAATGTTATCAATAACTACAGTTTTTATTTAAAAAACTATAACCCGACCACGTATATTATATAGCCATATATTTTACCCGGACTATTATTACGTATCTATTGACACCTCATTCTTTAGAATCGGAATCGGATTTAGGCGCTACGGTGGAACAAACATACATACATACATAGACTGCCAAAATCATTAACTTCACCCTTCCCTTTGGCTTCGCCGTAGTCGGGTCATAATATTAACGTGAATGGGGCTTGTAACGTCTATTATAAACTTATACCCCTCGCCAGTGAGCGCGCAACAGCCTTGAATGTGCCACGGGTGTTGCTTTATGGACGTCAGATCCAGCTGCTCTGATATCTCCGCAGCGGTCATAGATCCTTTCACGTCCTGAAATTGGCAACACATAGAATTATGTGTAAATAGTCGAACAACCGAATCCTCAAACGCTTATTAAAGTACTACCTTTTTCCCTCGGCTCCGCCCGCGTATATACAGTATCCCACGGGAATACTGTATATTTTTCGTCATAAAAAGTAGCCCGTGTGTTAATCCAGGCCTTGAGCTACCACCATATCAAATTTCATCCAAATCCTTCAGTAGATTTTGCGTGAAAAAGTAACAATAATCCATCCATCCATCCCCACAAACTTTCACATTTATAGTGTATTGTATCATGTATGCAATAGTAGTAGGAAGGGCTATATGCTGTCACTACTACTGCTTGGCAGAATGACAAGAACAGCGTCACTTGAGAGCCTCTTAACTTAAGAACGATTTGAGAAATCAGGCTTAACTGAAGTAATGCGTCTTGGTGTCTACCAATAAGACTTCTAATTTCTCAAGGATATTATATGGATGCTTAAACGGTGAATGAAAATATCGCGAAAAAATCCGCATTTTTTTCAGAAGATAGTCTTGAGTAATAAGAAGTATAGTCTTCTAAGTCCCGTTAAGTCTGTCAACATACAGTCTACTAGCATAGCGGACTACTCATATTTAAATTATTTTTTCCAGCAGTGAATGCGTTATTGGCCGAAGATGACAATTATTGGGTATTTGACAACATGTAAAAATTGTAGTTTTTTTTAAATAAATTAAGAAATAATTAGGATTTTATGTGTAGTTTTGTAATTTGCATTTCGATGTCACAAAAAAGTTGAAACGTTTTTTTTAAAACAATAGTGTATTAAACCTACATAATTAGTTTACTTACATAAAATACAAAAAGATTTACTATGGTATGTATAAACATAAACGCGCAAATTTACGAGATATCAGAATTTTTCTACATACGGCCATACATTTCGTAGCAACTTACTAGCGTGTGACGTCACTTCCTAGCACTACTTTTATATGGGGCGTTTCCACGAGACTTTTTTGTGACGAGACACACAAAAGTGATTCAAACAATCCGCAATATCTTTAAAAATTTTGATTTTTAGTATACTATTCCATTTGCAAACCGTCTTATTTTTCAGAGCACTATTCATTTATGTATTAAAAAAATACAGGAAAATACCGTATTGACAGTAGGGGCAAAGATTAGATGTAGAATTGTTCGATATTGTCTTTATCAATTGAACAAGTCTGTTTTAATGTACGGTCCGGTGAACCATTTTTCGCGACCTATTTACTTGGATATAAGGTTCAAAAGTGCTACACTGGATCTGTCGGCACCAAATCTGGACTCAAGATTAAATAATAACACTACAGCTAGGTTTTATGAAGATTTTCCCACGGGAGCGTATGGACTATGGTATAATTGCGATTCAATTCGAGTGATTATCAAAACATTTTTTGTTGCTAAACGTCACACAGTAAGCGCGTTTTATATTAAACTAATATTTTAACTAACTGTAGCTGCTGATATTGACACATCTGTTTCAGTCGAGAGGAATATAACATTATAATAGGTGAAGTACATGTAGCGATTTAAGAATATTGAGCTCTTGTGCAACGAGGTGAGAGTAAGGGGCCCCATACACGGTCCGGTTTTCCTTCAGTTCAGCCTGAACGGATGCAAAATCGTATCATCTGTGTGTAATTTCGAGATCTCATCAGTCGGCCGGATGGACTGAAGCGATTCGTTCCAGTGTTGCCAACTCTGTTTTTGCGAAATTGCTAAACTCGCTTCTTTTTCTACTAAAAAACTACTAAACTAGTACTGATAAATATTAAAAAGCTACTAAACTTAGGAATCCCTAAAAGTTTTTTTTAGGGATGTTGTGTTTACAAACATACATACATTTTCAGTTTTAATATTTAAGCGTTAAATAAAAAAAAATATAGTAGGTAATATTACGTATATAGAAATTAAATCAGTAGTTTTAAGCGACTTACGGATGCGTCCTACTATGTGCTATTATGATAAGGTGTCATAATTTAGCACATAGAAGCAGGCCATTTTGCATATTATGATTACTATATAGCTATTTTCTAGGAAACCACTACTAACAACTAAATTCCTACTAAGGAATTAAATACAATACAAAGATTTAGTAGTTAAACTTTGTAAAACAACTAAGTTGGCAACATTAATTCTGACCTGTACGGAATATAAAAAAAAAATTTGGACTGAACGGTAATAAAATTCGAATGTAAAATAAAACCGGTCAAGTGCGAGTCGGCAAGATGAGTTCCGTACAAAACGGAAAAAATCACGTTTGTTGTTGTATGTGAGCCTCAAATTTGTATTTTATTCTGTTTTTAGTATTTGTTGTTATAACGGCAATAGAAATACCTACATCATACATTTGTAAAAATTTTAACTGTCGAGCTATTATGGTATAAGAAGGTTAAGATACAGCCAGGCGACAGACGGACGAACAGCAGTCTCAGTAATAGGGTCCCGTTTTTACCCTTTGAGTACGGAACTTAAAATGGCACAAGGTCTAAAAAAATTATTAAAGTTCATTGAAGTATTTAAAACTTTAGAGCCACTATGGTTGATAAAATCTAAATAATATTCCGGCAGACAGACAGACCGACGGACGGGCAGAGTGAAAGTGTTGCTTAAATATTACGGAACCTTAAAAACAAGACCGAAGCTCGCGGTAATTTTCCGTGTATGTGCTCGAATCCTTTCAGGCCGAACCTTAGATTAAAACGCCAAGAAACCGGTACACGCATGAAAAATGAAGTAAATCATACTGAGCCATATCGGCTCAGTTTGTACCAACGACCCGTCAGTGTTGTAACAACTATTAAGAATGATACAAAAAACGACCTTATCACCTTGACAATAATGTAGAATTTAGCAATTACACATTGTGACTGTTATCGGCATTCCTTCGACGTGCTTTCGGCCATATTTGACTACTTAGTTCAACTATTTGTTTTGTATAATATATTATATCTATACAGATAAACAAAATTGAAGTGTCTGTTTGTAATTTCAAATTAACAGCTTTTATTTTCACTTAATGCATTAAAGTATGATCGGTACTTAAAACATCATATAAATTATTAACATTTTTCTGTCCGTCTGTCTGTCCGTGTGTTTGTTCCGGCTAATCTCTGAAACGGCTAGACCGATTTTCACGGGACTTTCACTGGCATATATAGCTGATATTGTCGGGTATAAGGGATACGGGTGTCCCTTGACACTTCTCAAGTTTTATGTAACAAGTAGGTTGTTTATTCCTAAGGAATATACCACCAAAATACAGTATGAATTTTAAAATAAATCATTTACATTAACTTTACGAATGTACACGAATCATGACCTACTTGGCCTGCATACAATTACATAACGCAACTACTGTATCGGCATTTAAAGGTAGTTATTACGTACGTAGTTATATAAATTGGATACATGTTACATTCTTACGCGAATCGACGTGCTTATTACTTATGTATTTAGGTAAACACAGGGTATGCTGTTTTGGTCTACATGCTAAGATATTGCGTCAGGGAAAACAGTTAGAACAAATTTAAATAACAATATTTTAATTTTGCGAGGTGGTTCTCGAGTAACTTAAAACTTAGGTCATATTATGGAGCTATTGTGAATGTATGATGACATACAATTGAATAACCGCTTCCTTTTTTGTAAGTCGGTCTATCTACTTCTAAGATAGACTCTCTTTTATTATTCACAATTCAACAATATATCTTTGTATAGATATCAAACACACAAAGTGACAATAAAGCCTAAGTAGCTTGGATATCCTACTACTACGAGGGAGGCACTGAAAATTTCGGGAATCAAGGAAGTGACACAACATTACTATTTAAAAATGTATTTATTGCTTTTTATATTATATTTTTTATATTAGTATTCTCCGCGAAATTGGACACATTTTTCCATACGATGGAACCAATCATTGAAGCAACCAATCCATTCGGAATTTCATTCGGGTCTCCAAAATGGCCGTTTTGTAGGCGTCCACAGCTTCTTCAGGTGATGAAAATCTCTGACCACGCAATTTATTCTTTATTTTAGGGAAAGTATAGAAATCATTAGGGCTTAGGTCGGGGCTGTACGGCGGATGGTCTAATAATTCTATGATTTCTTGCTCTAAAAACTCTTTTGTTCTGTGCGCGGTGTGAGAACTCGCATTGTCGTGATGGAGGATGATGCGGCGGTTGCAGTTCTCTTTACGGAGTTCAGAAACGACCTGTGGCAAACAAATGTTAGCATACCATTCTGCATTAACCGTTCTTTGTCCCTCAAGAGGAATAGTCGCAACATGGCCGGTTTTGGAGACAAACATGGCCACCATTTTTTTGCAACACTCCGTGAACGAACAATTTTTGTTGGCTTTAACTCATTTTCGAACACCCAAACTGGTGACTGGTTTTTTGTTTCGGGTTTTTTGTACGCGTATATCCAGGATTCGTCACCTGATACGATGTTGTATACAGCATTTGAGGATCCTGCGTGGAATCTTTCGCGAGTTCTGACGCACCAAGTAACGCGAACCGCTTTTTGCTCTTCACAGAGCAAATGCGGTATCCATCGGGAAAACAACTTTTTTACACCTAATTGTTCATGCAAGATTATTTGTATTTGACTCATGCCAATGTCTAAAGTTGCCTGAATTTCGCGGTATGTCACATGTCGATCATCCTCAATCAGCTTACGCACAGCATCAACGTTTTCTTGGGTAACTGCAGTTTTTGGACGACCTTGACGGGGATCATCACTGAGCTTGACACGTGCACGTTGAAATTCAGCAAACCAGCGATAAATTGTGCTTTTGGATGGGACTTCATCACCAAATGCAGAAATCATCCGGTCAACACACTGTTTTTGTGTTAAACCACTTCGAAAGTCATAATAAATCATAGAATTTTCTCGAGTCAATTCCATTTTCTCAACGACTAAACAAGTTTGACAAGACCTTGTGACAAGACCGAGAATCTTTTTTTAAATAAATAAACGGTATTCGATTTTTAAAACCAAGGAGTTTTAAATTAAAAAGATTTTAATATGACAGAAACAGTGGAAATATTCCATTCCCGATACTTTTAGTGCAGCCCTCGCGTATTATAAATGTGAAAGTTTGTGAGGATGGATAAGATGGATGTTTGTTATTCATTCTAATTTGATTTTGATGAAATATGGCATAGAGTAGAACACGGAAGGATATAGGTTAATTTTTATCGCGGCGAAATTGCGCATACTTATCCACTGACAACAACTAGCTTTAATATATCATTTGAGTAACTTTAAAGTTTTAAAACCAATAAATTACCAACCTGTTTATTGGCAAACACCAGCAAGCATGCTTTGCTGAGCTCCTCGTGCGACAGCATCCGGTGTAGTTCTTCACGACTAATGACTAACCGCTGTCGGTCAGTTGAGTCAATAACCATTATCACAAACTGGAATTACATTAATAAAATATGTAAGTAATATATAATGTCAGCCAATAAACTTAACCATTAGGTTATTATAGCTAATATTGCGCTAAAGGATGATCATTATTATTAACTCTTAATGTATTGCATGATTTCAAATATTAACACATTTGCAGTAAATAACATCTAAGTAGTTGTACATTATGAAGCAATCAACGATGATTTATTTGGATTAAAATCTTTGTTTTTTTGTTCACATCTTTACACATACATTTTTGATCAAGAAAATAATATGTAAAAAAACAATAGTTTTTATTGAAAATCGCAAATTTAACAGCAATATAAAAATTAGATATATAATATGTTTTTAAAAGAAAACACAAATAACAATCTAATGGCCAAATACTGAAACAATAGTTAAATAAAGTCAAGTCACTTATAAATCCACACACATACAATTGCCTCGCTTTCAAATTTTAAGTTTTATCCTTTGCAAATGATTTATAAAAAACTGTTCTGTGCAAGTTCTGTGCAAGTGCAACAACAATATAAACTATTCGCGAGCGATTAAATAAGGTAATACCAGTTAAAACAGAACCATTTGAATTCAATACATTTTTTTACAGCAAAGTAACATTCAGAAGAAAATAATATAAATTCTTTCAATCAAATCACATTACAAAGACACAAAAATTAAATCAATACGTGTTTTACCTCACTATTTGTGTAATAAGTGTTCCAAGCTGATCTCAAGCTTTGTTGTCCTCCGAGGTCCCACATGACAAATCTCAGATTCCGCCACACAACCTCCTCGACGTTAGAACCAATAGTTGGTCTAGTGTGAACTGCCTCCCCCAACAGCAACTGGTACAGTATTGTTGTTTTCCCCGCATTGTCCAAACCAACAAGAACCAATTTGTGTTCTAAAAAATAACAATGTAGCTATCATAAAAATGTGAAGGTCTTTAAGAATTTGGTGCAGAGTCCCAAAAAGTCCATCTAATAGTTGATAGATGAATCTACTTTCAATCTTACGGAATATTTTGTTTTGCTATCATTCCGCAATTTAACTAGTTTTATGATGAACATTTGTTACTTGTGTGTACTTACTGAAATGGAACTTTATCTAATATAAAGTAATTATTTTCTGCAAAGTCTTTAAATTCAGTGTCAGCAACATCTATCAGTTTCGATTACAAGTTATGAAATAGATAAACTGACTTCATTGGTCAGTTAAGTTAAACTTACTTTAAATTGTTCAGAAATAAGTGTAGACAACTCGACATCATACCGGCTTCCCTTATGATTATTACTTATTAGACGGTGCTAAGTGCAATCAAAATAAAATATTGGGTCCTCACATCTGAAATTGGCGTTTTGTCGTACTGGCCACTGATCTCAAATATATATTTTTTTGGTGAGGAATTCCATTTTCAAATTTATACCGCTATTTACTCATGCATTTGTGTTTCGAAAACCGTAATAATTCATTTGTTTTTTCCTCTTTTGGTTTTTTCTTTGCGTCACTCTGTTTACAACATTTTGTAAACAGAGTGACGCAAAGAAAAAACCAACTTGAAATATCGTATTATTTTAGAGTTCGAGTTCCACCGTGGCACCAGTGCTGCAGAAACGGCTCGAAGGATTAATGATGTGTATGGCGGCGGTGTCACAAAAGAAAACACAGTGGGTTTTTGGTTCCAACGTTTTCGTTCGAAATTTCGACTTGCAGAACAAGCCCCGTGGACGGCCGGAGACCAAAGTTGATAATAAAGAATTGAAGGATATTGTAGAAGCGGATCCATCGCAAACCACGTTCGAGTTAGCTGCAGGCTGCGGCGTTAGTGATAAAACTGTTTTATTCCACTTGAAGCAACTTGGGAAGGTGAAATAGCTTGAAAAGTGGGTACCTCATCAATTGAGTGCAGCAAACCGACAAACGCGCGTCGACTGCTGGGTTACATTACTCAACCGGCACAATAATGAAGGGATTTTAAATTGAATCATTAGCTGTGATGAAATGTGCATACTGTACAATAATCGGAAACGCTCATCGCAATGTCTGAACCCTGGCGAACCAGCCAAAGCCTGCCCCAAGCGGAAATTGACTCAAAAAAAGTTACATTTTGTGGACTAGTGCCGGTGTTCTTCACTACAGATTTCTTAAGTCTGGCCAGACGATTACGGCAGATGTCTATTGCCAGCTGCAAACTGATTACAACTGCAAATCATGATGGAAAAACTAGCTGCTAAACAACCGAGGTTCAGGTCATTAGCTCTAGGCCACTGCTGCTTCAGGACAACGCTAGACCCACACACTGCACAACAGACGGCTATCAAATTAGAGGAGCTTCAATTGGAATGTCTAAGACATCCACCGTACTCCCCGGACCTTGCTCTAACAGATTACCATTTTTTTCGAAATTTGGATAACTTCTTGCAAGGGAAAAAATTCAACTCTCATGGGGCAGTCCAAAGATTTTATTGATTTCTGTCCGAATAGTTTTTTTTAGTAAAGGAATCAATGAACTACCTATGAGATGCCAAAAGTGCATAGATAGCAATGGTATATACTTTGATTTTGATTGTGTTTAAAAAAATCTACTATATGTTCCTCATTTACAATACGCCAATTTTATATGTATATTGTATATTATATCCTAATATCTTTATTCTGTATTACAATAGATTACACGGCTTACCATTCCGCACATCTCACGCTTTGCCACTGCTATCTAGCAAGTCTATATTACAATATGCAGGTAGTTTCAATATTCCTTTATATATGTTATAGATTTTTTATCCTTTTGTTATGCAAATGAAATTAATAGGAAGATTATGTGTAATAGAAACATAAGTACATAATTTTAAACAATAGCACTAGAAATTTCAGGAAAACTAGAAATAAGTACAAGCTAGATTAGACTCATCAGTTATGTATCTTATAATGTGAAAAATATTAATAGTTTGAATATATCAGAAACATTAAGGTTTTTATGGAAATCATAATTTCCATATTGTTACTTAAATGGGAATAAAGTTAAACAAGGCATGAAGGAATAAAGAAACTTAAATGGTGCAATTAGTATTAAAAATAAAAAATACTACATAGATATCAGTTTAATGAAAATAATAATGAGATAAATAATAATAAGTAAGATATGTTTTTGTTCTTTGAACAATTATATTCAGTAGCAATACGTAACGACATCAATTAAAGATAAGGAATTCGGTCATAACAGATAAAGCACAATTTGTTTAGATTTTGTCTCCTTTACCTTATCATTTATAGAATACATGCTTACCTTCATTACCAAAAAGACTCCAAATCTTCGAAATGAGCAAGCCCATTATAGAACACGCCCAAAACCCAAAATTTACAAGAAAACGGGTGTTTTAAACCATAGCTATAATCTTATTTTATGAGGTTGACGACCAATTAATTGAGATTTTTTTTCGCATCACTGCACAATACGCATCATAGTTATTATTTTAATAGATATTGTACACATAAACGTTTATTTCTGTGAGTGGTCAGCAAAAATATGTTTGCACAAATTGGTACTTTCAAATAAAGTTTATGAACCTACTGATATAATCGTCAGGTTGAGGTAGCGCGTCCTACATTTACAAACTAGCAAATAATTAGGAAACCCCTTCTTTAATTTTTAACAATAAGCTTAAATCGGTTAACTAAATTATTATTAATTACTTTTTACACAATTATCGAATGTAATCTCAGAAGGAAACCACCAAAGAAATCACTTTGTTCATCTAAGTTTTTTTTTCAAACTGCTCAGCAGTAGGGATGACGATCTGAAATCGATTAAACGAAGAATCGATTTTTGGAGCCAAAAAGATCGATTTTTTAAATCGATATGTAGTATTGAATCGATTCGGTGAATCGATTTTTCACCCTTGAAAATCGACGTTCGATTATTATTTTTTTTTAACCATAAAACTATTTACAATTAATTGAATGGACTCGTATTATAAAAGTGCTGCCGGTTAAAGAATTAATTATTCAAAAACTCGCGAGATGGCTGTATGTTTAGATTCCTTCGCGTCTCTTGAATAAAAAAAGTTACGTAAGACTACAGTCTTTGACTTTTTGTATCTGCGTCTGGACTGACATTACTTACGTCATGCCTACATAACTACATTTATTTTTGGTATTTCATTTGTTTATTGTTGATTGGTTGAGTGACTCTCGTAAAGCGAAATAAATACTGATTTTTATGTAGTATTTGTTGCGGAATAATAACTAATTGAGACTAAATAGGTAAGTACAGCGCTTTATTTTGTTTTTTACTTTCGTGCTATTATTTTCTGTTTGATATTAGTGATCATTAAATCTAATCATATATATAATTCATTTAAATTTACGTTTAGATACGAATAATCAATATTGGGCATTGAAATAACTAATAAGTAAGTCATATGTGGAGTTCCTTATGGAAGTGAGCATACCTACTACTACTATTATGTCCGTTTATCTATATAACCTCAAATTATTTTGTTTACATAGAAAGTAATAGTAAAGCCCCGTTTATCTTTTTAAAAATAATCTACCGAAATCATTAATCTTATTTTAATCAAGTAAAATCGGTCACCTACTCGTCTACCATACATATTTGGTAGGTAAGAACGCCAGGCTAGGGATGGGCAATTCTTTCCGAAAAAGCTCGATTTTTAAATCAAATAGAATTTTAACCTGATAAATCGATTCAGGTTTGATGCTATATTTTTTAATCTACTCGCTAGAAAGGTTTTTTTTTATACAAAGAAACTATTTTTTCTATTTAATCGTTTTACTATTTAAATGTTTTACTAATCTTTCATATAAACTCTTCTTTTAAATTGTTTAAGAAATGATGCTAATTAATGCTAATAGGATTTTGAATATTACTTAAAACTAGTAGGTAACTAATTACTAAAAATTACATTGTTTATCAAGTTTAATGAGGAAAAAATGTATTTTTGCAGCATGTCGGGTAAAAGTGATATTTGGAATCATTTCATAAAAAAGACTCAGGAGGCAAATGCAAATATTGTCACCAGGAAATAAAAACTAAGGGAAATACAACAAACTTGCGTAATCATTTATTAAGACGTCATCCAACAATTAAGACAGTAAGTCTCAAAAAGAAGAGTGAAAGTGGTGGTGGCAATTGTAGTAATGCTCGAAATGGTGATGGTCAAGTTAGTGGAGCCTGTATTTCTTATATTACATCCTTTCTTTTCCAATGTACTGAGTTTGAACAAAATAAGAATTACTCTTCAATACTTCGATCGAAGTAATATGTTTCTTATTTTAGGTTGTTGATGACATGGCTTTAGACAGCTTGCCAGTTCCAGATTCAAAAAATGTTGATAATTCGGATACTGAAAGCGTGGCTTCTTCTTCCGTCTCTGTATCAGTCTTAAAACAGCCCACATTGACATCTTGCTTAACAAATATAAAATCATTTCGAGGTAAAACATGAAACTGAAACATTTTTGTAATAAATTTTCATGAAAGTGAGATATAGGTACAGGATCAAAAATTATAACTTTTTTATTAATTTTCAGATAATGGTGTTAAAAGTGGTCAACTAGCTAATGCAATAGTCTTCATGATAGCATAGGATGGCTTGCCTCTAAATACTGTGGAAAAAATAGGATTTCAATATTTGATGAAAGTAGTGGCACCGCTATATAAAGTTCCAGCCAGAAAAACAATTACCCACATGATTGATGACAAATATGACATTCTTTCTGCCGAAGCATTCTTTCAACTGAAATTAAAAATACAAGAAGTAGAAGCACTATCTTTGACTGCAGATGTTTGGACCGACACGCATAATAGTCAAAGCTACTTAGGCTTAACTGGTCATTGTATATATCAGAATAAATTAATGAGCATAATTTTCGGTGTAACTGCTCTAACAGAACCAAACAATGCTGACTACTTAGCACAAGTAATTATTGATATCACAGAAAAATTTGACATCACAAATGACAAAGTGGTAGCGTTTATCACGGACAATGGCGCAAATATCGTTAAAGCAGTCACAAATGTTTATGGCAAAAATAAACACATGCCATGTTTTGCTCACACATTAAACCTAGTAGCATCAAAACCATTTGACAATAAGGATGGACTAGGAGAAGCCAAGAACTTATTAACAGCTGTCAAAGATATTACTACATATTTTAAGCACAATACAAATGCTGCTGACTCTTTAAAGAAAGCTCAGGATTACCAAATAAAGCCTTTGGGACTCATTCAATCTGTGTGTACCAGATGGAATTCTATTTTTTATCAATTAGAACGATTTGTTCAATTATCTGAAATAATTGCTCCAATATTACTCAAGTATCCTAGAGCGCCAACAATGCTTACTGCACAGCAGTTAGAATCCATAAAAGATCTTATAAATATATTGAGACCATTAGAAGTAATAACTAAGGAAATATCTGGAGAAGAGAAGGAGTATATGTTACAGACAGTAAAATTATACCAATCGTATCTTGTCTGACTGAAACATATAATACAATGAAAAATTCAACCGATATTGGTGCTAAAAATTTTAAAAAAATTCATTTTACTGACCATGTCGCCTGTTCTCGAGCAATAAATAGAATAAACACTTCAATTTTAGATATTACGCGGCAACAACTTCCACAAAATAATAGCGAAGAAGTCGACGCCATTAAAGAGACTAGTAATGATATGAAAAAAGGAATTTGGGACTGTTACCAGTTGCTTGTGAAAAAGCAACTCTCTATATATAATGCACATGCACAGGAAAGTCAAGGCTTAAACGAAGAATTTAAACACTATTTATCGCAGGCAGTTGTGCACCTAAAGTATGATCCTATACTCTACTGGCAAGAACAAAAAAACTCTATTTATCACCTAGTTTACTCAATAGCCATGATGTATATGAGTATCGTAGGAACATCTGTTCCTTGTGAGCGCCTTTTCTCAATTGCTGGAAACATCGCAACAGATGAGCGAAACCGTTTGGATCCCGGTAGACTTGACAGACTGTTGTTTTTAAAAAGTAGATATTAAGCATTGGGAACTATAAGCTACATTATCTATTAACTTTGTAAACCATCTTTCTTAACCATTTTCTTAACTTTGTAAAACTTCTAAATGTAGAAAATAAATGTCTTGTTTTATACTTGATCTGTTAGTTTGATATGGTAATAAAAATATTTTTTATTATCGAATTACCAGATTTTACTGATAAGAGATCGTTAAATTATAATATGTATCTTGTTTTTAATAAAATAGATTTATATTACAATATAAACGAAAATTTGAAAAAAAGATCGATTTTTCGGAAATCGATCTTATAGACCTCGATTTTTTTGTGAATCGATTCATTAGGTCACGATTCGAATCGATTTAAAAATCTATCTTTTTCGGAAAGAATCGGCATCCCTACTCAGCAGTCAGGCTTAGCCTCAGACATAGATGTAGGAATAATAACTGGACTAAATTAATGTGAGCAAAAAAAAAAGAGCCGAGCGATAGGTTTTTTTTTTTTTTTATTTATTTAAGGCATTAGTTACAAACTATGAGCCACGAGGCAGTTATAATATACTTATCTAACTTTTAACATAAGATTGCTAACTACAATGTAACAAAATGTAACAAATCATAAACAAAACAAAATAACATTTCATATTCTTCAAAAGAAAAAATAATAATTAAAGAAAACAATTATAAAAACATTAATCATCAATTAAATTAACAAATTAAATTTCAATATTTGAACCGAGCGATAGGTTGGGTTTTTTTTTTTTTTTTTTTTCGAAAGGTTCTATGCTAAGGGTCGGGTTAAGACCGCTGTAGCTAAGTCGGACTATAACTAGCCTGGTGGCTAGTTTGTTTGGTGGTAGTCGATGGGAGGGTTTGACCCTCCCTAACATCACCCGGGTGATGTTCAAACCGGATATTGGGGACAGCTACGGATTAAGAGCTATTATTATGACAGGGGAGACGCGGGTCTCTCCTGCTAAGGGGTCCGACCCCTTCCTCACTCACTGATGAGTGAGGTTGCTCGCGCGCGGTAGCAGAAACTAGCGGCGTGCGAGTTACGAGTATCGCGATAGAGGAGCTCTCGTTTTTGTTGATATCGGTACTGAGAGGGCCGTCCCTCTCCCCTTCCGCGTATGGTCGGGATGACTCGCGCGCGTAAGTCCTAATGTCGATGAGGTTCGCGGTATTGGTAGAGCTCTCTATATCAATATCGCGGTCGCGGACACTATTTTGATGTGAACCTAGACTACTAGGATGCGAACTCGAACTCGGGTTCGGGTCCGGTCCCGTGTTAGGGTCGGTCTGTACGTCTGTACGTGTTGTCGTGTCGGATGTGGGCGATAGGTTGGACGCGAGGCTGTGTGTCTCTTTCTAGTAATAATTTCTGCTGTGTGAGACAAACTACAAAGCCAATATTGTAAAACACCGAATGACATATATAATAGCTGTGGCTTTTAAAAGTCCACGAGATTAAATAGTGTAAAAGCATGAAGGTTCGAAGTGACGGCTGCATACAACATAATTTATTGTAATTCTCTGCGATACATATACACTATTTAAGTCATTTTTGTCGCATTTCTTTATTATTGGGAAATCTGTAAAAACAATATTATATTATCAATAAGGGCCTTACTCAACTACACACTACGTCTTTTTCTTAGTACTTACTACAATTCTAGGCGAGTAGCTAGTTTATAACAAAACGTAGTACAGATAAACTCTTTAAAACGTCACATGATTTAATGTTAAAACTTAAATACCATATTAATTTATCAATGTTTTAACTTACTTATGGAAGAAATATTGCAACCAGGAAACTTTCACTTCGAAAAGTATCAGGGTGTCCGGTAATTAATGAATAACCCTGAATTGTCGAAAAAAGATAATTTCGAACTGATTGATCCCGAGCACCTTAGTTTAGTGAATAGCGAGGTCAACAGCCGACTCTCGAGGCAACCTAATGACGATAGAGTGAGGATGGTGGACTCGGAGGAAGACAAAAACATCATAAAGTGTATGAATGCCAAAAAGACCCCAGGCCAAGACGGTATTTCAAACAAAACACTTAAAATGCTACCGTCCGAGCTAATTCCACTCCTAGTGAACATTTTTAACGCCCTCTTAGTAGGATGTTCATTCCCAGACATTTGGAAAGTAGCATGACAATAGACAATAATAGTATGACAATATCATAGCCTTATAGGTATACACAAACCAGGGAAATCCCGGAAGGCACTTGGTAGCTACCGACCAGTTAGTCTCATTAGCTCCCTTGGAAAAGTCTATGAAAGAGTAATAAAAAGAGCCTCAATGACGTCATAACCGATAAAAACTCCTTCCAGACGAGCAATTTGCCTTCCGCATAATGCACAGCTGTCCCGCTCAAGTACACCGCTTAACGGAGTACATAATTGCTAGAAAAAACGATAGAAAGACGACATGTGCCGTATTCTTTGACATAGCAAAAGCTTTTGACAAAATTTGGTGTAACGGATTGTTATACAAACTTTATGCCCATTTGGCATACCCGATAATCTTGTTTTATTAATCAGTAACTTAAAAAAAAAATCGCAAATTACATTTCCGCGTAGAAGGCGCACTATCGTCGCCAATATATATGGAGGCGAGAGTACCGCAGGGCTCGGTCCTCTCGCCCTCCCTATATAACCTGTACACTTGCGATATCCCCAAACACGCTAAGATGCAATGAGCCATGTTCGCGAAAGATACAGCCCTATATGATTCGCACTTCCGACCCTGTACCGCTTCTAAATCCCTCCAGGAGTCAGTTACCGAACTCGGTAAATGTCAAGTCACGCCATTCAATTCGACAAAAAATCTTACGCAAAGAAGCGCACTGCGCAATGCGCTTGTAAAATAATGAGCCCTATAAGTCTGCACGGCAATATAATCCCAGAGGTCACTCATGTCCAATGTTTAGGCGTAGTACTAAGCAAGTCGATGACGTTTTCGAGTCACATCACTAACACGTTACGAAAAGCGAAATTTGTACACACAAATTATATCCGCTACTTAATTCGCGAAGCAAAATGTCCATAAGACATAAGCTTACATTATATAAAGTATGTACATAAAAACGATACTCACATATGCGTGCGTCTCTTTCGCACAAATAAGCGAGCCTCAAATGGACCGACTGCAAAGAGTCCAAAACCGGTTTCTACGCATGGCAACAGGAGCCCCCTATTACATGCGTAACATCGACTTGCATAGAGACTGCGAACTCGTCACTATAAAAGCCTGTATCAAAGAACTCGTATATAGATTCTTTGATAAAGGCAAAAAATATCCAAACTCTCTTATCCAAAACGCCCTTGACTACAACCACGACGCACAGATTTTCCGACACCCGTACAAGCGGCCTAAGCACATCTTAGCCGTTCCCATTGACCCGATCACAAAATACGTAACGTACTGTGTACAGTTACGTAAACACAAATAACACGCACACGCGAATTTAGTATCGCATCGGGGTCGACGCCGGAGCCTACCCCGAGGTCCGACCCCCGAGATCCGACACGATCACACGCACGCACGCAACCCGAGTTCGAGTTCGCATCCTAGTAGCCTAGGTACACTTCAAAATAGTGACCGCGACCGCGATATTGATATAGAGAGAGCTCTACCAATACCGCGAACCTCATCGACATTAGGACTTACGCGCGCGAGTTATCCCGACCGTACGCGGAAGGGGAGAGGGACGGCCCTCTCAGTACCGAAACCACTAAAAACTCGAGCTTCTCTATCGCGATAACTCACACGCCGTTAGTTTGTGCTACCGCGCGCGAGCAACCTCACTCCTCTGAGTGAGAAAGGGGTTGGACCCCTTAGCAAGAGAGACCCGTGTCCCTCTCGACATAATAATAACTTACAACCCCTAGCTGTCCCCAATATCCGGTCCGAACATCACCCGAGTGATGTTAGGGAAGGTCAAACCCTCTCATCCTCTGTCACCTAATCAACTAGTCACCAGGCTAGTTATAGTCCGACGTAGCTACAGCAGTCTTAACCCGACCGTTAGCGTAGACCATTTCGAAAAAAAAAAGTTAATAAAATATTCACTTCACTACCGTAAATCGAGTTTTACTCTCTACCCCGAAGACCATCAATAATACCTCCAAAAGTAGGTCTCAAAAAGTAATAAACATTTGTTAAAATAACAATAATATACACTCGTTTTATCTAAGACTTTTTAAGTTATTTTTTATGAACACTAACATTTTTTTGGTTGGCAGCATTCAAGAACGAGACACGCGGCTTCTCGGCTCCCTTCTGGCTATCT
Organism: Phengaris alcon alcon; assembly: GCA_037179445.1. Lineage (NCBI taxonomy): Eukaryota > Metazoa > Arthropoda > Insecta > Lepidoptera > Lycaenidae > Phengaris > Phengaris alcon. The sequence continues at coordinate 335,263 of JAYRCH010000056.1, read as the reverse complement.
CACTCGGTTCGGATTTGCCCCTATGAAACGTGCATTGTGAAATGCACTTTAATATCTTGAAATACAGTTGTTTTTAGCAAGTAAAAAATTCGGAGTTTGCTATCCAGTTTAACTACTATATCCATTCGCTCAGCAGGCTCAGCCATTCAACACGCATTCAACAGAGTTATTCTATCATTGCGTATCATTTGGTTGCATCAAGATTCAAGCTCAGATTAATATAATATATTGGCACTAAAATGCAATGCAATAAATCCATCCAAGACTTATTATATCCATTCAAACTATATCCATTGATAACTATATACAAATAAATAAAATTGAAGTGTCTGTTTGTAATTTTCTTACATATATAACAGTTTTAAACTAAATGCATGTTAATAATATGAAAGTATACTTATAATTATGGTACTTACAGTAAAATAACATTTTTTATTTTAGTCTTTCCGTCTGTCTGTACTAATATACAATTAGTCTGTGTCTGTCTGTTTGTTCCGACTAACACAGCTGGCCCGATTTTGACGGGACTTGCACTGGCAGATAGCTGTTATAAGGAGTAACATAGGCTACTTTACCGTAGGGTTCTGTTTAAGAAAATACGATTCCGTTTCCATTAGTTCTACGCAAACGAAGTTGCGGGCACCATCTAGTATTAAATAAATAATAAATAAAAATACTAAATAAAAAAAACATTGTCATTTGCAGTTTTGGCAAGAAAGTGTGATGTTGTTGTTTTTGTATATTATGTTTTGTTATTTTGGATTTTGAAGTAACACGTGCACAAGTGTGGGCAAGTGATACACTAGGCTACTTGACCTTATTTTTATTTTAGTCCTAAACGATTCATAATTGTTTTCATTACACAAAAAATATATATTACATTATTTTGCCACCTACAAAAAAATATTTTAAAATACCCATTTCAAAACCGCCGAAAACACTATTTGCCATGTTGGTTGTTAGATTATCTGTGCTGTGACGTCATACTAGTACTATTTGTAATCTGTGCTATAGTCCGTAGTCGTAGATATAAGATATCCGTAGTAGTAAAATGTGGGTAGAGTTTTGCCGGGGTTTCTTCAATGAGTGATGTTGTGGATTCTGCATTTCCTTCATAAATTTGTGTTATTTCGGTTCTTAATGTGTAATATTGGTAGAATATTAACCATTAAATATTCGTTAACAAGTGTGGGAAAGTGGTACAACTTCTAAAAACGTGCTACTTTGAGTTTCCCTCCAAAACTCCCTAGGAGCTTTCAGTAAAGCTTCTACCACTTTACTGAATCGACTGACATGACTCATAGACTGTACTGACTATATATTTGGACTTTGACTAGACTTTAGACTTGACGAAATAGGAATACGGTGTTGAAAATTGAAACGAAAGTCTATTTCCCGCCTTTTAACTTGACACTGGCAAATGGTTATAAGCCGATGCCATATATAAATAAAAAACAATTAAAGAAAAACAACAATTTCATTGACTTTGACAAGAGACAGCCACGACTTTTACATCTCAATGCGAAGTACGAACCAATTACGAAGGTATCAAACGTAAACAAAAGCTAGCATACAAACAGTATCATGAAAATAAATAAAATAACGGTTTGACTGTCTTACTGGAACGCAGTAATTAGTGGTTCAAAAATATTTAAAATCTTCGTAACAAAGGAGAAAAATATGTCGTAAGTTAACTTTTGTTACAAATGAATCCTACCATGATTTACTACTTTTGTCTTTTAATTTACAACAAGGCACTCAAATATAGAATTAGATTTGTCAATTGTCTCATCTACTTTTCAATTTTATACTAATTCTGTCTAGTAATTGCCTACATCATATTATTAATAATAATAATAAATAAATATTTATTTCCAAAAACAGTTTACAAATTATTAAGTAGAACTCGTAGTCACCTAGTAAGCTTACGCCTGTATCAGATGACTAGGCTCTTCCACAGCTAATATTAATACAAAGACCTAACAATATATTATACATTATGAAACTTATTTACAAGAGTACAATAGTAAAGTTATGGTAATAATTAAATAATATATATATATATATATATATATATATATATATATATATATATATATTAAACATTTTGTACCAGCATAGCTCTATCACCAATTCGTGTAATAAAATCTAAATTAACATCTAACTGTATGTGTGTATGTGTATGTTTTCATGTGTTCGTGTGGATGTGTGTGTAATGTGTAGGTGTGTGTGGTGTTTGTACATAAATGTGTGTTAGTGAATTTATGCAATATTTCCTGTTATAATTTTATATTTTCTACTAATTTTTCAGTTTCCTCTAATTTTTCAGTTTCCTCATAGCTTAACTTACACAAATAGTCACACACACAGAAGTAATTTCTTAGTCTCATAATTTGGTTTGTTACTAATGTCTACAGTTTTATTTACCTTATTATACAGAAAAGTCGATCTATTGACATATTGTTTAAGTGCAAAATCAGTTTTTATAATAGGTATTTTGATTATATTATTTTTGTTACGCTTAGTTTTAGAAATAACAACATCTTTATTTTTATGATTTTTTTAATACTGTTAATAAAATATATAATTTCCTGATAGACAAGACCTTGCTAATTCTATGTAACTCGTCTGTCGGCGTTCTTCTTGTTTTAAAATATATGAATTTTAATAACAAGCTTTGAGCCCTTTCTACTTCTAAAAGTTTAGTTTTGCCCGCACCTCCCCATACAGGTATGCAGTAGACCACGATAGACTCAGCTAAAGCCGTATATATTTCTTTTAAAACATTACGAGAGGAGTTACACTCATTTGAATGGATATTTGGATTGGGCACTACGTGTCGTAAAGTTTTGAATATCCAGGTTAGTTTCCTAATTCTAGAAGCCACTTGTTCCAGATTCGGATGCCAAGATAGCCTCTGGTCAACTATTACTCCTAGATATTTTGTTTTGTCTCCTTTTTCTATATGGGGGCATTTACAGCGGGATGGAGATAATATACTAGGTTGGCAGGTATGTATTTTTATTGTGTAGTCCGGTCCAGGTTGCGAACAATTGAGGAAGCTAAAACACTATTACAATATTGTTATACTTGATACTACTGACACAGACGGACAAGCTTGAAAATTATAAGGTGGCATGTTTCCTTAGGAAAATGTCTATTGACATGCAAGAAAAACAATATCCAGAAGATCTTCAACACACTATAAGGTAATAATATACTTTATTTTTACATTGAGAAAATAATTTATGTACAATTGATTACATTTCAAAATGAACTTTCAATGTCATCAGTTCTAACGGTTTGAAGTTGGATAAATCAAAAGAATCTGTTTGTGCTCCCTGGTCAGTGCCCACTAGATTGGTTTTGTACACTTTACAAATGTTGTGAAATATTTGTAACAAATTGAACTGACTATCTCCTTTGCATTCAATATTATTTATACTCTTCAACTGAGTATTACAATAATATCTACTTCTCTGTAATGTCAAGAGGGCAGTATTTTGAATTTGATGTTCATTGTATTTTTTGTCTGCCAACATTCTGTAATTTATCACGTTAACCCCACAAGGGAAGGAGTTCTTCAATAAAGGAAGAAAGGCGTAGTGGCACAAATGTGTAGCATTGTGATCAATGAAGAAAACATCAAGTGGATAGTTCATTACATTTGCCAAGTAGATTGCATGTGTACTAGGAAATTGAATAGAATTTGCTGAAATTTCTGTATCAACAAAGCTCTCCAGTAGTAAAATATGTGAGTGAGTCATGGGTTCAATGTCCATTTTATTTGCACTGTCGTCTTTGTCAAGAGATATCTTAGCCAACATAATCATAATCTGTCCTTCGTTAACTGAAGTCACGCCTTGTGTGTGGTCTGTTATTATTGTCAGTCTATTTTTTTTATCTTGTATAAAAGCTAAACTGGTTACTGAGTACATATTTGATTCAATGTTTCTGCTTAAGTTCACAAAATGAGCAGTATATTGAAATCCATTGTTATCCACAACAATTTCTGGATTCTTGCCATTTTTTATATCTGTTTGAATAGACAAAAACACCTCTGTTTCTTTAAGTTCTGCTGATAATTCATAACCCAATTGACTCTCCATTTTCAAAACATGTCTTAAAGGACCATTAGATACATGGAAAATTTTTGTGCTGTGATGTAAAACATTTTCAAAAATTGATGTGACTTCAGTCGTTATGTGGCCTGCTATGATAATTGTAACTTTATTATTTTTACTTTTCACATTGAATGTATAAAATTGAATGTTTTTGTGAGAACTTGTTATGGCCCCATAATCAACAAACATTTCTTTTCTTTGACCTGTGGTTTTATCTGTCACTATATTTATAAAACCAGTGTCCTGGTCAATTATTACATGATGCCTGTCATTTTCAATCTCTATATCTCCTTTTTCTATTGAATGTAATTTAAATGAAGGGAAATTGCTTGTAATAGTTTCTACTTCACATTTATCACAATATATGGTAGACATTGAGCTGGTTGTATCTTGAGAAGGTTCTATTTTAAATAGCTTAAACGTAAAAGGTGGTAATGTAACAATGAATATAATTTTATAAAACTGCCTCGATATAATAACATGTTCAGAAGTATATTGAAATATTGGATTTATTTGTAGTTCAACATCTTTGTTGTTATGGTCTTTTATTTTCAAGTTTGAAAAACGAGTGATAAACTCTACAACCTCTACCCTTTCTTGGCTCAGAGAATTAAAAATATATAGTTGATCACCGGCGACTATTGACTTATATGGAGAGATGAAATTCCCATCTCTGTAGACATATTTCCCGATGTATATTTTATTTGTACCGAGTTTGGTGCTGAGTAAGCTTGCAGCGGCCTCTTGCAAGTGCCAACAGTCTTTAATCGTTTTCAGAATTTGCTTATTTATATATTGCAAGAGATCCGCCGACAATTTTCCCCTTATAATGTTTGGGTCCTGGAAACAAGCAGTACTATCCCTGACTTCAATAAGACGCTTAAATAGATCTCGAGTATCAAACGTTTCGAAAACATTGAAACTGTGTGCGAAAGTAAATAAAATTTCTGCAGAACGTAAATTGGATTCGAGGTACCTTAAGAGTAATTTAAGACCCGGTCTAGTTCTGAAGAATGCTGTCCAATAAACTGGTGAACCAGAATTTATGTCAGCAAAATTGTAAAATTCACCCTTGATGGTTGGATTATTTTTGTGGATGGATGAAATTCTTGCGAAGTAGTCCTTTGGTGTTCCGAATTGTAATGTACAATTATATATGTTCTGGTTTAAATTAATAAAATCGGCAATTTTTAAATAATTGTTATACAGCTTTGTGATCGAATTTAGGTTTTGGTATCGGTATGGTCCGCCCAAAGGAACGATGATCACGTTGTGGGATGACAAAGTTCCTGTTTTAGAGTATTGTTCGAGCAAAAGTTCAGACTTCTCCTTAATATTATATTCGTCAATATCCTTATTTAAATTTTCAAAATCAAATTCTTCGTGGCATAATTCAGTCAACGGCCCACACGCCCCGAAATTGTCTGAATTGAATTGCAAATAATGTGTAGCAACCGAATGTAGTCCATATCTAGTATCTCTGACCTCATTCAAATCATTGGTTGCGTTATTTCCAGATCTATTTGTCTCCCAGTTTTGAACCCAAACAAAATCTGAATATTGATTTTTGGCAAAATAACGCTCTATAGAAAAATGAATATTTGTGATCACCAAATTTGGTACACCCGAAGCAGAAAGTATGTATGGCACAGTTGGACTATGCGTAACACTTTTGGTTAGCCATGCAACTTCTGGTAAATAATTTAAATTGTTTTTCAGCCATTGATGACCTAAAAAAAAACAAAGTCTAAGATTAGTTTTGTTGATAAAAGATGATACATGCTTGAAATAAGATGGGTTTTCTTATTATGAAAATACCTTCAGTTAACTGGTGCAGCATTCCAAAAATGTAAGAAGTTGCCTCTTCTATTTCAACCCATCCCCCGGTTGTTATTTCAAAACGTTCCTCCTCAATTAAACGGAGAACCGCCTACGCATAGCACACTTATTGTTAAAAAATTATCCTAAGGGTCAAATTATACTAGCGCAGAGTTGAAGACGCGAAAATCTGAAATTTAATAAGAACAAATCCATATCCCCACATTATACCTAATGCACATAATTTTCCTTTTGAGACCAACTTTTCTATTTATCTCAGAAGGAATATTATGTGAATAAAAGTGAATTTGCTATACCTAATACATTTTCAGAATTTCGCTTCGCCGTGCTTCAACTATCTGCACTAGTTATGATTTAATATGATTTGACCCTTGATTACAGTCGTCAGTTTTAGTAGTAGCGTAACTTACTTTACGATTTCTTCTACTCGCTCTCTTCCACCATTGACTAAATTGTGCTACTTCGTTCCACGTGAAAGTTAAATTCTTGTAAATTTGTAGCTTGTTCACGACGTTTGTTATAATATTGTGTATATACAGATGAAATGGCACTGACGAATATGTATCCACTTGTGCAACAGGCATTAATAAAACCTTAAAATATACGGGGTTACCGTTAAAGTCTGTGTCGATTCTCTAATAATATAAATTAAGAGCACAATTTTTACTTGGTTTTCATAGTTAGTGGAAATAATGGTATTATAGTATTGTATAAGAATATTCAAATAACTCATTAGCTACATAAAAACTACAAAAAACAAAAAAAAATAAAAGCATAAATTTAGCAAAAAACGGAGAAGACAATAAGTCTGTAATAATTGTTTTGATTTGAATTAAATTAAAGGATCAACATCGACCTAATCTAACTCTCCCTGTATAATATATTACCTATGCTCACAAAAAACCCATTTTTGTATTGTTCGTAGGATACTTACGTTCAGTGGAGGCCACTTTGTACTTCTCATTAATGCTTCATATCGACTTTCAAATTCTTTATCCCAGTATGTTTTGTTTTTTATCCAGGTTGGCTTTGATATGCATAAAAAATAATATTTAATTGCAATGTAAGTTTTACATTGTAATTTAATAAAATTGTATAGTTCCTAATTATTTTTTTTAACTTTAATACATATTATCTCTTACCTCAATATCTAAATTAGAAAATAGTATTTGAGCATCGATGTCTGCTTCAACTCCTTGAATACAGCCGTCAAAACCTGATGTTATTGTAGAATTATGATATAGCCTTGATGTTGGAACTATATTATGTCTTTTTTCTACTTTATAAAAATCTTCGTGTAGGATCTTGTGCAGCGTCGATTTATTTTGTGGGATTTTTTCTCTTAAATTTAAAAATTCTTTCCCCAACGAATCCTTATGTCTATCACTCCCTTTAATAAAGGGCGTACGTGGAGTTACTTCAAAATGTTCATCTACAGTAATTACTAAATCAAGATTCTTTACTTTTTCAACGTTTGAAAATAATTGCGAGGGAGGTGTATCAAAATTAGCTCCTACAGCTATATTTAAACTTTTAATGTTATCATCATTGAACAATATGCTATTTGTTTCACCGTCGATATCATAAACACTATGCATTGTTAAGCCAGATTTAATATGTATCGATTCCCTAGAATTAACTTTTTCATTACTTATCTTAGTATTTCCACCAGATGATAATATAGGTTCATCAAGTATATATTTCTGCGTAGAGATCTTTGCTTGATCAAATTCGGGCATATGGCTTTCGATGTTGTAAGTAGAGTGGCTGACTAACCCACTAGCACTAAAAGGCTTCTGAACCATTTTATGTCTATCGCGAACCATTTTTCGTAAGGCTGTAAATAAATATTCATGTATAGGCTTTTGTTTTTAATTTTTAATTTATTAACTACTGGTTTGTTCGCCTTGGGAGCATGTCACCCTCATAGGAACATACATATAAAACTAATAGTTATAATCTCAACTTAATGCCTAACTTAACTAACTTATATATGATGGCCTTGTTAAAGGTATTTTAGATCTGCGGATGTTAGAAGATTAAATTCACTGTTTTTTTTATTTATCAGTTTATCTAGTATAACATAAATATTTACTCACTTTTTTCGTGGCCAATGACATCCCAAAAAAGTGTTGAAATGAAAAGAAGCTGCAGCAGCAAACTACGCATCTTCCTCAGTAACTGAAGGTATTCGAATCTGAGTGTTGAAAAATATAACAATAGATTGTTTCTACAGGAATAGGAAGTGTCTGTTGAATATCAACAAATTGCATGATTGGTTTGTAATTTGTGTTTTAAAAATAACAATGAACCATTGTCCACTGTGAAAGGCATATGTATAATGCTATATGAGTACATATTTTGAAGTAAATAGAAGAAAAAATATTTATCTTACCGGGATTCGAACCCACCACATTCCGAATTACCAAACAATGCAAAAATTATACGTAGGTGCGCATACCAAGCTGCCATTCAGACTGACATAAGAAAGTCAGAGAGAGAGAGCTAGCATTTCTCCCCCAAAACTCCCTGCATACTAAATTTCGCATGCAAGGTCGTCTCGTTTAAAGAATATAAGATAAGGTTCTCAGTCCTCTCACACCTAGCTACGGTTGCTTTATAACGTTTTGCAAAATCAGACACAGAAATTTCGGGAAAATTATTATTTACTACTGATGTGAAGTCGTATGGCAAAAAAAAAAATTAATTACAATATAGTTATTAAGATGTTTTTATACTAAATAAAATTACATACATTTATATTTTTATGACACTGGTCATTTACCTCACAGCTGATTCAAAATAATGTTGATACAGAACTATGGTTGCCAACCCCAGATTTAAAAAAATTGCGACTAAAAGTTGGAAAAACCAGGACAATTCAGTTTTAAAAACAGGACGCAGTAATAAAGTTGCAACCGTTAAATCAGGATGTAATGAAAATAGGTTCAATCAAACATCATATTTATCATCAATATATATCATCATATTTATTAGCATTACATGTATAAAAGTATTTGAATAAAATTAAATTAGAAAGAAAAATTGTAAGTGGCGCGCAAATTTTAAAATAAGTATCAGGGCGCTTTAAAAACCCAGGACGCTGCTTCAAAAATCCAGGACACCCCAGGACACCGCAAAAACTAGGACATATCCTGGGAAAACAGAACGGTTGGCAACCCTAGATAGAACTTAATCAATTTTAATCAGCTGTGTGAGCTCAATGACCTTTGAGTGAAGAAGAAAATGAAATGTAAATTGTAATTTTATTTCGATTTTTTCCTCTTTTTAATATAATAGATCTATGGATTTCTACAATATAATTTGTTGACCAAACTAGAAATATTTTATATTTTCCCGGGCGGGTTTGATTTGAATTGTCGAATTATTTCGTATTGTATCTCCCCCCGTTAAGTCACGCATGCGCAGTTTTTATCCGTGAAGTTCGCCTGCCTATTGAGATGGGGTGATTTTATTGATTGTTGCTTGCATCCCTTTCCTCGTAAGCATTTGTAATAGTGAGATCAAAATGGTAAGTTCCCTACAGTTGAGAATAGAATAATTTTTACTATATAATTGCAGTTTCTGGGTTATCAGAATTTCTTTATTCAAATGTGCGAATTTATTTTGTTTTCTTTTAGTTTTCTGATTGAAGCACTCGCGATTTTTATTTTACTGTATTGAATTGATTAACTAATTATGAATATAAATTGTATATTTAAAGGCAATAAGAATTTCTCTATTTTAATTAAGTTTTATTATTGCTCTTTTAGTTAAAATATTTCGTGTCCTTAAAGTTTGAATAGAAGTGCTCAAATTACACTTTAGTATTAGTGATAGGTTTAGATTAGGGATAGAATATCCTATTATATATATTGGTAAAGCCAAGTATACTAAAGTTTTCAGTGTTACATTATCCATAGACTTACTTTTATGTCCTCATTATCAGGAGACGAGTAGTATGACCACGTCGGGCCTGTTAGAATGGGAGCTATCATTGCCGTCGGACCAGATAATATCCCATGGATGGTACCATGGAGCACTCAGCCGGACATCCGCTGAGAACCTCCTTCAACAGGACAGGGAGTTTCTCGTCCGGGAATCCTCGTCGCAGCCGGACAATTATGTGCTGAGCTGTCGGTCGAACGGGCAACACCTACATTTTGTCATACAGAGGGTAAGCTGGAACTAAATGGGATTGAAGAGAGAAATGACGTCATTTACTAAGTCTTAGGCATAACATTTTCAGTTATCATATCGTATATAAACTCTAAAAACTGTCTCATTAGGAAATACCCCTAACGAAGGGGTCTTTATTATCGACTAGATTTAGCACATTATCAAATAAAACGCAACTTAATCTGAAAAAGCTAAATCTAAATATAGTCCTCAATCAAAATACACTGTTGAACTTTGAAACCAAACAGTTATATTGCCTTCCTTTCAGATTGTTGTCCATCCTGAAACAGTTTTTGAACGATATCAATACCAGTTTGAAGATGAAGCATACGACACGGTTGCCGATCTTATCACCTCCTATGTCGGCTCTGGGAAACCGATTTCAGCAGCTTCGGGCGCCAGAATACAATATCCAGCAAACAGAATGGTTCCTCTAAGTAATTTCGTGTCTGGAGACACAAGTATAACGGTGTCACCAAGCGGAGAAGGAAACTATGGCAACCCATACAGTCTTTATAGCCATTTCGCTGCAAAACCTGGCATGCAGCTACGCGTACCTTTCAAGAAACAGCGTTCACACTCTCTCACGCCTATAGACATGGCGCAACATATAAACCATGGGAAAAGTGCTAGCGCAGACGGTGTTATACAAAGCCAATCGAAACAGACTAAATCCTTCTCTGGTGAATCAGGGTCCAATTCGAATACCTGGGATGCAAACTTGCCTACTAGTCCTCCCGCTAAGCCTGCTAGATACGATGGACCTAAGACAGACGACAGACGGCTGGAGTTACAGAGACTCTATCATGTTTCTGGATCTGATTCTGGCAATGGGTCAGGTGATTCCACACAAAGTTCTGCTCACAGTGATCCGAATAAATCCAGAATCGATTCAGATTACAATATGGCTAGCACCCCTACAATGAGGCAGCAATTTGACTATGAATTGACCGAAGCTAAACTACTGCAGTTGGAGAACTTGGATTATACGGTTGAATCGAGGATAAACTTAGAAAATTTCCAGTCTCAAATAATTTTGTCTTCCCTTAACAAGCCTCTGGAATCGGAAACCTTACATAATATTAAGCTGTTGTTGAGGACGTCTGGACCCCGTATCTTAGCTAACCATATGACGAAAGTGGACTTGCATTTTTTATTAGACGATTCTATACAAATCGAAGGTTTGGACAAAACTGCCTCTGGGTTGGAATTGCTGTTTTTACCACAAGGACGATTGTTACGATTAGATGTTATAGAGAGGTTGGTTAATCTTTTGTGCTTCATATTTCATCGCATTTTTTCTATTTACTAATATGATATGCGATACAATTTTTGTGGTAGATCTTTAAAACTCTTTATTTTTTTCAGAATAGAGACTTTTCGACTTCTCATAGCGGTGACTATACTCACCTGCCAAACAGACAGACAGCGCGCTGACATGATTAACGACTGGATACTGTTAGCCGTCGAAACTAAGACAGCTTTGGGAAATTTGTATGGATTCTCAGCTATCATGTTCGGTTTATGTATGCCACAGGTATAGTCTAATTTTCAGAACGTAGGACTTTACCTTTAAAGGCCAATAACTCTTCGGATATTTTGGTTCCTCGTATATTTTCGGTACGATTTGGATTTGATAAAACTATTAAGCGACAGTTTTCAGTTCACGATGTGTAGTTGTAGCGCGAGTTAGCTAGAAAGCGACATCTATTGACTGCAGACTAGCATTAAGAATCCTCGATTCATAATACTATTAAAAATCTTTGGCTTTATAAAGAAGTATGGGAGCTATTTGTTACTCAAAACAAATAGCCCCCATACTTCTTTATAAAGCCAAAGATATTTTTTTTGTTTTAGGTGGAATGTTTGGAAAACGCGTGGAATATTCTCCGGCGAGTATACACAGACAACGCATTTATGTTCGAAGCGAAGTTACGTCCTTGCTTCAAGAGCATGAACGAGGGGACTAATCCTTTGCCGCCTAATACGACTACTCCGTATGTCTTCCCGCCTGTAATGTGCTTCCATTTGTTTGGTACGTCTTCGAACATACGTTTACTAATAATAATTACCGTCAGTTTTTACCGAGACGCGACGCGGCGCGCACTTTTTAATATAGCCATACAAAATTGAACTTTATTTACTATAAATAAAAACGCGCTAAGACTTCCTTGCCCTTTTCTTTTTATTACAAATGTATTTAACACATAATACCACACTTCGACCTGAAAAAGCATTAATCATTGGCATCATGGGCCGTCCATACATTACGTTACGCAAAATGTCGACTTTTTGAACCTCTTCCCCCCCACTATGTGACGCTTTTTTAGTACAGTCACGTTTAGTATGACGGGGCCAGATTGACTTGGTGTGAAGCGTCCATAGATATTATTTTATTTATCGTTTCCAAACTGAACTACCCGTTACTTTTGTTTCAGACGGCGACAGAGGGGGCCTCCTGCCACCGGACGAGACATTCGCTACTAGTCTCATGAACAGTCTCGACTTCGACTTCCACGCGACCGCAGCACATTTGGAGTCCGCCCGCCATTTCCCGGACCAAGTAGAAATGTTCAAACGAAACGCCCGAACGGTGGTTCAGGAAATGTCCTCATTGGGACCGACACTCGACCCTATATTACTCGAACTATTCAAAACAGAATTCCATATCTACTTCCTATGGGGCGAGAGAGGACCAATGACCACGCCGAACCAAAGATTCGCAAGATTGACAAACATTTTAACAGCAATGGCCGCCAAGCTGTCAAATCAACCGCCCGATGATGACGTAGTTTAATTGTAATTTATATTTTAATTTTCCAACGGTAATACTCAAATATTTCTAATATTGTATGCTACGGGCCCACGGGACACTAAACTGTCGTCACGACATTTTCTATCTCACGCATCTCCAAAGGTTTGATAAGGACAACAGAAGAAACAGGGTTTCTTCTGTTGTCCTTATTATGGTCCTTGGTGGATTCTATGAAGATGCATGAGAGAGAAAATAAAATTTTTGTGCCCATACGGCCGAATGCCGATTCCTAAATTAAGAGGCTCTCAGGTCTCATGATGACCTTGTTATTCTGCTAAGCAGAGATAGTGTCAGCCTGGTATTTAGGAGTAGCGTCTAAGAATTCGGTCTTCAGATTTTTATTTTTAGATTTTTTCTCGATACGACAATTTTCAGAAGGGGACGCATAGTTTGTCTGAATGAGACGGTCTCTAAAATTGGTAATAAAATTATTATTGAAATGTCATTATAAAAAGACCGTTGGTATTAAAAAGGCTCCATGTACAAGTATGTAACCAAAATGTTAGGTGTATCATTTATATTAATGTTAACTTATCCATAATGTAACATGTGGCACCTATAATATATCGTTAAAATTTTTGGTATTGTATATATTGTAATTTACCATACTGCCATTTGTATGCTAAGAATTGACATTATATATTATACTTTTTACCTCAAGTAAAATAAATTATTATAAAAAAAAAACTAATGTATTTTATTATTCATCTGATATTTACTTACGTAAATCATAAAGTTGCAGAAAATGTCGCTGTAAGCGCGAGCCGAGGCGTCAAAAAGTGGCACACACTTGACTCCCAAGTCCAAGGACTGTGCTGCGCGCTCTGTGGGGCTAGCACGTTGACAAGACAAGTACGTATTCGTAAAGAAAAATCGTTACGAATACGTACTTGTCTTGTGCTTACTCCTCTGGTTCCTTGGATAGCGTTGCGTCATAAAGCGGCCGTTATACGTTTTCGGCGCCAGCGGAACGTAAATAGTGCTCTGAAAAATAAGACAGTTTACAAAGGGAATAGTATACTAGAAAACAATATTTTGAATGTTTATTTATTTAAGAAATAATTAGGTATTTGAACTTGATAAAAAAAAGCATTTTATGCGTAATTTTGTAATTAGGTGCATTTCAAAGTTACAAAAAGTTGGAATATTTTCATACATACTTTATTAGCTTACAAAACCAATTTTACATATTACATATATTTGCATAATTAGTTTACTTAAATGAAATATAAAAACGTTTAATCAAGTAATTATAAAGTTAACGCAATAATTTCGGAGATTATTAGCGAAACGTATGTTCGTGCGACTTATATTATATTTCATGCAACAGCAGGAACGCGTCTTGACTTTTGTATGGAGCGTTTTCGCGAGACTTGCTAAATTATGTATTACAAATCGCTGTACCTTTGAAAATATTGATTTGCAGTATATTTTGTCTTCTAAGAACTCAACTTTCACACCCTTATTGCGACGAATTGCGATCAGGGCAGGTGGCAGGTGCAGGGCCCGCGTATATATCGTGTAACGATCTGGGGTGCGGTACAAATCTGACACTTGTGCTACGACACGGATGTGCTCGTCAGACTTTACCGCTGATGAGGGTTCGCGCAGCGTTAGCCTGAACGTCCGTATACAAGCTTCGCTTCAATAATAAAGTTTTAGCCCATTGTCAAGAAATATAAACTTACAAACAAAATATTGCCTGGTTGTCGCTTGTCTGGTCAAATTGGTAAAATGAAAGTATTGGTGGCTGATAGTAATCTTTTATTTATTAATAAAATTATAAAGGTGCAAGGGTTTTGTCTTACTCTTATAAAGTAATGTAATATATTACACTTATTTATACATACCAAACCAAATTGGTATAATTTAGTTTTTTAAACAAAATCAATTTTTGATGTAGGCTATGAAAGCATCAAATGATAAATAGTATACTTAAGTATAAGTACTTATAGGAAATAAACTAAGTTTCTTTTATTTCATCATTGCTTAAGATAGATAACGATTTATATTTACGCTTACAAAGTAGGTAAATATCTTTTTTGTTCAAATAACATTGACGTAGACTGAAAAGTAGGTAGATAGATAGTTTCGATTTTGTTTCATATCGATTTGGACTCCGCATTTTTGAGGCCTATTAAGGAGCCATGAAATCGTCTACTCGATTTCTAATTTCAAGTTGAAATTTTCAGTCAAAATGAAAAAGTCATGTGAACCGAACGTAATTTTTTCATTTTGGCCCAACGTTTCCGTAACTTTCAACGAAAGTTATGAACCTGATTATTTTATGCACAAAAGTACAACCCATTAAGATTCAGTTGCAAAAAAAAATCTCGAAAAATTCTTCTACAAAAGATTCAAACTTTCTTTTTTTTAGAAATTTAACATGTTGGTCAGGTCGAAAATTTTCAAAAATTCAGAATAAAATTCATAAACCGAAAACTATGAAAATTCGCGGAACATGCATGGGGGTGATTCGGATACCCCACGACACGAGGGACCTAATTTTTTTTTGACGTCAGTCTCCCGGCCACCTGTATAATAAATAGCTATAATATATAATCAGGATTATTACGAAGGAAAAACCTTAATATACATAACTTTCACTCACATCACTTTAAATTATATAGGTACTTAAAATAATTTGATCAAATGAATATACATAAAAACCGTATGGCAGTTTTAAGGCTAATTTCTCATATATATTTTAATCAAAACCAGCCAAGAGACTCACGCACAAAGGTTTCCGTACAAAACGAGACAAATGTAACGTTTGTTGTTGCATGAGAGCACTTTAATATTCATTTTATTATGTTTTTAGAATTTTTTGTAATAGCGGCAACAGAAATACATCATATGTTAAAATTGCAACTGTTCATGAGATACAGCCTGGTGAGAGACAGACGGACGGACAGCGGAGTCTTAGTAATAGGGTCGCGTCGTTAGTCGTTACCCATTGGGTGCGGAACCCTAAAAACGGTTTGAATCAAATTAATTGAGAGTAACTTGCAGCTTTATTAACATATCAAATAAATAAAGCACTTCATTTGACTTTCGATTTCAATCAAATAAGTACCTACCTAAAATGCGAAAACCAAAAGTGAGGCTTAGTTCTTTCACAAAAAGTACATATATTTTAATGAGCCACATCTGGGTGGTAATTAGGTGTCTGTACCTAATAAGTCATATATATCACATATATCATATCTTTATAAATATTTTTAATATTGGCGCATAATTAAGTTGTATGAAAATATTACAATATACTAGGTCCTAGGATATACTTAAATAAAATAGGTCTGAGTGTAAGTTTCTAAATGCAAAGGCGCTATAATATACATAATGTGAAAAATAGAGCGCTTTTTTATATTTATGTCACTTACTATTTTCGTTTTTATTTTATATGAAATTGTTAATTAGGGAGTTTCTTTATGGATAGCAGTATAAACTATAAAATAATATTATGTATAAATTTTATGAAATATTGCCTACTATAATTTATAATATAATCCCTACTGTATATTTTTATTATTATTATATATATAATGTTACTACATTGCGAATTACCTTGTAATCAATTTTGTTATATATAGTTTTTTTTATTTTTTTTATTCATTACTTATTGTTTCACACCTGTGACTCACACAAAATGATATGTAATATTTAAATTAAAAACCGTTGCATACTAGGCTTTGATATAATATACCTTAATATAATAGCTGAATGAATTTATCTGTTCTGATATTTTTTTGGAAATGAAATACAATAATACATTAAATAAAAAATTCTATTGTTTTCATAGAAAGTACAATCAACGAAGAAAAAGAAATGTAAGTTTTAATTCATTTTAGAATTTAAATGGCTTTAGAAACATGCACAATCATATTTAGTAAACCATTATGAAAAATGTGTACGTTATATGTACGTGTACAATAATATCTACTCACAATTGATACAAGTCGTTTATTACCAGAATATAAGGTGATGGTCCAAAATTGACCCAGAATCAACAATGAATTGGTTGCCTATATGTTGCCTATATTGATACTTGCAACATATGTGTTCACTTTAAATTATATTTCATTACACCAAAAGGGCAATCCCGAAAAACACCGCGTATACAAGTTATGAGCAAGAATTAAATCCAAAATCATAGTAGGTAGAGATGTAGGTGTAGCTGTAGAGCTGTATTTGTCGGTGTGGGTACTGTAGGAGAATGTAGTTAGGTTGATGTTGCAGGTGGGTGGTGTACCATTTAAAAGTAATTTGGAACATAACCGTCTACCAAACTAGGCGCTGTCTGTGGTATGGGAGAAGTTCGATCAAAAAATAAATTAATTAATTCGGCTAACAAAAACAAACAAAATGCAAAATAGTAAAAAATATTTTTTTAGACTCTTACAACTATGTAATTTTAATTTAGCTGTTGTTCATTTCTAGGGATTCGTAGTAAGGAACCCGTATAGTTTGGCTCTGTCCGTCCTTCGAACTTAAGTATTATGACAATAATATACTTTTTAAATTTTAAGGCTCCACAAAAAAAAAAAAACATTCTACCCCACCGATCAACGTGTGGGACATTTTTGAATAAGTCTTTTTAAATAGATTATTTTGAGTAGTCAACCTCTAAATTAGTTTACACTTTACAAGAAGGCAGTTTCAAACTATAAGAGTTAGAAACTTTACACTTTCACCCTAATGGATCATGTTAAATACTCTTTAGGAAACTTATATTTAGCTTAATCATAAAACTACTTTTGAAGCACTTTGAAAAACCTATTGCGCGTTGATATGTACGGAACCGACGTGTCCAGACAAGCTCGCGGTTTCGTGAGGCTATCCGTAGTAAATTGAGTTTGAATCTTTTAGAAAAGACGGTTTTCAATCTGTCATATTTCTCCGTTGATTGTACATAATATTTTCCGTCAAATAATTCATATGCACTAAATGTGTATTGTACGCACATAAGTCTAGTCAGTTTAGAGTTATTTTACCTCGGAGGTTCTATGAGATTGATACTTATGATTAATCCGTAGGCATAAAGGTCCTGTCTGAGGAAAAATAACTCCGAACGGATTGTACAACTCACAACCTAACATAGATACGAGCTCGAACAAATGTAAACGCCACTTATGGGCAACCAGTGCCTTTCGAGTTAAACTTTTTTCTCCGCCTCCGAAAACTATGATCGAGATTTCGTTCGATTCGGAATAGAGTGAAGATAATTGCAAAATAAAATTATATATTTCAATTTGTTATCAACTATTTGCTCAGGTTAGAAATGATATTTTTTTTTCTTTTTTCGAAGCTAGTTAGTTAATAAATAAGAAGCTTATTTAATTAATGTAAGTAAATATGTATTAATGTACAAGTCTGAGATTGTTGGAGCTATTTTTGAATGGTCTCAGAAGAAAATCTACTCCATTAAAATTTCAAAAATGATTCAATTTGTTATCAACAATTTAATTAGGTTGTGTAGTTAAAAATCATTATTTTTCAATTAGATCAAAAAAAAAACGGATTTGATAATTAACAATTATGTATCTATGTTAAGCGAAGTGCACATAAATTATTTGAGCAAATCGCCGTATGAATTTAGGATCAGAATTTGAGGGATTTCGCAAACAGGGCGACAGTCGCATGTGTCTTGTCGCCGTTGAATCGCCTCAGCTCCGTTATAGCCTAGAACAATAAATCAAAAAATAATATTATTAATGGTAGGAGCCAACCTGTCAATTGTAAGAGATAGTAGCCGTCCATAAACATCCACATCCACTTTGAACACATCAGAGGATTTAAAATGAGTTGGCGGATTTAGAACCGTCTGAAATATCTTTACTCGCTAACTTGTCAATACAGCTTGTGAGGCAATTCCTTTGCTAAGCTGTATTAAGGTTCCACAAGGATTTCCGTGAGCGCATGGCATCACTCTATTGGGGCATCCATATGGATATAGCACATATGAGCTAAAAATTCCTTACATTTATTAAAATACAATATAGACATTCATTGATATGCAAATTTGTGTCTGTAATTGAGCTTTCATTGGAGAAGGTCTCCGAATGGGGAAGACTTTACTTAGTCTCATTCAACTCTACAAAGACACAAGTTATCGATGATCGTATGTCCCCGTTTTGAAAGCACCCTCATAACGGTCTCAGCCAACATTGGAATACTTAGTATTGACATATAGCACGAGGTTTCCGATGTTATTAAGAGGGTAAAGCCAAGTTAGGCTCCAAGAAGCTTGGTGTTCTAAAACAGGTCGAAGCAGAATTTCAGTACAGTCCAGCGTCTACAACTCTATAAGGGGCAGGTTCGGCCTCACATGGAATACTGTTATCATCTTTGGGCAGGGGCGCCAGAGTATCAGCATCTCCCTCTGGATCGCATCCATTGAAGGGCGACTCGAATTATCGACGTGTATAAGTGTTTCAAATAGGCTCGACTCCTTGGCACAACGTAGAGCTGATGTAGCCTCGCTCTGCGTTCTCTATCGGTTATCACGGGGAGTGATCCGAGGAATTGTTCGGACTTATGCCTGCTGCTCCTCGTCACCTCAATGAGTGGCAGTCCTCCACTGCTTTACCCAGAGTTTTCTGCCGCGTACAATAGATCTATGTATTTTCAGACCATTAAGACCTTTAAGAAAAGAGCATATTCCTCTTTGAAAGATTTGCGACTCCTCTGGTGTTGCGCGTGTCCATGGCTGACGGTAATCGCTTTCAATCCGTTTGCTCGTTTGCCTCTTATTTTATAAAAGAAAAATAGTTAATTACCTGTTCTCTCGTGAAACCAAGTGCAACTATTTCTTCAACATCGGACTCGCTAAATCTATCAGTCGGTAAGATTGTTAAATTCGGGTTTCCGAGACCTGAAAGTCATAATTATTGTATCATTACATAATATAAAGCTCTATTTAATCATGGATCATTATAATATTAATATATAATCATTAGAATTTGTTAGCTAATGAGCAATTTAGGTACACTTGAATCGTAAAAATTCAGATTGCCTTTATATTAATAGCAACAAAATGTTAATACTATTGCCATTTTAAGATCATAGTGTAGAAATTGTTGAATTTTGTTTTAAATAGTGTAGTAATAAAAATATCAGATCATTTCATCGACATTAGCGGCGCTTGTGACGCATATTTATGTAAACTAGTGGTCGTCCTGTGGTCGACATTCACTCGTACGAACTATTCATATTAGTTATTATTTTTTAAATTTGTACTTTATACTTGGGTTGGGTTTTCTCTTAGAGAGAAAAAATAATATATGTAAATATTGTGACAGATTGATAAATTTTCGTTTTGCCAGTAAGAGATATTTTAAAAACTTTGACCGCTCATATCTTGCTAATTTTTCATCAGTTTTAGGCGGTTTTTTCGCCATTTAATTCGAGTATCATATTATTAGGTATATTTCAATTTTATATTTTATGCCTATACGGTCTATTACTTTTTATGGCGATGGTGAGAGTCGGGTAAGAAGGGAATTGTAAAAGTTCCCCCTAGGGGGTCAAACAGGGGACAAAGTACACTTACCCACTCTTTGGTTACTGCTCTGAGCGGTGCTGGCCGGCGGTTGGGACGATCTAGAAGACTGGCCAAACGCCCCTGGATCTAATAACAATTGCATTATGTTAACTACAGTGAGAGAAAAATGATTATAAAAAGTTAATCTTTTTACCCAACTACGGCGAAGCCAAAAGGAAGGGTAATGATTTTGGCAGTCTATGTAATTATACATGTATGTTTGTTCAAGCGTAGCGCCTAAACTACTGATCCGATTTCAATGAATGAGGTGTTAACAGATTCGTAATATGAGCCCGAGTAACATATAGACTTTAATAATTTACGTAGTCGGGTTATAACTTTTATTAAGAAATATAGTTATAAAACACTTTTAATCCAACATAAATACTTTCGCATTTACTTGCCCGAGTAAAAGCAAAATGCTGTAATGTAGGAGTAGAATCCGTACTAAAACCACTTTAATATATCAAAATTGTACCTTAGATTCAATTCACAGCGAAACGAAACGATATGCGACATGGCGCTGTATTTTTAAGATTGAAGTCTATCAAAATTGAACTTTACTCGTTACACAAGAAGATACAACATTGTAAGAGTTCGAATGTCATGCACCGCGCTGCACAGCGCATGTGCAGTGTATGCAGTGTATGACTGCACATGCGCTGCTGATTTCATATGAAACGTGTATCTTTACAGTAAAGTACATTTTTTAAATAGCTATCTTAAAAATACAGCGCCCAAACTCAAAGGGTCTTAAGGGTCACTCAAACAGCGTCGCGTATCGTCGCATTTTGAGTGACCCTTAAACACTTCAAGACAATAACCAAGTAGTGACAGATAAAAAATCGCACGTCAACAGCTGATACTAGAAGTTGAAAGTAATATGATTAAGCGTACTGATAGTTAAGCCATTTGTTTATTTTTAATTACTTTATCGCATTATTGCTTTTGAAATGTTCTTTAATAAAAATTCAGATACTTTTTAAACAGTTATTTAAGAGCTGATGTTTTAAGAACCATAACATACCTTAACACCATTAAGATGCAGAAAGCTAGCATTATTATATTATGTTGCAGAGCAGCAAGCATAACAAAATTAAGCAAGGTAAAAAAGCTTATGAACACCGTTATGTAGTAGGATTAATTACATAGTAAGCAACATGGTATATTCAGTTCAAAGTTACATACTTATGTAATTATACAATCGATCAGAAATAATGACTCTAGTGAGAACTTTAAAATTTTAAATTATTTTAAACTTAGGGCCTGTTTCACAATGTTCTAATGAGACGTGTCGAATAGCTTATTCGGAACATTTATACTGAGCGACAGAGAGAAAACATGCAACTAAGGTATCTGATGCTTATCAGTCAGAAACATACCCTAAATTGTCAATATTATCATGAATAAGTTACCATTATTGTAAAATAAATCACAAATCTACAGGAAAACACAAGCAGATGGAACTTGCAATTTTTATTTCAAAATATGGATTATTTTCTTTTGCCTCGCCCACCTTGCCGTGACTTCTCAAGAGCTTCTTTCATCTGCCTTTCCTCGTGTTCCTTAACTGATTGGTTCACCAGCTCATCCTCGGAGCTGCCAGACAGTCTAGCACACTCTGGCAGCTCTGCTTCTGGCAGGAACGGAGTCTCGGTGCCAGTTGTGCCAATGACAAGAAGATTCCGCTTCAAATCTATGTTGCACTGTTATAACAAAACAATAGCATGTCAGTCGGTAAAATTTTTTTTAAATGGCTGCAGGGAAATCTTCTGTCAAAAACGATCAATTATTCAAGTAAATGGCTGAACGTAAAAAAACAGGGGGGGGGGGGGGGTCAACTTGTAAACCACTTTGATCGTCGATTTGTCGAAAATTACTTAAAAAGACCTATTCGGCTATAGGAGAAGATACCCCTAAAATACAACATTATATTTATTATATGTTGCCGAAAATAAATTCTATAATATAGACCTATTTTCTGCAACATATACCTAATAATAATGCCGAAAATAAATATACCTAACCATGGCATGGGGTACCTGGGGTAACTCCATTCCTATCGGCTTCACTTACCTTTTGAAGACCTAATACAGGCCCTACCTTCATTATGAAGGAGAACCAGCCTTTGCCACTAATACCTAATGTTGTCTATTTATATTCGTAATTACCGAAGTTATCGAGCAAGAAACTATAAGAGTTCCTTGTTACCCGATATGTCTACGGCGAAGTCAAAGGGAAAGGTAATGATTTCGGCAGTCTATGTATGTTTGTTCCACCGTAGCGCCTAAACTACTGATCCGATGTTAATGAATGAGGTGGGAATCGATTTGCAATAATTTCCCGGGTAATATAGGCTATACAACTTACGTACTTGGGTTATAATTTTTTTTAAATATATATTTATTACTACTGTAAGGTAATACATAGTATCTTGATAGTTTATTAATGTATATTTTCTTCATTCACTAGATCAGTAATTCCCAAAGTGGTCCAGGTGGACCCCCACGGGCCACGGAGACTCGACGGGGGTCTACGTTGGACGTGACAAAAAAATGGGGGTCTACAATCGTGCATGAAAATTAATTTGGTTTTGATAGTGAAGAACTAAAAGGTTGGCTTGTTATTTTAAATAATATGATACCTAAATTAAACCTGCCCAATAAGACAATTTATAAATAAATTAAGAAGAAAATGGATAGTTCCGAACTGGGAGTCGGACCCAGACCATGTCGGTATCGCGCCGAGTGCTCTACCAGTTAAACTATCCGGCCCTATGCCACTTTCCTTTTTCAATTTCATTTATAACTTATTGAGCTACACCGTTCATCATACGGTAATACAACAACACAAACAATGTGATACCTAAATTAAACCTTCTCAATAAGACAATTATCTCCTATCAATATAGGCAGATAATATTTTAAGAAGCTCAGCGACTGTTACTTGTAAGAACTTGCATATTCCATATTCAGTACAACGCGTCGAGACTAGTTGCCGCGCCGGCCGCCGCCGTCCCGTCCGCAATGCGTGTTCAAACGTGCAAATTAATACTATTTGTGGTGTATGTACTTGCAATCTTGTATAAACGTGTTTAATTCTTCACCAATATAAATACGAATGTCAAGGATAAACGTTACTCATTTGTTTCCGAAATTTCATAAAGAAAAGTGAATCGATATTAGTGATTACCAGTGTCGGAAAAGTAAGTACCTACGTGCCTATTTGTATACCTACCTACCTGCCTATATAATATATTATGTCACGTGCCCACCTACTTTATTATCAAATAAATTAACCGTATCAAGCAATCAATTCTAACCGTTTTTTTTTTTCGAAAAATGTTAATTCGTCGTTGAAACTCAGCCACAACGCAAGTTTCTATAGATAGATAGATCTAATCTTCACTTTTTTTTCGAGATTTAGAAATTGGGTAGCAAGATAGAATGTAGATGCAGGGGGTCCACCGGATCCAGCAAAATTTTGAAAGTGGGTCTATGAAACAAAAGAGTCTGGGAACCACTGCACTAGATGTTGCCCACGACTTCGTGGGCACAAAAGTTAGTCTCGGGAAACCGTAGATTTTTCCGCTACAAAAGTAGTCTCTGTCCGTCCCCGTGGTCTACTCTATGTCTGTGACAAACGCCGAAAACGCTTTTAGTTAATATAAAGATTGTGTGTAATTATAATACAATTAATATTTTTTTGTAATATGAAAAAAATACTCGGCCGCCGGACCCGGACTCGCGCACTTAGGGTTTCGTTCCATTATACCAATATATTACCATGTTTACTTATTATTTCGTTATTTTTGTACGAAGTTTTCCATGTAAGCGCATTTTACAAGTTAGGCATTAATAACTCCTAAACTAAAAAAGGTCATATGAGCCGTTATAGTTTCCCTTCAAAATTCATCACATGGACTACCATCATGACTCTAAAAGCTATGTGGTAGACGCGAGAAAAAAAAAACAATAGACAATAGGCAATGTGATTTAGATTTATAAGCCTCAACATGATACCTAATTGACTGTTAAATGTTGAATTTTAGAATCTCAAGTATGGTTAGCCTTGCAAGTTTTGCTATTCAAAGAATTTGTTTATCAGTTAATAATAATATTTTTGGCAAATGTTACAAGACATCTAGGGTTTAATGCTATAATTTAGAAATTACCTGGTGTCTCTTAAGCATGTCCAATCCTAGAAGCATATCCATAGGCTGCTCTTCCAAAACTGAGAAGGAGGTTGTAAGGAAATCCTCCTCAATCCTCATTTGAACCATGTGAATACGACCTATGATTCTTTGCACACCGACACCCTTGGCAATACCTGCCCATCTGTTGACAAGGAATATAATAATTAAGTGCTTCAAATACAATTGAAAAAAACACGCAGAAAGTCAAAGTATACATTAAGCTTTAACTATCAAGTATCACATATCTGACCTATATAAATGTGATGTAGGTGTAAACTATGAAAAGCTCTGATGAAAGGGTTATTGTAAATATAAAACTTACCTAGTATCAACAAGACGCATGATGTTGCATCTCTCAGCGCAAGCCGCAGACATTATAGTTGTTTGTGCTCCAGAGTCAATGAATGCCTTCACAGGAAATCTAAAGGGCAGCAAATAATAATTTATTTGTATTCAGAAATTATCTTTGGTCTTTGGTAAATAAGAGGCTACTGGTAGGATTACCAGTAGTTTCTAGAAACAACAGACAGTTTGATATACTCTCAGTTGTGCCAAGGGGGACAAGCTATGGTTACCTTTGGACTCATAACGAAATTATTATGCTTTAGGAATGTAATAGGCTAGTTCTAGTTCATCTATCAAAATCAAATGATATAAATTTGTTATTTATATAGTTTCTATTATAAGAAATAGGAATATAACACTATTTTGTTATATAAATATGCGATTCATTTATTATTTCGAAAATAAAACTAGTTTTATTATCTGTATGTCACTGACCTAAAACGCCAGCCGCCATATTTTTCGTGTAAGTGACGTCATAAGAACATAATCAAATAGAATAAACAACAGACAAAGAATTTAAAAACTAATTAAATCTAAAGATTATGCACTACACACACACACATATGAAATTTATTTGTTTCTTTTATTAAGAAACTAATAAATTTCATAATGCATAAAGAGATATTATTACCAGGAAATAAAAATACTAGTTGACAAAAAAATCGATAGGAACATTTTAAAATATAAATATGTAGTTATCTTTAATCATGAATTATTTATATAATAGAATAACTTACCCGTTTACATGGCAGTTTATATACAGCATCACCACTGTCCCGAATGTCTCCGGGTTATACTCATAGCAGCTTCCATGTTGGCTTCAATATTCTTCTGACGGATCTCTTCCGCTATCATCCGCATGTGCCTCTGTGTCAAATGGATCTGAGTTCATCATCCTACAACATTAGAACTTGTTATACTTTGAGCAACAACTTATTATTCAGTGTAATGAGCTACTATGATAACTAGCTTACTATAATAACTCAAACTTATTCATAGACAGTTATTTTCAATATAAAAACTAGATCTATAAGAAACAGGGGTGATTAAAATGCAATAAATTAATTAATGACCAATTACCAATTGTTGTTTTGTAGTAAAGAAGAGTGATATTTCAAGGACCAAATTAGAGTTTAAGTGTTAACACTTGGAACTACTGTGGAAAAGTGAAATAAAACAATAATTTCTGTTTAAATAAAAAATAAAACAATAATTTCGTGTTAATACTGTGGAAAAGTGGAATAAAACAATAATATCCCTGGTAGGTACCCGACAATAAAACAAAACGCAGGAGCGCAATAAGAATGTGGGAAGATGACGTAAAAACAATAGGAGGAAAAACATGGACTACAAAAACACTTGACAGGACAAAGTGGAGGGATTTGGAAAAGGCTTTTGCCAATTAAAAAAAATGTTTATTTCAGGCTTAGCCCATAATATTGTAGCTCAACACATGAATGCAAAGCTCAATATACATTTAAAAAATAGTTGTCTGTTAAGTCAGTTTACGAACAATAATTTTCATGATAATATCATCATACACAGCTTAGGCCGATCATGCCTCTTAATTGCTTGTTCCGCCCTCTCACTTGCACACTCAGCTCAGGTGGAACGTGACATTCAGGAGGAATGTGACAATTTTCAGGCATGCAGCCAGCGTACATCGATTTATAAGACATTATCACGTCAATATGCTACTTATTTAAATTTTCTTACCTTATTCTTTGTTGCTGACGTTCAGTTCTTGCAGCTACTTGTTCACGAAGAACAGAGGAGAATGTATCTGAAACAAATTTCAATCAACAATCATCAAAATGACTAGCTTAACTTTGATTTACTTATGCTCTGGTTTGACTTTTTTCGTCAGTAGTTTATCTATTCAATAGCACTTGATTTGTTAACGTGTTTGCATCATCCAATAAAAATCGCTATTGAACAGAAAAACTACTGACAAAAAACCTCACAATTCATGCATTTATAGTTTATGCAACAATCACATACCAAGATTACCACTAAGTAAAGCATCGGCCAGCCGAGGATTGTTCTGTTTAAGGAGTGCTAATTGATCCGGATTTGCTAAGAACATTTCTCTGATGATGCGAGGGTCTTCTTCCACTGGTGGGCTTCTAACCGACATTGAGGTGCTTGCACCTTTTGGTACTTGGATGCTACCAAAGTCTAAGTTGGCTATGCCAGTGGGCAAGGCTGTGAAAATTTAGAAAGTCATTATCTTAAATTTTTATAAATGAAAATATTTTTTGACATTGAGTTAAGACAACTTGAATTTGAATTGATCAATAGACCTAATATGCATTGTCATGAGTGACATGAAAACACGAATGACAATGCAGTTTTGAGAGAAATGAAACAACAAAGTCGTACCTTGGCTAGCATCGTTTGATTGTAAATTGGAGGCCGATTGCAGCATGTGGAGAAGCACCACGACGTCTCCGTCGTGGACCCCGTGGTCTTTCAGAGATAATTTATCGTCTAAAAGTGGTTTTCCATTGAAATTAAGTATGATGTCTTTCGCCGGAAAACCTGATTCTATTTCACAAAACGCCTTGAAATTCTCCAACTCCAGATCCTCCGACACGTCGAGAACGAATATCTCATCGTTCAAAGTAGTCACTGTAACTTTCATTATGTAAATTGTAACGAGCACTTACACTGAAACACTACGGTCTACGGTTTACGCGGTACAAATACTAAAAATATATTTTGATAAATTTTAAGTTTACAGTGTAATTGGCGTGACTGTCCAAAACATTGTAGGGTATGCACACGTTTTTAAAAGTACTATTTTAATTCTAAAAGCGGTACACGAAAATAAAACTTTTGAGGTCGTTTTAGTAATGCAAATTCTAACTAAACACAAAGGTGGCAGCTGCTAGGAATGTCCTGAATTATCCAAAGTGATTGTTACAAGTTTTTTTTTTTATTTAAATATATAGCGTCAGCTTCAAACTATTTGCCAGTGTAAAGTTAAAAGGGCGGGAAATAGAATTTTCGTTTCAATTTTCAACAAAATCCAAAGTCCAAATAAATGGTCAGTCCATTCAATGAGTCAAGTCAGTCGGTTTCTAGGGAGTTTTGAAGGGAACACAAAATAGCACGGTTTTGAAGTTGTACCACTTGTCCACACTTGTGCACGTTAACGAATATTTAATTGTTAATATTCTACCAATAATACACATTAAGATCCGAAATAACACTAATGTATAATACAAAAACCACAACGTCACCAATTGAATTCCCCGGCAAAACTCCATTGTTACAAGTATACAACTTTACAGATACTATTGCAAAGTTGCCATCACTAATATGAAAGTTAAAATGTAAAAAAAGAGCCTAATCTAACCTAACCTTACTAGTTACTAGCTTTTACCTGTGACTCCGCCCGCGTAAATACAGTATCTCGCGGGGACCGAACATTTTCCCGCGATAAAAATATTGCCTAGGGAATACAGACCTGTGCCAAATTGTATGATTATCGGTTGAGTAGATTTTACGTGAAAGCGTTAAATACACTATCCCACAAGAACCGTAAATTATCTCGCTATAAAAAGTAGCCTTGGTGTCTCAACATCCATTTTAATAAATATGTCCACACCTTGGTCCGAACTGAAACTTCCAGTATGTAACAATGCACTCTGTGACTGAAGCATACTGAACGACCTTCCAATGTGTGGATGCCTACACAATCTGTTGGCCAACACTCAATCTCTGGCGAATCCAACTCTAGTTGACCAAAACAAAAAAACAAATAGTTGTCAATTGAAAATTGACATTTGTTTTATGTATTATGTGATTGTTGTCTGTGGTGAGTGTTGCAGGATAGTGGCTGCTGCATCCCAGAGCTGGAAATCTTTGTTGTTAATTTACGTTTATATTTAATCCAAAGAGCCATTATTATCAATTGAAATCCGAATAAATTCAATAAATAACTAATATGGTTTTAGGAAAAACAGTTCTATAGATTGATGGCGACAAACTAAAAAATATCAGTGACTTTTTCTATTTTTTTTACGATGTGAAATCGGCAGTCTGACGACCAATGGTAAGTATTTTTTTATATTCAACTATAAATTCTAATGGGTTAATTAATATAAACGAATTCATTGGTAATATTTGGGAAAGAAATTCATTTATTGCAGTATAATTTTAATTATCTTGCAGTGAAAGTTCTCTACATGCAAAACTGGTCGATTGGCGCGACGCGCAAAACACTGCTTTCGTGTAATTCAAAAATTTTTTTTTGTGGTCTATAAATCTAAATTGAAACTATATATTAATAATTTTATCATTATACTGTAAAGGGTAGTTGTAAAAATTATTAGATTGGACACGTATGTTGTCTAAATCATTTAATATTTTATGATCAACAGTCGAAATGAATAAATATACTTATTTCAAGTGCAGTTACAAAATATACAAGTTTCATATATTTTTAGGTAAGGCAATGCACATTTACAATTAAAATACAGATTAATAAAAAAAAATATTAGAAATTTAATAAGATTTATAAGTCGATCCTTTCTGTAAATTAATTTTAAGAATGAAATGTACATTAAAATTTGCAATACACATACACCCTGAACCCAATTCTCGTAATTAACTTTTAAAATTTTACTTACACTTTAATTTTACTTAAATTGAAATAAAAATGAATTGTCTTGATATCATATACTGATTTTTGAAGTTTAGACTAATTAAAACGGGTTTGACCATTGGTTTGTTGGTTGGTTTGTCCAAAGTTTATGAGAATACCATTTTGCAGTTTTAACATATAGAGACTGGGTAGTATCTGTATTATTGCAGGATTTAATAAGCAGAATGTACCTTCGGTTATCACACATCTTCTTTTCAGGCCACCCTGTAAATCAGTGTCAGCCATGTCGTTGGTGGGGCAACTTGTGCCTCGGGTGACCAAAGGTCCGCCCAACATAACCATCCCATATAACGGCCCTCAAGTTGAGGGCTCTTTTTGTTTAGCTCTCAACTTTAACTTCGACCCCACCATCAGTGTGATATGCGCCATGTATATTGTATTTGGACTTGTTTATACAATATTTGGTAAGTTTTGTTAGTGTTTTGAGTTGAAGTCAAATATTTAAACTTTGAATTTTTGACTTCTAATAATATGATTATAATTTTTTTTCATAAATAATAATTATTCATTTTGCTGCTAGTAAGAATGTTATGTATTTTTAACCAACTTCCAAAAAAGGTGGTGGTTATACGTTCGGCTGTATATATAATTTTTTTTGTATGTTCAATGATTACTCCGCTGACTGTGGGTCGATTTTCAAAATTAATTTTTTGATGTAAAGGGTATAATCCCAAATTGGTCCTTTTGACATCAAAGTGGTGACCTAATGATGGGATCCATGAGGAATGGAGGGAAATCCTCTAAATTTACATTGACACATATGGTGATTTGAATCATTATCATCACTGGTGATTGTTTAGTAGGTCCACAGATTGGTAAGGCTTATTTGGGGAAATACCACGATCTCTCAGAAAACTGGCATAAAATAATGCTTGAGTTTGTTTTGCCGAGAGAGTGAGAATAGTTTTTCTGTGTTTATAACTTTCTTAAAAAAATAATATAATAAATATAACTAAAGAGAGCAAAGTTATTATTTTTCAACAATAATTAAAACCAACTTCAAAAGTAAAAATACATAAAAAGTATGAAATAAAACTTATTTTCGAAATAATTCCGCTTTTAAATTCGGCAAAAGTTTTAACTATTTCTTTACTCAGCCAACATGAATGTGAGTTCTATTAAATATTGTTTTATCAAGATGTTGTTCGGGCCGGTACCGACTGACAAATTTTTATTGTTTTACATGTTGATGTGTTGCTTATATAGACATAGAAAATGATGTGTACACTGGTACAGTTCAAATTGTAAAGAAAACAAATCCTAAAGAAATTGTATATTTTGCAACAATTTCTTTAGGATTCGTTTTGAATGATTTTTAAATGTTTAATAATCTTTGTAGGATACCGATGCTTCAAAGCTAGTATGTTTTTGACTGGATTCACATTTGGCTCTGCAATTGTCTACCTCATCTGTCTACAAGAACATTTGTTGCCGCCATATGGAAATGTTGGTATGTATTTTACTTGTTTGGTGACCATTCTGGCTATATTTCATTCTAAATTCACACTTTTTGGGTATATATTAAGGTATATGTTCAATAGCTTTGTGCCAGGGCCTTTATAACTTAAAATACTCAAAATACACAATTTTCTAATTTCATACTTGACAACAAATTAAGGCAAATTTTTGTTCAACAGCTGTTGCCGTATGTGCTGGCTTACTCTTCGGTCTCATCACAATGCTCATCCAGTATGTTGGTCTGTTCATGACGGGATTTCACACCGGTCTGCTGCTTGCTCTTGCTGGGCTCGCAATCTATGACCACTTCCTGTACAATAGACCTACTACGGTAAGTACATTTCTCTTATGCTTGTATGGTATACAAATAGTATGTAGAGGGTGACTACAAATGCTGTTGACAGGTAAATTCTTCAGATTATTTTAAAAGTAATTAAAAATTATATCGATAACCGAGCGGCCGATACAACTCGGTGGGTGCGTGACCTTCAAAGCTGGCACGTTGTACGGCAGTGTGTGTCTATGTGTAGTGCGAGTTGTCAGGAAATGTTAATCATGTTATTCTTCTGTAAATTACGTACATTTTTAGTTATGCATACTGTAATTACTTACGCATAGCCTAATTTTGGGTTAAATTTTTTTTTTTTAAATTTTGGATAAAAATACACTCTGTATAGTAAAGCAGAGTTGCAGCTTATACAAAATACGGTAAAGTAATATATTAAAGATTCAATAATTATTATTTATAGTACTTTATAGTACATATAATCGGTATATATAATATAAGCGGTATGATACATAGTTTTATGTGGCTGTTAGATCGATAACATTGACTATGATGAATAATGAAGAGTAACTTTTATAATAAATTGACTCCTTTGTGATGGTTGAAAATTTCTAGACATACAATAATTTAACGATGACCTTAAAGTCTAAAAATAATTCAACAGTTAAGATTTTGACGAAAAACATATTTTTAAATCATAATTTTAGGGTATGAAATATACGAGTATGTAAACGCTAAAGGTTCTTACCGTTTAAGGACTACACTAAAAGCGAAATTACTAGAGGGAAACCGTTCCGTTAATATTTGAACTCTCAAATTCAATAAATCTCTTAAAGCACAGGCGAGGCAACATACATAAAATACTGCACTTTACTCGCTAGGTACTTGTCATCTTTAGTCCAAGAAGTTTATTGAAAACGTTGCCTTTCAAAAGGCCCAGTCTATGGCCCAGTCTATGGCCCAGTCTATGGCCCAGTCTATGGCCCAGTATGTAGTCAAAAATTGTTGTATCTTCGTTATTTTTAAGATATACGAAAATGGGTTCTAGATTATTTATTAAATGTTGTCTAGCATCAATTGACGAAAAAAAAATTATGCGACATGCCTATTGTAGGTCTAGTGAGGAGACAAGGGTACAGTCACTTACTCTTATGAAACTAAATTGTTGAATAACCTAAAATAAATACAAACAAATAGCGGTTAGTAAAACATCGCAGTTTTATATAAAATTTCAATAAAAGAAGTGTTTATATAACATAGAATACATTTGAAGTTGATAGGGCGAGAAATGTTGATAGGAAGAAGTTCATTGACGGAGGACTGATTTCTAGGGCACAGAAAAAGATATCGTCTAAGGTACCATAGTCAAGGCCACACTCGCAAAGCGAACTATCCTTAACCCATATTTTGCTAAGAATACTAGTGAGCAACATTGTCTATCTCGGCAAACTGTTGTCGTCTTCCTTGTCCTGTCTTCCAGTGCTTACTTAATCCTCTTTTTTCTACTTTATTTGATGCCCTAACATTTGCTCCAAAAGTGATACTCAACTTTCCCATACATAAAAGTTCGTCCTTGGCCAATTAGGTATTTGAAGCGTTTCCGACATTTCGCATTTTGTGGTAATTTTGCAGTTGTATTTATCGTTTTTATTGAAGTAGGTTAATAAATTCATGCTTTAAAATTATAAAATCTTTATTCCTCATGAAGTAACAATTGTTCTGGTATAAATTTTGCTTAATAATACTATCGTAGATAGGAGCAATTTACAGTTAACTTAAAGCTATTTTTGAAGTTTTTTTGGCTTAGAATAAGATTTTTTCTATATTAAATCAAAGATATTTCAAAATTCTAAGGCCGCTGCCAACTAACTATACGACTATATAGGACGACTATAACATTCTCATTTTATTATTTCATTTGCCTAGAACACTACTTCAATCCAGGAGCTCAAAAAAGTGCTTTCGAACATTTTAAGAAAATCTTTCTCTGCAATTTTGGGTTTAATTAAAAAGTTAGCAAAATTTAAAAAAGCGAGGCCGCTACGATCTAGGCCAATAGCTATTCTGCACTATTTAATATGTCAAAATTGTTAGTTGATAATAATAATTATATCTATGGACGCTTCACACCACGTCAGTCTGGTCCCGTGGTAAGTATCCGAAGAACTTGTGTTACGGGTACCAGACAACTGAAATATATTTAATACTTTTTATACAATACTTAAATTTAAGATTTTTATTTTATTATATATTCTATTATATATATTCTATTATTATATATTTTGTGCAAAGCGTTTTTTCTCAACTTAAATGTTTGTGATTAATTAATTAGTACTTATTATTATTTTGTAAACTTATTTTAGTAATTTTCATTTTCATTTTCTCTTTGTTTATGGTTTTTACTTTGCATGATGAAATAACCTATAATTTAAAGTACAATAAGCCTTTACTTATTCTTATGTATGTTTAAATTTGTATCATTGTAACTTTTGTTGGTTATTCATAGTAAATAAATAAATTATACACATACTTAATACACATCCATGACCCAGGAACACAGAAAACTTTTTGTTCCCTGGCGGGGTTCGAACCCGCGACGACCGGCTTGAGCGCCAATGTGCTAACCACTGAGCCACAGAGGTCGATGAAATGTATTGAAATATTGATCTCAGATGGCTAAAATTAGATTAAGATTGATTATTAATTTCGGACGTAAGCCTTCTCAGCTGTCAAATATTTGGATAAAAAGTATTAGGACTTCGGTAACTTTTCGATTGGTCTCGAATGCAACTGTATTTTAAATGTGATAATTATAATTGGATTGAAAAGCAATTTATTCAAACCATGACAATTGTTATTATCACTTCTATTAGTTGTAGGTTTTAAATCGCGTAACTATTTGAAAGATTCACGCCGTTTACGTCGGAAAACTTAAGTGTATTGTCGAATATGATGATAGAAATTATTTATTGATTTAAAACAAACATTTGCAGAAGATTTCAAAAGATCCTAAGTGAATCATGGAAGGAAAGAGGTCCTCCTCTTTGCTGCTGCAGGCCTCAGGAAATATGCATTTTATTCATGGACTATCGCGATTTTAAGTGGAATTAGTAGGGGACTGTTTCACAATCTTCTAATAACTGACGGATAACTTATTCGAATGTTTTGTCGCTGCTTACTTATAGAGCGACAGAGACAACATGCAAACGAGCTATCTGACACTTAAGAGTAGATTGTGAAACAGGCCGTGAATCAAATAACTTATTTGTAGAAGAAAAGAGTTTTTTCATAAGTTGCGTTTCGGAGAAACAATATTCGAACTTTCATGAGCAAAAACAACTGTTCAAGCAACCTTGATGTCTTTGTGGCTATTTATTATTAAGGCATAATGAGGCTTGTTCATACTTTAGTGGTGACTTAGACAGAAGACAAGCCATGCGTTTCTCACATTTTATATGAAGTGTGTATCACGGAAATAGTACGCCTAAGGTCGAAAATAGTAGGAAACCCTAGCGGTGATGCAGTATTGTGTATTCAATTAAATTTATTACCATTTCTTTCTAGACACTTGTCAAAAATTAAATAAAACTTAAATAGTCTTTTGGTAGTTAAGTACATGGAAATGAAATAGTTTTCTTTCTTTCTTTCTAGGTTTCTGTTTTTGACTAATACTTGATCCTCACAAGTCTGTAACTTGTAAGAACAATTATATACAGTGAGGAAACTGTTTTTTTTAATTACTAACTAGCTTTTGCCCACCGCCAGCGTAAATACAGTATCCCACAGAAACAAAAAAAAAAAACTCTGTACTTTGTCGGGATAAAGCTTATGTATTAATAATGTTAATTAATGTATATAATATATAGAGCAAAAGCCCACGACGCGGTCAGGCCTTCGTTATTTTATAAAAGCTAAAAGTTTTTCCGTGCATGTCCCCTATACAGGTAAGAACGACCAGCGGCTATAGAGGTAGGGTTGTGGTTACTTGGGCAGGTAACAGGTAGTACAGGTGTATCAAATAGTACCTTAAAATTCGTTGAAAGTATAAAGCTTCATTTTTTAAGATGTAAAAACCATTAAAACTGTCCGGCTATTGAGGTAACATTTTTTATAGGTCCCCAAGTAACATATAAAATTTATCTTTTATACTACAACGAAAGTATAAGCCCCTAGATAGGTAAAATAGGGGATGAAAATTTTAAAATTATCATAATCGTTTAAAACCCAAATTCACGCGAGCGAAGCTGCGGGCAAATGTTAGTTACTATTAAATATACTTTATCGGCATGAATCACCGAGCTATATTCTGTCTAATAAGCTTTAATTCAAGGTCAATTCAAGCGCCCGGCGTGGTGTGGTGGGTATAACTAGCTGTTGCCCGCGGCTCCGCCCGCCTACATATAGTATTCGACGGAAATAATGTACTTTTTTCGGGATAAAAAGTATCGTATGTTTTAATCCAGAACTTAAACTACTACCATGCCAAATTTCATCGAAATCCGTTCAGTACTTTTTGCGTGAAAGAGTAACAAACATCCATCCATCCATATAGCCTATGTCTCACAAATAAATTGCGTCCTTGTTGACACGCGTTTCAAGTATACGATGTTTTTAATTTTTTAAATATTTACATTGAATAACATTTAATATCAAGTTTGAAGTCATATTTAGCTATCTATAAACGCATTTAAATATCAAATATTGAATAATTACTTATCGAAAATAAGATATCCCATGTTATTTTTAGGATGTTTGGTGTATTGTTTTTGAATTTTTTCACCGAGCACTTTGGCATGTTGCCGGTCGGATAATTTGCGCGTCACTGCGAGACACAAGTGCTAACTCGCGATTTTAGCACTTGTCAAAAGGGGATACACTTCGAGCGTTCGTGGGGCATCTTTGTATATATAAGGTCGTTGGCTACATACGACATAAACGTTTATCAATACTTTTGATAAGGGATATTTTTTTCTTAAATCTACTAGAGCTCCGAGCAAAGCTCTCGGTTATCCAGGTATTTATTTACTAACAGAACAGTGGTACATGTAACTAATAAGAAATAGATTTTCTTTCACGGATAATGGTTAGTGGTTACATAGCGTGACACAAAAACAGTGAAATGCATTGCCGATGGAAAATCGGCCAAGGTCGAGACGAAACTAGACTACAAACTGCAGATTAATAAATACAAAGGAGCACTGTTACTGACAGCACATATTAGGTCTTTACCTATGAAATTGTCGTTTTGTATGAAAAAATATAAACTAATTTTTTTCATGTATTTTTTATTTGTATTAATCGAAGTAATCACCCATGCAATCAATGCATCTTTGCCAACGCAGTGGCAGTTTATTGATGCCCTTCTTAAAGAAATCAGCTGGACGGGAGACAACAAATTCTTCAAAGGCATTTTGTACTGCCTCTCGGGTAATGAATTTTTTTCCCGCCAAGAAGTTATCGAAATCTGGAAAAAGTAGTAGTCTGTAGGCGCAAAGTCTGGTGAGTAAGGCGGATGACGGAGAGCTTCCAACCCCAGTTCTTGCAACTTGGAGACCGTCTGCTGTGCAGTATGAGGTCGCGCGTTGTCGTGCAGAAAGGAGCAGCGGAGACGGGCGATTGACCAATGCTGGTTGGAGATGTGCCAGCTTCTCCATCATTGTGTTCAGTTCTTCACAGTACACATCTGCAGTAATGCTCACCCCGTTTGGTAAGAAGCTGTGATGAATCACACCGGCGCTAGACCACCAAACAGTGACCATCACTTTTCTAGGCGTAAGTTTTCGTTTAGGGCATTGTTTAGGAGCTGAACCAGGATCCAACCAACTTGCTGAACGCTTGCGGTTATCAAACAGAATCCATTTTTCATCGCAGGTAACAATGCGGTTCAAAATTCCTTAATTTGTGTATCTGTTGAGCAGTGCAAGGCACGTCTCGACGCGTACTTCGCGCTGGCGATCATTGAGTTCATGGGGCACCCATTTGTCAAGCATTTTTACCTTGCCAATTTGACAAATGGATCAATATTGTTTTGACGCTAACGTCGAAAGCTGACGCTAATTCAGCCGTAGATTGTGTATCATCAGCTTCCACAATCGCCTTTAATTCGTCATTGTCGACCAAAGTCTTCGGACGAACGCGAGGTTCATTTTTCAGGTCGAAAAAAAAAGGACGGAAGCGAGCAAACCAATAACAGATGGTGCGTTGGTTTGTAGTGTTTGCTCCGTAAACGTCGTTGATGTTGCGTGCCGCTTGTGCCGCGTTGCTGCCACGACGGTACTCATATTCCATAATTACTCGAATTTTTAACGTATCCATGATGACGAAAAAGATTGAAATGCGATGAAAATGTAACACTAATCAATAAACAAATGACTACTTTTGGAAAAATAATTCCATGTTTTTTAAAATAAAATTAATTTGAAATTAGAATTCTTAGCCAAAGAAAAATTATTTTGATTTGAAATGGCCAGTACTGCAGAACGGTAATTTCATAGGTTTTTCATTAGGAAAGACCTATTATTATGCCTAACACTGAACAGTCAACATATTGTGCCAAAATTGTACGCATAGCGGTCATCGCACGCGGAGACCGACACGATGCGGCGCTGCATTTTTCGCTCCGCGTCTCGGTGTGAACTGACGCTCAGTTCGCTTAAGAGAGGATTTCCCTTATGACCTCAAAATGGCAGCGCTCGCCTCGCCACCGCAGTCGATTTGTCACAGTCATTTAGTATGTTTTGGGGGTAAAAAATTGATCTAGGTAGGCCGCAAATTTTTTGTTTTTAAAACGCTTTTATTAGTTTCACCTGTATGTTTGCTTGCTTGCTTGCTTACTTGTTTGTTTGTTTGTAACCGACTCCTTTGGGCTCGATTTTCTCCTACTTTGAACGATCAGATTTAACTCAAACTTTGCACACCTGTCAAAGACCGATGACAATGCAATAATTCGATTAAATATCCGATTATCCTGATTAAATTCGCCAGGATTCATCAATTTCTTTCCGCATCCTTTGCATGAGAGTAAGAGAGATAGAACTAGTACGCGAACTACGCATGCGTGCAGTTCCAGGCTTACTCTTTGGCAAATCGTACTAAAAAGCAAAAAATAAATTATAGTTAAAAAAAACTAAAAAACACGCTTTTATAGAAAATCTAACTAAAAAATCGGTTGTCTGTAAAGTCGGTTTACTGACGATACTTGAACGTGACAACGTCATAAGAAAATACTGATGGATCGCTCACTCAAGTAGGAGAGAGACAGATTCCGCGCCCTCGCTTGCACTTCAAGCCTTAAATGGAACGCCTCAGAGCGAGGTAACGCCGCATGAGTTATGCTTTTTCGTGCGTGCAGCCGGCTCCATCGAATTATAAGACGTTATCACGTCAAAAATAAAAAATAAAATTTAATAAATTTGGATTAAGAATAGTGTAATTGAAAAATAAATGTTTATTATTGTAACAAAGCGTGGGGTGCATAGTGTCAATAGTTATAAACATTTTATTGGCAGATATGAGAAGGATCTTCACTTTGATAATATCTTAAAAATCACTTTAAACGAAATCTGACCGTTTGAAGTGGATCAAAATCAAATCCACTGGAGTCGGTTACATAGAAACAAACGTACAGGTGAAGACACGTTTTTTTTACAATAATAAACATTTATTTTTCATTTACACTATTCTTAATCCAAATTTATTAAATTTTATTTTTTATTTTTTAGTTAGATTTCTATAAAAGCGTGTTTTTTTTAGGTTTTTTTAAAATATAATAATTTATTATATTTTTTTTTTCTTTCGTTGCGTAATAAGTCATAATATGAGTTATTTCGCCCTCTTGGTGTCAAAGCGCGTGTCTCAGCTACGAATGGGCAAAAAATATAATATATGTCACCGTAAAATTATAAATACAGTTAGATTGTAATATGCGATATATAACTAGCGAGATTATAAAATGTCGGGCTGTGAGTTTTTCCAGCCAGGACTTTCATTTAGATAGATTTGTCTGACGCGACATTTAAATTATTTCGGTGTTAACCTTAGGCTTACGTCATTTTCATGTCCCGGTCAGACGAATATTTTTGTGATAGTTTTTTTTATACCTATCGCCATCTCTTAATTTTCTATCTAAATAGGTACCTACTATAACTCCTAGCAAAGCTCAGTGTCACGGGTACTCTTATCTTAAACATTAATTTTCACCGACTGTGCCTCACAGTGCAATATCAGATGTACGTCCATTGTAACAGTGTTCATTCATAATTGAATATGCACGCGTCCCGAGTCCTGATGGATGCTGACGGATGGATAACGAAATCATTGTGGTGCGTATAATACCTACGAACTATTTGTGTTTTTTCACGAAAACACCCCTCGTGTTATATGTTTGACGTGTCTATCTATGTGTGTGTGTCTGTCCGCAGCATCATAGCTCGTAGCTCCCAAACGGATGAACCGATTTTGTTTTTTTTTGTTTGAAAGCTGACGTGATCAAGACTGTGTTTAGCTATTATTCATCATCATCAGCTCTCTTACTGCTTGACAGTGGAGGGGGTGAAATTATTCATTTATCAAACTTAGGGAATGTATCCATACTACGTGACCTGCACATTTTACCCATTTTTCTAACCCCCTCATGGTGATCGTAGTATATGCCGAGAAGTAAAACTAACAGGACGTCTATTCTCTATTCAGATCCTATTTAATTTAAACGTAAACAGAAATATTAAACTTCGACCAAATTAATGTGTTATTATGTTATACTTTAAGCGAGACAATCTTGTATATATAAAATTTAAATAACTAATTTATCATTCAACTGGCTTCTTCTTCTTCTTTGGCTAATCACAGATTTCATTTACTTCCACGACAATTTTATATAGGTATCTAATTCTAAAATTGTGAGTTATTTTAAATACGAAATCAATTTAAAATCCCCAAAACACCGTTTTAAACAAACGGTGTTTTGGGCATTTTCGATTATTAAACAAACAAATATGG
This sequence comes from Phengaris alcon alcon, assembly GCA_037179445.1. Classification (NCBI taxonomy): domain Eukaryota; kingdom Metazoa; phylum Arthropoda; class Insecta; order Lepidoptera; family Lycaenidae; genus Phengaris; species Phengaris alcon. The sequence continues at coordinate 294,810 of JAYRCH010000056.1, read as the reverse complement.
CGGCGCGGGATGACGTTAACGGTTTAACCAATCAGCGCTCAAGTTGCGATCTGTTTCACAATTAACGAGTTTCAGTTCGTTATATTGTATAATATAAAAATTATATTATTATAAGGACAAATAATGCGTAAAATTGTAAGCAGAATGTTAATTGACAATCTGTCGACATTTTATAATCTCGCTAGATAAATTACAATCTAACGGTATTTACAATTTTACGGTGGCATATAATCGTAATCTCGGCAATGGCTGCAAGTATTTACATGAAATTTAGTATGCAGAGAGTTATGGGGATGAAAAATCAGTCTAGCTAGGTTTTGTCCCTGGGAAACTGCGCATTATTAAGTTATATAAGTATTATGTTTTTTCTTTCGTCGTGCAACAATATATCAATAACGACTCTATAATGTCAGTCCGATTGGCAGTTTGGTAAATTTTGCGTTGTTCGGGAATTTCGAATGTGGTGGGTTCGAACACCGGCAAAATATGTTTGTGATTCTTTATTTTTTTATCTACTAAGCTAAGCTTGTTTACCCAGGTACTATTTCTTTGCACGCTAAATAAGTGACATTTAGGAGGAGTTTGCCGGTTATTTTTGTTAATTTGGTTCTTAATTTACCATTAGATTGATGTGCACAAGTGTGGACAAGTGGTACAACTACAAAAAGCGTGCTATTTTGTGTTTCCTCCAAAACTCCCTATGAACTTCAAGTAAAGCTTCTACCACTTTACTGAATCGACTGACTTAACTCATTGACTATTTATTTGGACTTTGACTAGACTTTGGACTTATTTAGAAATACGACGTTCAAAATTTAAACGAAAATTCTATTTCCAGCCGTTTTAACTTGACACTGGCAAATGGTTACAAGCCGACGCCATTTATTTGAATAAATAAATTATAGTTAAAAAAAAACTAAAAAAACACGCTTTTATAGAAAATCTAACTAAAAAATAAATAATAAAATTTAATAAATTTGGATTAAGAATAGTGTAAATGAAAAATAAATGTTTATTATTGTAAAAAAGCGTGGGGTTGTAAAATAAAATGTTTATAACTATTGACACTATGCACCCCACGCTTTTTTACAATTATAAACATTTATTTTTCATTTACACTATTCTTAATCAAAATTTATTAAATTTTATTTTTTATTTTTAGTACGATTTGCCAAAGAGTAAGCCTGGAACTGCACGTATGCATAGTTCGCGCACTAGTTCTATCTCTCTTACTCCCATGCAAAGGATGCGGAAAGAAATTGATGAATCCTGGCGAATTTAATCAGGATAATCGGATATTTTAATCGAATTATTGCATTGTCATCGGTCTTTGACAGGTGTGCAAAATTTGAAATAAATTTGATCGTTAAAAGTAGGACAAAATCGAGCCCAAAGGAGTTGGTTACAAGCAAGCAAGCAAGCAAACATACAGGTGAAACTAATAAAAGCGTTATAAAAAGTGACATTTAAATTGGAAGCATAATGTGATCTATTGTTTCCTTTATGTTAAGTTTATATTAGAAGAGGAGTATAGAACCAACAAGAAGAAAAAGTTACGCCATCTTGGTTTTCACCATACCTCAAATGTCAGCATCTTGATTTCATCATACGTCAAACGTCAAAATTGCCCCAATAACTCCAAAAGTTGGGCCATTTAAGTGGAGACAGTTTTTGCCTCAACATGCCTCGTCTTATAATATACAGGATGCTCGGTTAACAAAAATATTCTTGGAGCGTAATCAGTGTACGATTCTTGTTCCAAAAATATATATAACTTGTGACATTAAATTTGGACCAGATTATCCTATAAAATACATAAATTCTATTCATCACCGCGCGCCCGTACAACTCGTAAGCTCGTGACTGAAGCCGACGCGTTGTACCGCGGCGGTGTGATGGTGTCCATGCGAAGTGTGAGTTGTCAGAGAATATTGATCATTTTTATTTTTCTGTAAATTACGAACATTTTTAGTTATGAGTACTGCCATTACTAATGTAATATTGTGGCCCAATGTACCCAACATTTAATAAATATTTAATTCGGATAACCAAGCATCCCTGTATGCGTCTATGTATAGAAAGAATATTTATTTAATAGAATGCAGCGGTTCAGGGAGGGTAAATCAATATTTATGCTATCAATATAGCGTACCCTTTTATATAAAGATTGCTGTTCGTTGACATTTTAATTTTGTCATATTCTTGAGACGCAAAAGATTTTAATTTAACTTAGAGAATGGTCCTCAAAGAAGATGATGAGATTCTATTTTGAGAGATCGATACTGTAAAAAATAATTGTAATACAAACTTTTTAACCGACTTCCAAAAAAAGGTTATACGTTCGGCTGTATGCATTTTTTTTTGTATGGTCAACGATAACTCCGCAGTCTGTTGACCGATTTTAATTGAAAATCTCTTTTTTTGATGTAAAGGGTATAGTTCGAAGTTTTTCCCGTTTTCATAAAAGTGGTGACATTATGATGGGATCCATGAGTAATCGAGGGAACTCCTCAAAATTTATATGGACACGTATAGTGATTTCAACTTTGTCTGAAGTACCCAAGCATATGCTACTAAAAAGTAAGATTTTGCTCCAAGGTATACCCTGGACACAAAAGTACTGAACAGAACTCCTCAGTCTTTAAATATACGCGTTTGAAAATTTCGACATTGTTTAAAGAACTGCAAGCATATGCCATTATGTAACTTACAGGAATGGAAGCTTGGCGCGTATTCAATTTTACGTTTGATCGTTTGTTTTAAACGTTCTTAAAATGTGTTAATAATAATTTAACAAATATCACTAAAAAGGGAAATAAATAAATAAATATTATGGCATAATAAATTAATAATCATTTTTTATTTTAGCGGTGGCATACATGTGAAGTGGGGAAGAAAAATATTTTTTCGTTCCACTCCATCGTGTGGGGTATCGTTGAATAGGTCTTTGAAAACAAAGGTAAGGTTTGGTAAGGTAAGGTCCCCCCCCCCCCCCCCCGGTTGGTTTCTAAACTCAAATTACTACCTTACTAAATTTCATCAAAATCCGTTCATTTGTTTTTGGCTGAAAGACTTATAGAAACTTGCAAGTTTCCATGTTGATAGATCATGCTAAAAACTCTTTAGGAAAATTATTTTGAGCGAATTCAGACAATAACTTTTGAAGTAATTAAAAGAAAACCTATTGCGCGTTGATAGTTACGGAACCTTCCTTAAATATGTCCTGACATTCTCTTGGTTAGTTTATTTATCAGTTCGATTGGAGCCGATAACCCTATATGACCCGCCACTTGACAAGGATCCGAATCCCGGTTTTTTCGACCCCGCCATTTCGTCTGTTTGTCTGGGCGTTCAACCTTAACCCCCCTAACCTAACCTAACCCCCCCCCCCCCCTGTCTCCCGCCGCATCGCTGATTAAATACATACTGAATTTAATTAAGCAGTTTCTTTGATAAATATCTAATATGCAGCAATATTGATATCTAATATATATATAATATTATATTATAAGTTTTTTACGCGTTTATAGTTACGGAACCCTCCTTAGCCATGTCCTGACATGCTCTTGGTTAGGTTAGGTTATTATATTGTTAATATAGACTAGATTTTGCCCGCGACTCCGCCCACGTAAATACAGTATCCCACGGGAACACTTATTTTTCGGGATAAAATGTAGGCTATGTGTTAATCCAGAGCTCAAATTACTACCTTACTAAATTTCATCAAAATCCGTTCATTTGTTTTTGACTGAAAGAGTAACAAACATCCATCCGTCAATACATTAATCCATCCATCCTTACAAACTTTCACATTTATAATAGTAGTAGGATTTAAAATGTACACTCCGCTAGAAACGTATTTTCGTGCAGTAAAACTAATTACTAGCTAGGTATATCGAAGGGGAATTTATTAAACCTCAGACATATGAGCGTCATACATTTCTGGTTCACCGTCACTCGCCGCTCAATCACTGCGAGTCGTTAAAACTAAATGAAAGTGAGCGGATATCGATTTGATGCTCGAAGAACTGTGGTTAAAGTAGTTGGACCGGGAAAATGCACTAGTATTATGTACGAGGCGATTTGCGACTTAACGCCTTGTACCTAAAAATTGGCCCACGGCACACACGCGGGTATGCATACGTTCATTGTACATTTTATCAGCAAGAGTATAAGTGTAGTCAGGTGGGCCAGGTAATCGTTAAGCACTAAATGATGATAAGTAACGTGAAAGTACTTGTCTGTCTATCAAATACGCTTCGGTTCTGCAAGCGATTAAAACTATGCAACAAAAAAAATAAATGTACTAACCTTTATTTTCTAATTTTCTAATCTGTTATCTGTAATTAATGCTATAAATTAATGAAAAAGTAATATTCCATAAAAAGTTTTCTTTTGTGGTAGTCATGACAATATTATTTTTGGATGAAACAAAAGTCTTGTTGTTTCCAATCCTGTTGTTTTTTTTCCAATGCTGTTTTTTTTTTAAAAAAGCAAATAAATAAAGGGAATACACCATCAAATATCCATCTACTTCACTTTCATCCTACTAGTGTCCGTCCGTGGCATCGTAGCTCCCAAACGGATAAACCGATTTATATCTAGTTTTTTTTTTTTGATTGAAAGCCGACATGATCGAGAGTGTTCCTACCTATAATTCATCATCAGCTCGCTCACGGCTTGACAATTAGGGGGTTACATAAAATTATGACTTTATATGATTTAATTTTTATGTTGTCAATTGAAATAAATATGCCGCATACTTACCACTAGACATAATATTATAATTTGTATGTAGTTTTAATTTGTTTCTTTGAACTTTTATTGTTATCTAGTAGATGCTCAAAACTTGCCTTAGCCTCCGCAAAACAAGTTTATAGGTTATGCCTTAGGTACTTAATTATTGTAAATCCAAATAGGACAACACTAATAGTAACGTTTCATCGTGATTCGTGACGCATTAACTTTTCTGGGCCAAACAATGCTGGGGACTGGGACAATCGCACTCGCTCGGCACTCCTTTTGTTCTTCCAAATTTAAAATAAGCACAACGGTCTGTAAATGTGACACCAAATTGTCTAGTTGGACACTACATGCTGATTTATTGACGTTTGCCATGCATGTGACCGTAATGGTTGACGCCAAGGATTTAAATCGTTAACTAAGTCTATAACGATACAATGTTCAAAATCAACTACATATATATTGGATATATGATCTACTACTTATGTAAAGACGTTTAGGCAGAAAAAAATAAAAAATTAATACTGTTACAGTACGCACTCTAAGGCGCTGAGGCCATTAACCTCGCAGAAACAGGTGATTTAAAGAGGAAGCAAAGACCTAAATAACATCAAAACAATCAGATGTGTGCCTGTATCAGGTCAATGACCTTATCAGCGGCGTAAAGAGCGCAATGTTATTTTATTTAGTATATATATTTTTTTTAATTATTCTGCCCTAAACGTGTTGACATATGCAGATCATATGCCCAAAATGTCCGTAATTGATTTCTAACAACGTTGTATATGCGACGCGACATACCGCGCTTTTTAACCGACTTCCAAAAAATTATATGTTCTATTATGTATATATTAGGTCTTTACCTATGAAATTGCCGTTATGTATGAAAAAATTTAAACGAATTTTTTTCATGTATTTTTTATTTGTATTAATCGAAGTAATCACCCATGCAATCAATGCATCTTTGTCAACGCAGTGGCAGTTTATTGATGCCCTTCTTAAAGAAATCAGCTGGACGGGAGGCAATAAATTCTTCAAAGGCATTTTGTACTGCCTCTTGGGTATTAAATTTTTTTCCCGCCAAGAAGTTATCCAAATTCTGGAAAAAGTAGTAGTGTGTAGGCGCAAGGTCTGGTGAGTAAGGCGGATGACGGAGAGCTTCCAACCCAAGTCCTTGCAACTTGGAGACCTCCTGCTGTGCAGTATGAGGTCGCGCGTTGTCGTGCAGGAGCAGCGGAGACGAGCGATTGACCAATGCTGGTTGGAGATGTGCCAGCTTCTCCATCATTGTGTTCAGTTCTTCACAGTACACATCTGCAGTAATGCTCACCCCGTTTGGTAAGAAGCTGTGATGAATCACACCGGCGCTAGACCACTAAACAGTGACCGTCACTTTTCTAGGGGTAAGTTATCGTTTAGGGCATTGTTTAGGTGCTGAACTAGGATCCAACCAACTTGCTGAGCGCTTGCGGTTATCAAACAGAATCGATTTTTCATCGCAGATAACAATGCGGTTCAAAATTCCTTCATTTGTGTGTCTGTTGAGCAGTGTAAGGCACGTCTCGACGCGTACTTCGCGCTGGCGATCATTGAGTTCGTGGGGCACCCATTTGTCAAGCTTTTTTACCTTGTCAATTTAACGCAAATGGACCAATATTGTTTTGACGCTAACGTCGAAAGCTGCTGCTAATTCAATTTATTTATTTTATTTATTTATTATTTATTGTCGAGCAAAGTCTTCGGACGACCGCGAGGTTCATTTTTCAGGTCGAAATTTCCAGAACGGAAGCGAGCAAACCAATAACAGGTGGTGCGTTGGTTTGTAGTGTTAGCTCCGTAAACGTCGTTGATGTTGCGTGCCGCTTGTGCCGCGTTGCTGCCACGACGGTACTCATATTCCATAATTACTCGAATTTTTAACGTATCCATGATGACGAAAAGATTGAAATGCGATGAAAATGTAACACTAATCAATAAACAAATGACTACTTTTGGAAAAAGAATTCCATGTTTTTAAAATAAAATAAATTTGAAATTAGAATTCTTAGCCAAACAAAAATTATTTTGATTTGAAATGGCCAGTACTGCAGAACTGAAATTTCATAGGTAAAGACCTATTATTACGTATTATACGTTCGGCTTTATATATATGATTTTTTTTTAATGTTCAACTATTACTCCGCCGTCTGTGGACCGATTATCAAAAATTTTCTTTCTGTATAGGGTATAATTCCAATTTAGTCCTTTTGATACCAAGAGGTGACCTGATGGATCTATGAGGAATCGAAGGGACTCGAAATTTATATGGACACATATGGTGACCTCGACTTTTTCTGATGACACCCAAGCATATGCTACCAAAAAGTAAGATATTGCACCAAGGTATGGATGAAAAAGTACTGAAGATGTTTGGAGATTTCGGCGTTGTTTTAAGAACTGCAAGCATATGCCATTATGTAACTTACAGTAATCATCATCATTATCTTATATACAATACCTAATGGAAGCTTGGCACGTATTCAATTATACATTCGAACGCTTCTTTTGAACTTTCTTAAAATGTGTTATCAAAAATATAATAAATATGACTAAAAAGGGAAACTTTATTATTATTTTTAAAGAAAAAATTAAACCTACTTCCAAAGTAAAAATGGACAAAAAAGTATGAAATAAATCTTATTTTCTAAATAATTCCCCCTTTTATTTTTCCCCTAATTATTTCATATTTTATTGCGCATTTTTACTTTGGAAGTCGGTTTAATTTTCTCTTTAAAAATAATAATACAATACCGTGTCAAATTGTATGATTGTACATGCTAAATTGATTGAGACTGATAGTACTCGTGCATACTATGTGTATGTGTCGTGTATATGCTGAATGTCGTGGAATCTTATTTTGTCGTGAAATTTTAAATCCAGTCCAAAGAAAACCTATTGCGCGTTGACAGTTACGGAACCCTCCTTAGATACGTTTTGACATGCTCTTGGTTAGGTTATTTTTATATATGTTTTCGTATTTATTATATATTATAATTGCATAGTTGGAGACAGCAGATGGCGAGCGTCTAAACAAGCATGACGACATAATAGGATGATTGATCAATATGATCGGGCCCGAGGGTCTCAACTGTCAAGTGGTTAATTTTGCACGAATACTATATTTTCAGTATGAGTATGTGCTCCAGTTTCAGGATGGTAACTTTTAGACAGACAGCTTTTTATGCCTTCGTAATACAAATCCGTGGCATCATCATCATATTTATTAATACGAGAAGCACAGTTAAAGATTATGTGAAGGAAGGTATGCACAAAGCTTATTAAAAAAAAATATATGCATATAAAATGCATGATATAAAATTAATAAAATAAAAACAACACACACTACCTCACATTATTAACACACACTACCGTTGCGTGTGCGTGTGTGTTTGACAGATTTTTTTTTGTAACACGTTGAAGTTTGCCAATTTGTCACAATATTTACATAATTTTTTTTACTATCTAAGAGGCTAAAGCCTCTTTATGAAGTTTGTACTTAAAATTATATGAATTATTATGCAATGTCAGTCTGATCCAACTCATCATAATAATATTATGGTGGCATCCAACTACATCTCTCCGTTAGAACTTAGAATGCAGTGAGTCATCAGTGCAAATGTCAAACTCGACCAACAAAAATGCTTAAGTCACGTTCACATTCACCGATAGAAATTTTCCAAATGTAATTTGTAATTTATAAGCCATTTTGACATTTGCACTGTTGACTCATTCCAATCTTAACGCGGTATAGCAACGTAGTTGTGCTAGCATAGCAGTCGTCTTGCTAGCATATTAGCATAATATTAGTAGTGCTAGCGGCTTGAGTCTAGACGCTCGGGGCCTAGTGCATTGTATGAGCGTTTTCACAGTGCGCGGTGCGATATCGCATGTCGTACCGATAAATTACTAAGGTAAGCTCTTATGTCTTTCGCATAAGTGCGTTTTTACAATATCCAGGCCATTGTCGCACCGATAATGACAAACGGTCGCACTCAGAGACATTCAACGCTTACTTAAAGCTTATTACCTGGGAGACCGAGTTTTGCTCGGTGTTTAACTAGAACGATAAAATAATTAAAAATATAAAATATAAATGAAAAATAAATAATAAGAATCACAAAAATATTTATCTTACTGGGATTCGAACCCAGCACATTCCGAATATCCAAAAATTATTCCTAGTTACAAGCTGCCAATCGGACTGACGTAGAGTCAAAATTATTGATATATATACAACGTGTACAATAAAGGAGTGATAATATTAAAAGGTGAATATATATCCCTTATATAGAGTTAACTGTGAAAGTAGCAGCGCTGAAAGAGTAACTTTTTACTTCCGTACTTCCAAAAATGTTGGCAACCCTAGTAACAAGTGTTAGCGCTGCACTGTGACATTAACATGGACATCAGCTGCGCCCCCGCCGCCGCCGCGTCGCGCCGCTCGCCTGCGAGTTGCGAACCTTCGACTCGCTATTATACTAGTTCGAATTGTTCGAATTCAGACGTCGTCACTCTTACACGCGCACAAAATAAGGAGGTAATTTTCCCGATTATTTCACTTATTAGTCGGTGGTGGTTACCAAATTTAAAAGGGGAATTATTAAGAAAATTCGTTTTATTTCTTCCTTTTTTGTGCATTTTTACTTTGGAAGTCGGTTTAATGGTTTCGGTAACGGTAAAAACGCTCTAAAGTGTGAACTCACCTCAAGATACAAACCTAACCAAAATTTACCAAATATTGACTTTAAAACATTTTCAATGTTCGCTAAATTAATATCTAGTTGCGAGTATCCCTTTTTTGCACACAAAACATCGAAACTACAGAGTATGAAGATCCAATTAAAATTCGTTGCGGTTATTTTGTTTATCTTTTGTATTGGTATAGTTATGTTTTGAAGAGTATCGACAACTACATGTTTCAAGCGACTTCGTTCGCGCATGTCTATATATATCCAGTATATATATATATGGACGCTTCCACACCACGTCTCTCTGGTCCCGTGGTATGTTCTTGAAGAACTTGTATTACGGGTACCAGATAACGGAAATATATTTTATAATTTTATACTAGACACAAATTAACGATTTTTACTATTTTATACACATATATATAATATACATCCATGACCAAGGAACATAGAAAACTGTTTTTTTTGTTCCTTTGGCGGGATTCGAACCCGTGACCTCCGGCTTGAGCACTGACGCGCTCACGAGCAACAGGTCGTCAAATTTATGTAGCAAAATAGTCGGTGTAGCAAATATTCTATTGCATGCGGTGATATTCGTCAAGCGCAACTAGGATCTTCTGATTACTATGGTTTGCTAGGTATAGCGTAATCCATACGTCATAATATTTGAACCCGGAGCTCAGTATTTGCCTATACCCGGAGCTCAGTATTTGCTTCGTTGTGGCCATGATAATGATGAGCAAACATAGATTCATTACCTGTGCCTGTTATATCGTACAATATCAGACTTACTTACTTAAGCCTCTCGTTTAATTCAGACTCTCCAGTGTAGAATTCTACTACTATTATAAATGTGAAAGTTTGTGAGGATGGATGGATGGATGTTTGTTTGTAACGCAAAACTACTGAACGGATTTTGATGAAATTTGATATGGATTCACACATAGACCCGTGTTCCCATGGGATACTTTATGTACGCGGGCCGAGCCGCGGGCAAAAGCTAGTAACTCATAAGCCTGCCGAACCAGACGCTTGCCGAGAAGACCCGATAAACGTGAATGTGGATCTCGCCTATACTACTTCTCGTTCTGAAGCAGAGAATTGTTATCAATTACTTCCTGCCGTAAGTGTAATAGTTTCCTGTATATATCGTAAAATATTGTAGGACCCATTTAGTTTTGTTGCGAAGCTCCGCCTATTATTGATATTCATTAATACTTCTAGTCGTGAATCTAATAGATGTCGGTAAATCCTAGAATCCAGACTTGAGAAATGAGAACATTGACATTGTCTCCTCCTCGTTCACGCGCACTTCTTACGTGAGTGACGGGTTCTCGCGAGACTTCACGATAGTCTGGCTGTAGTATAAGATCTAACACGATGAATGTTGTTGAGTTTCTGCGCCAATGAGCCGAGTGTCCGTGACTTAATGGAACACCACAAATTAATGAAATGTTTTCAATACTTCGCATTTCCAAATGCAAAAATGCCATTAAACCCTTCCGTTAAAATGATAGTGAGACTTGTAAAATTGTGGGATTTAATAACATCTATTTTTGGTAAAACACAAATGAATCTACAAATACGATAAAATTAATTTGAAAAAAAATATCGAATTTTATAAACATTTTGACGCAATATTATCTGCATCTTAGAACTTTATTTAACATAATCTCATAACATTATGTGTTAATTGAATATATATTATAATATGTTGTCTGAGCTCGAATGTGAACCACAAGTGTCACGGCCCGACGCAGGGGTCGTTCATTTCGACCCCCAGATCTCAGGGTACTAAATATCTAGGGCGGAGAAGCCAGAAAAATATTATTATTGACGTGATAACGTCTTATAAATCAATGGACGCTGGCTGCGCGCACGATAAATTGACACGTTCCGCCTGATTGTCACGTTCCGCCCGAGCCGAGCGTGCAAGCGAGAGCGCGGAACAAGCGATAGAGAGGCACGATCGGCCTAAGCGTTCGGCTTGTGATGACGTTATCACGTAAAATTATCGCCCGTAAACAGACAACAACCGTCGCGACTTAACAGAAAAACATTTTTTTAAGCCCAAATTGTGGAGCTAAGGAGACTATTGTTAGGTTGTTGGCCCTAAATATGTGTGCCTACACAGCCAGCACATTTAGTGTTAGAACAAGAAACAATTATTATCCTTCAGTTTTCTGTGACTACAGTAACAGTTATTTTACCTCTGACAGGACCTTTATGCTCACGACATAAAGATCGCTCTCATAGATACTCCGAAAAAAAATATAACTGAACGGACTGCTGATGCTGTAGCACAGACATAAAATATACTCGACACATTTGCACCATGAAAAATGTCCACATTTTAATTACGCAAATTGTCGTCTATAAAAACATGTATTATAATCAGTCAAGTACTCGTATCTTCACTCTTCATTGGGATCACGTTCTCAATTTTAAATAGCTACCTTCGTTTTATAGATTTAGTCTATTCGTTTTTAGGAAACCGTATAGTTTCTAACCTTATAACTTGGGTAATTATGAATACAAATTGAAAAAAAAATGTGTATAGTTGTAGATTGCATAATATAATATAATATATTTTATTTTTGGCATCATATAATTATTATGATTTTGTATTTTAGGGGGCTCCCCATACATATGAAGTGGGGGTATTTTTTATTATTATTTATTTCATCCCATCATGTCATAAGGTATCGGGTCGAATAAGTTTTTTTAACGGCAAGGTTGTATACGTGACCTTATTAATGTAAACCATTTTCGAGGAATTGACCTCCAAAGTGGTTTACTACGCGTTAATAGTTACGGATAACGGAACCCCCCTTAAACATGTCCCGGATTTGCTCTTGGTTAGGTTATTGTTTCGTTGGATGGAAATCCTCTATGGATTGTTTTATATTTTAATTCTGTAATTTTACAATGTAACCATTTTCCGACTCAAATCGTATGCGTTTGATGCCCTCACATCAGAAGTTCAAAAAGTGCGTAAAATGCAGTCGCGGGTAATTAAATCACTTTCAGGCAGCGCTTGGGGGTGTTAACACTGTTTTTGTTCTGTCTGCTCCATTCCCTGCAAATATCGCGTTACTAATAAAGTGATTCCAAGACTACTAACTTCACAAACTCTACACCTTAAGTCAAAATATGTGGCCTGGCCAATTCGTTACATTCGCTTGGGCGTAAGGTGATAAATTTACTGACTGTTTTTCTGTTATACTATTCTACGAAGGAACGAAACGGCCAATCAACATAACTTGACTAAGATTCAGAGTTTGTGAAGTTGGCTTGTAGAGTTAGGGCGTGTAGAGTCATAAGTTCCGTAGAATCAGAAGCTTGGTTTTACATGAGATCTGATAACTTTTTGAAAGTGCGAGTCATATGATATCCTCTTGGCATCACTTTACATAAAAACTGCCCACTTTCTATCTTTGCCTTTTTTCTTCGCTGGCTTCCTATTTATAATAAGTGATAAATGAGGCGATTCTTGGCTCTTCGACAATAGCTGACAGTGGTGCTTTAATACTACTAAAGTCAATATTTATATGGTGAACACCTTGCAAATTTGTCACTGTAGAGAGTGTTGCATAATCCTGCCCACAAGATAACGTAGATGATAATAATATAATAATAATATTTATGGACGCTTTCACACCACGTCAATCTGGTCCCGTGGTAAGTTCTGGAAGAACTTGTATTACGGGTACCAGACAAAGGAAATATATTTAATACTTTACTTTTATTTAATATGTTTATTATAAAATACACATATTTAATACTCAGAAACACAAAAAACTTTTTTGTTCCCTGGCGGGATTCGAACGCGCGACCTCCGGCTTGAGCTATATTAGACTAAACTGAAATATTATAATACATCAATATGAAAAAAGCGCCATCTATCGCGTGAGATGTGACATAGGGATGGTGGCAGTAGATAACGCTCTCTTTTATTCAGAGCTAAAAATTGGGTACAATAAAATAAATTTGAGAACAGAATTGTTTTTAGTTGACGTCTCCAAAGTCTCTCGTCTCATAAGATCAGCTCGGCTACGTAAAAATATAATAAACGAATCAAAAGTTACGTGTTCATCTTGACCAGTACGTCCTCTAAATTCCTCCCATTCTCTGTAGGTCTTGATATCTAATTTCTTTGTAATAATATGAATTAATAATGTGTCCCACTGCTTTACAAGTTCTCCTAAAGATTCCAATGCTCGTAAGTTTTAATTTAATACGTCATTTAATTATTTCAAATGAATTGACGACTTCTTACCTAATATCTCTAAATAAAATAAATGCACGTAAGTTTTAATTTAATACGTCAATTAATTATTTCAAATTAATTGACGACTCCATACCTAATATTTCTAAATAAAATAAATGATCGTAAGTTTTAATTTAATACGTCAATTAATTATTTCAAATGAATTGACGACTCTTTACCTAATATCTCTAAATAAAATAAATGCTCGTAAGTTTTAATTTAATACGTCAATTAATTATTTCAAATGAATTGACGACTCCTTACCTAATATTTCTAAATAAAATAAATTATCGTAAGTTTTAATTTAATACGTCAATTAATTATTTCAAATGAATTGACGACTCCTTACCTAATATCTCTAAATAAAATAAATGCTCGTAAGTTTTAATTTAATACGTCAATTAATTATTTCAAATTAATTGACGACTCCTTACCTAATATATCTAAATAAAATAGAGTCGAAACGTGGTTCTGAATTAAAATTATATCTTACTATTAAACCTGTCGCATAACGACTGCCACGCTAAATTATAATTAACAGATGACAACTCGATGGACTTAATAACTATAGCTGCAGATAGCTGCAGATAGCTGCAGATCCATCGAGCGATGTTTTCAAATAATGGAGTTTATTAATATTTTCTATGTCAGGATTACAATGAACGAGGCTAGTGAAAGTATCTCTGAACTCTAACCAATTCTCATAGGAGCCGCTGAATTTATGTAAATGAATAGTGGGCAATTTAACAGCGCCACTGTTACCCTTATGAGGAATATCCTGAGCAGACTCATCATTGGCAGCGTGAGATAATAATTTATGAGCATAAAAGACAACTTTAAAATACATTGACTCAAAATGTGATCGTTCAGTTAACTGTCCCTCGATGCTCTCAGACATACATTCTAATCGTACATGTACTTCGTCATAGTGACCGTACAATTCTTCAATCTTGCTCAACCGCAACTCTCCTACACGCTTACGGTCCAAGGAGATGGGCTGAAGCTGCTCTACATACGAACATAGTCAAACCGCCCTTAAAATTCTCGCGCTTTCTAATTAAATGTTTCTATTCAGCCATTTTGGCGCAGTTTAGAAATACACCTGTATGACACAGTACAATTAAAACCTAATAATAAAACAAAATACAATTTACCTGAGATTACAAATGGTCGCTAATAATGAAAATAGTTAATCCTGTGATAATTTTTAATAATCCAATAAAAAATAATTTTAATATAATGAAAATTAATAATTTTGTCACAGTTCAATCATGTAATCATAGTTAATAATAATATGTACCAATAATCAATTGATATAATTACCCAAATCAAGGAAAAATAATACAGAATGAAATCTTACCACATTGCGTAGTAAATAATAATAATATTTATACCGCTGCCTTTATGAGCCCTGTATTTAACCTGGTCCGATATTAACTCTAATTGTAAAATAATAGTGTTAGTGTATATAATTCTTCAGTTTGGTCCGTATAATAATTCCATAGGTAATAATTTAAATACTGAAAATATCCGGCTCGATTCCGACCAAATGTATAGATCGAAGTTCTATCGGCCTTAATACAGAAGAGTCTTCTAATAATAAAATAATACAGATAGACTCGCGGTATAAAATAATATAATAATTGATAATTTATAGAATTAATACATGTTAGTTGAATAAAAAAATTATAATAGAGTGAAAAAATGTGACGTATGTGTTCCAAGTTTAAATACAATAAAAAAGTAAATTTGTATACACAATATTTATAAAATATAATTTATAAATATTGTGTGTACAATATGTCAGTACTAAAGTAGGTTTGCATGTCGTCCTGAACAGTATGGTATAAAATTATTGAAATATATATTTCCATTGTCTGGTACCCGTAACACAAGTTCTTCGAGAACTTACCACGGGATCAGATTGACGTGGTGTGGAAGCTTCCATAGATATTACATTTGTTACAATTATAGTTTATGTGGAGGAAGCTGTGCAGAAAGATAATATTTATATGATAATGCATTCTTCATATCATTCACACTTCAGATTATGAACACACACTACCGTCCATTTGATAGATACATATTTGTTACACGTTGACGTTTGTCAATCTGTCACATGTTTTTTTTTCTATCTACGAGGCAACATAACCCAGGTTGTAAAGTTAAAATTCAAAAATTATAAAGAGTACTATGGGTGAAATTCGTCCACAGGCCTACCTTTAAGTACAGAGAAATATACCAAAGCGCTGTAAAGTGAATTTTTGGCTTACAGCTAACAGCTTCTATGTAAGTATGCAAGTGTAGCGAAATGAAAATGGTTGTGCATCCTTTTGTACCTTTGACATAGAAATACAATGTTGAAATTTAAAAAAAAATTTCATGGAACCGTCGTCGGCACGCTTTTCGTGTGTAATTTCATACGCAGTCGAACGAACGGGCTTCTGGCGAACCGAATGTAAAATGTTTTTAGGTTTCTACACCCAAAGGATAATAACCTAACTATAAAGCAAGAGCATGTCATTGCATGTCTAAGGAAGAGTTCCGTAACTATAAACGCGTAATAGGTTTTTTTTCAAATTCCTTCAAAAGTTACTGACCGATTTCGTTCAGAATAATTTTCCTAAAGAGTATTTAGCTAATCTATCAGCATTATCGTGTATCAAACCTTGCCTTTATTAATACCTTTTCAACGATACCCCACACCATGGGGTAGAATGAAAAAATATTTTTCATCCCCACTTCACACGTATGGAGAGCCACACCTTAAATGCAAAATTATTATTGTTTTATGATGCCAAAACCGAGATCACAGTCTTTAATTTTACTGAATTTAATCCATTCATAATTACAGAAGCTAGAGGCGCGGACATACAGACGGACAGACAGAGCGAAGCTATAAGGGTTCCTTGAGTATTACGGAACCCTAAAAACGACACCCTATCACTAAGACACCACTATCCGTTTGTCTGTCTGTCACCATGCAGTATCTCACGGACTCATGACCATGAGTCCGAGAACCGTGATAATTAGACAATTATTGAAATTTTTCTATCCTATTGCCGCTATTATATATATTATAATATATTATATATAAGTAGGGCTTCCAAGTCCCTGTATGCAAACACAAGTGCAACAAACGTGATCATTTTCGCTTTTTTGTTTCTGATTATATAAAAAGAAGTTATAATATAGTTTCAAATGTTGTATGGATAATATGGAACCCTACGTGCGCGAGTCCGACTCGCACTTGGCCGATTTTTATTTTATTGACCTCGGGAGGTCAATAAAATAAAAATCGGTCAATGAGGTCAATAAAGGTATATCTAAGTAAAAATATATAAAGCTAGGACTGGATGACCCAACAGATTCGTGTACTGGTAGCAAATATGCCATAAAGTAAATACATAAAATACGTAATATGTTAACTTTGAAGTTTAAAGTGTGATAAATAGTAATATGCTACTACTTTGCAAACATTTGTGGGATAAAAGTTGGATGTATTTGGATAAGTTTGAACGTAGGTACCTTTGTTTTCAGAACATGTTTTCTGTAAATTTTCTCGATAAAAAAAATCATAATATCACCATTAAAATGTATATTCTCGGAGTTATAACTGTATTATTTGTGAACAAAAATGAGAAAATTAATTACAATTTCGTAATACATAATAAAAGGAAGGGAATTGTCGTTTAATTTTTCGATTGGAATAAGATATTTGTTAGGATTAATTTATTTTAATGATAAATAATTCGGACGAGTCGAATGAAACATCGCGAAAAGCACTCCCAGTCTTAGCCGGAGTCCTACCAGTAGATTTAGAGATACAGCGTCGTGCAGCACTATATTATAAAAATAAAAAAATGACTAACCCTGAGTTTTTAAGCGCGAAAGAGAGTAATAAGATAACTAGATTATTCGAGCCATTAGATATTTCTATACAGCACCTTATTTCTGAGTGGCAGGAACGGTGGGACAACACTATCAAAGGGCGTCACCTATATAATTTCTTCCCTTCGGTACGCGATAGACTCTCGAAGCAATGGATAGAAATAGACCACTACGTCGCTCAATTTTTGACAGGACACGGAAACTTTAAAGCGAAACTATTTGGATTTACATTAGTCTCGTCTCCGCTATGCGAGTGTTCGACCGAAGGTAGCCCTTATGAGCAAACTGCTCATCACATACTCTGGGAGTGTGATCTCTGGTATGACGAAAGAATCGAAATGTTGAACAGCGTCCATTTTGTTTCTAGGGTTGTGTACTATGAAGATCTCGTGGGCTGTGCGAAGAACTTCCGAGCTTTCAAACGTTTTTGTCATAAGTACTATTGGAAACAATGCAACACTTTTTTGTCATTATAAATGCATTGTAATCAACTGTCATATTATAAATTAAAACATTTAATTACATTCTGTCTTGTAGTCATAAAAAAAAAAAAAAGAAAAAACAGTTATTCCCGTGGTGCTTCCCCTTTAATTCTGACTTTTTGTCATCACAATTTTTGCTGTCTCCCGCTTTTCTTGGGGAGGGAAACTGGAATACTTCCTACTCCTCCTACAATCTTCTGATTAATTTCGATGCGGGTTCCAAGACAGATTTAGCATGTCCCCCGGGCACCCCTGAGATCATATCAAAGGGTTTTTGCGGTTGGTTACCACTGTCGATCCTGGCTACACAGGAGTTGCAGTGGTGGGTAAGTGTGGTGGGCCAATTGCCCGTTATTGTAAACATCGCGAAATGGCGTCCTGTCATTCCTTCACATTCATTTGTATAGAAAACGGTAGTAGCCGCTGAGGCGTCATGCTGAATGGATCTATGTCGTTTTGTACCACACAAAACTCATTAGAATTTATTGTTGAAAGGCCGTTCAAAGTTATTTTACCTCCGACTTGACCTTTATGCCGACGACATAAGGATCTTAGTTAGTCATGTTTTTTCTTTCGTCGTGTAATACTAATAAGATATGAGTAATTTCGCCATCTACTGACATATATCCTTAGCTCAGCAGCTCAGCTACGTAGCTGGGTCTAGTAGGCCATTGGTATTTGCGTTGTTGACCAATAGGTCTCGGGTTCGAATCCCGGTCCGACGAATTTTTTTAATTGTTTTTCTTCCTTTATCTTTAATATTTTTTATTTTTATCTCGCACTAACTCCGAGCAATGCTTGTTCTCTTAGGTATAGTATAGTATATTGTTGAAAGCGCTGTACCCTGATATACCTAATTATTTATTTTATTATTTAGTTTGTCTAATTTGTTGTAAATATAATGTGTAGATTATAAAAAATGGTAAAGAAAAAAATATGATGTGATTGTATTCGATGAAAGTACAAAAACCCTCTTTTTAATATAAGTACCTGGGAGACCGAGCTTTAGTCGGAGTTTTGTTACAACGATAAAATAATTTTTTATAAATATATAAAAATATAAAATAAAAAGAAATAATAAGCATCACAAAAATATTTATCTTACCGGGATTCGAACCCACTACATTTCTAAACAATGCAAATATCAAACGTAGGTACGCATATCAAGCTGCCAATCAGACAGACATAAGTGAGTCGAAATTATTGATATACTGCTGCACGACGAAAGAAAAAACATAATATTGATATAAGATTGACAACATAATATTATTTAGTTTGTTTGTAAAGTATATTTAATTATATTAATTATTATAAATAAGTCCTTCACCACGAGTATTAGTAACATGTATTCAGAAAACGTTTATAATTCACGCGTTGTATTAAATAATACAATATTTACAATAAATATGACGTAGCCGAAGAGACTTCGGTTAAACCACCAATGTCAGAAACTAAAACTAGGTATTTGAAATTGTAATTTTTTTGGTGTTAGGTTAGGTAAACGAAGTTTCATGTGGAAGGGTATTTATTGGATATCAAATTTCAATGTGTGTATTGTGTAATGTGTATGTTGCAGTGCGTATATTCCGCAGTACTTCGACCGCATATTATAATAATATTATTTAAACCATCCATGAAAAAGGCACAAATTTGAAATATAGATTCTTTATGGCTTACGTAAATATCGAATACGTGAACTTTATTTAACAATTATGTTCTTTTTTAGCGTTTTTAGCTTGAGGAAACTAAAAAGCTTAATTTCTCGAATCGCAATGGCTAAATTTGGCACAAAATTAGGAATAAGACCTATTTTAGTGGTCTTAGACAGAAAAAAGTAATTTATCACACTTTAGAAGTCATTTTGTACTGGACGAAAATGACCTAAATTATGTTTTCATACTCTGGAGGCTGCCCCAGATATGACATCATTCTTATTTTAAACTTTAAATAGATTTTTTCACTTTTATGGCCATTAAAAAATCAACCACAAATTATCGAATTGCTCGAATTGCAAGAGGCAGAAATGGCACAAATTTAATAATAAGCTATGGAATATTTAATATCTATTAGTATTAATATATTAATAGCTATTAATATTCCTATGAACTACTTTCCACACGCAAAAATTCAGCGACTTTTAAATTTTCTCCCTGCTAAGTTTTTATTTTCCGTTATGATTAGTTTCCCGAAATTGTATTTATGTCGTAAATATTAGTGCAGATTACAAAAAAATATGGAGAGCAATAAAGCAATATATATATATATATATATATATATATATATATATATATATATATATATATATATATATATATAGATATATAATATATAATATATATATATTATTATTCAATGTCAAAGTCAATTTTTTTATTCAAAATAGGTATTTTTATACACTTTCTGAACGTCGGTCTACATGATGCCTGCCACCGGTTCGGGAACTGGCCCGGCGAGAAGAACTGGCGTAAGAAACTCGCGCGGAGCCTTTTAAAAATATAAAAGAGGCATATATAACAATGTTATAACAATAATATTATTTATATAAATATTATTTATATAAAAAACAAGAAAGATAAGAAATATTTAGTATTCATTTGTAATTATATTTGAACCTAGACGCTACCCTTTGCCCCAGGCGGGCAAAAACACGCTAGGCTATGAAGTACATTATGAAATTATCGAAATTACGCTTTTGTACATTATGGACACACATCACTTTGACGTAATTCGCGCGAAGCACCCCGCAGTTACAGGGCCCCAATTCTCGTACCTCGAAACTAGGTTCGGTTATCAGTCTGTTCCACTCACGCGCGCATGATTTGCCGCCTATGCGAATGAATCAGCGTGTTAATCGAACCGAGATTCGAAGTACGAGAATTGGCGCCCAGGGGCGGCACGTCCCCTCCCTACTCATCTCCTTCACCCCTCGAATACTTGATAGTTGGCGACTCACCTCGCCTTAACTAGTATAAGTGGTAAATATGAACTTTTGTTTCATAGTTTTGAAATTCTCGAACGGTAGGTACTGGGCAAATATAAATACTGAAATTCCCTCCGGCATGGCTATCTTCACAAGAGCTCTTCAATCTTACTTCATCCATATTCAACTGCTAAAATGTTTCAACCCATGTGTATCGGGCGTTTGGATTTAAGATCGATTGTTACATATGGATGGATATGGATGTTTCGTACATGTTGCATTTCGTATTTGTAAAGGTTTTTAGAATCTCCTTGCAGAGAAAGAGGCATGAAAATGGTCTATTTTATGCTTTCACAATCGGAAATTTCCCGTCTATGCGCGAAAAAATATTGTCACTTAACATAACTTGTCACAGTATTGCTAAAAATTACTTATTTCAGGAGTACCGTAAAACATAACTTAGCATGTCGTTTCAATAGTTAAATTAAACCACATGGGAGGTGCATTTTATAATTGACAATACAAATAAGTTAATTAATTACCTGAAAAAATATGCCGCGCAGTTTGTGAAAATGTACAAATGCAACGCTGAACAAAGATACCACGTTATTATGGATGTTGGAAACGTTTTTGTGATTATTAAACGATCGTATAATAATTGGCATGTCAGATTTAGGGTTGTCACTGCATTAATGCAGACTAATTTTAATTAGCAGAATCAACCTTTACTTCACTCACTCACTCACTATTGATCTGTTTTGTTTTTGTCTATACCTGTTAGGAAAATATGGGTGTAAGCATATTATCATTAATGCGCACATGTAATATTTTTCTTATCCCTTCACCTTTACCAGTTTTTCTACCTTCATACGTTCTCTCGCGGTGTTTTTCCACCTTCACGATCACAAGTCCTGGCATCCCTAGCCAGATCAATTGGTAATCAGGATTTGTTTTTGTTATATATATCTGTACTAGCTTTTGCCCATGGCTTCGTGCGTGGAATAGTTATAGGAATAGTATAGTATATAGTATATAATAGGAAGAGTTCTTGGAGAACTCTTCTTCAGCAAATAACCCTGCTCACAACTCAATGCAATATACGTGTGTATACAATATTGAACATTTTTTAGGGTTTCGTACCCAATGGGTATAAAAGGGAATTCTATCACCGCGACGTGCGAGACCGCTTGATATATATTTTTGCGCGATTGAATATAAATTTGGCTGCGGGTGGCCCAGGACCGTTCGTTGTGGAAATCTTTGGGGGAGGCCTATGTCCAGCAGTGGACGTCCCATGGCTGTTAATGATGACGATGATGATGAATATAAATTTTACGATATATTCTAAATATACGATATTAATTCAAACTGTTTGGTTTAAAGGGCTACTATAATGTGTATAAAGTGAGTAACGTATTTAATTTCATAAGGATCATACTGTATCCGTCTACATAGCTTCTGAAAATACCATACATATTAATAGGTAAGTATAAACTGGGCACGGACATCTAGTGTAGTGATAAATCTGTAATATCTTCGAAAATATTCATTTAAATTACACGTTGTAAAGGGACATATTGATCTATATTAAATGCACAATGTATTTAAGGTAGGTACTTAATTGGATGAGGATTATGGTGTATTGTTTAAAATAGCTTCGCAAATAAGCCATTATTTCTCGTAAAAAGTAAAGGATAAAATATGGTTATTGTGGGTTATCCCTAAGAGATAAACATATACCGTCACGGACTTTTTTGTAGACATTTTAAGGTGTACAATACTGTAGTACATTATTTTGATCTGTCTGATACTGTAGTAGGGTTTGCCAGCGTTTGCAATGTAAGCGCAAAAATGTGTTTATTTACGACATTAGAAACCTCTAAAACTAACAGTGTTTCCCTACTATATTATGCATGTTATACACATATAAACCTTCCTCTTAAATCACTCTATCTATTTAAAAAACCCGCATCAAAATCCGTTGCGTAGTTTTAAAGATCTAAGCCTACATAGGGATAGACAGATAAAGCTACTTTTGTTTTATACTATTTAGTGATAACGAAAACGTTTGCCGATATGTACCCTATCGAATGTTCTAGACTCAGTTCAGTGTTATACGCGTGTGGTAAAGTTCCTCGATTAGCTGTGGCTTTGATTAAGGTAGAAATATCTAAAAACTTGTCGATTGCAAATAAATATACGCTTATAGTTATCCTATAGTATCTGTAGCGGGCTTCGACCTCTTGATTGTAAGTCCTGATGTGTGTCTGAGTGGTGATGATAATAATACAGCAACAATTATTATATTCTCCTTTATTGGTGCTTAACACTGATTACGTATTACATTTAATATGAGGTATATGCCTAACATAGCAATATACCTACGTCTACACTATTTATAGCCTTTTGGCCAACTGAAATAAACTAAATAGGCTTTACTTCATGACATCTGTCAATGTCAAAAATGACATTGACACTTACTTTTGTCAATATGCAACAGTATCAAGAAAGGTTTTTCATTTATTATTATTATAAGTTTATTATTAGAACTTCGACCAAAAAATTTCCATTGAAACATCCATTTTCACTCCACAATTTCTGGAAATCTCCATGTTATTTTTGCTTCGAGGCGAGATTTAGTACTTCAGTATCTCTAATTCTCTTCAATAGTCGTGTCGTGACGTGTCTTTTTCAGTTCACCGCGTTTCGCTTCATACATTTAAATGACACAAGCCTATAATTTTATTTTATTCGTGTAGATTGGTTAAAGGTCGTCTCAACTTGTCTTGTCAAAGGTTATATTACGCAGAATTTAACAAAATTTCATAAATAACTCGTGCGAAATGTTAAAGTTTGTAAATGTTATTTATACTGATTTATATATTAATGCGTATTTTTTTCCTTATAAGTACAATGTTCGATGAAAACACTTCAATCTAAATAGAGATGCAGAGTATGTGATGATGGAAGAGATGATATTTTATTTTAGGCAAAACTAGCATGATTTGCTATTGCAAATTTGATTGGTTACGACTTACGAGTCTTATCGCCTGTAACATTAGATGATTAATTTACTATCTTTACTTATACTTATCCTTGCTTAATATTGTATAAATGTGAGAGTGAGTTTGCTTGTTTGTTTGCTTGTTTTCCTTTCACGTAAAAACTACTTAACCGATTATCATAAAATTTGGCACACACATAAAGTAGACCACGGATCAGGACATAGGCTACTTTTTTGCGGCAAAATGTACGGTTTACGCAGAATCTCTTTTTGCGCGTACGAGGTAGTGTGTGTGCGGGCAACATGTAGTTTTAATATACTTAGCAATATTTATGATAATAACCGTAGATCTTTTTTTTCACGTTTGTATCGTACAATTAAGTACCTATTAACTAACTCGACAGCGGAAGCGATCTCGCGGCGTCGGCAATGAGCTCGTTTTATGCATGCAATTACTTGTATAACGTAGTCTATATGGTTGCCGACCCATCCATTATTATTTACCCCTTGTCGACCTTATTGCTCGGCTATAAGGTTCACAAGTGTCACACAGGATCTGTCAGTGACTGTACGTACGTGCTTAACGTGTTGTATATGCGCCTTCATTAGAACCATTTTAATCTTCAGTGTGAGTGGGCCTAATGACTAATGTTCCTTATAATTTTTATCTTCAAACTGTCAAGCCGTTTTTAAATGATTGCAAGTTAACGAAGCAGTATTGTAGTTTATTGTAGACTTGGGTACTTTTATTCTGACTTGTAACCTTATCCTTATAATAAAAATATAAATGAATAAGAGCTCCGTGGCCTAGTGGGTAGACCGTTTGATTAGCACTCGAGAGAGTGCAGGTTCGATTCCCAGGTTGTGGCGTGTACCAATGAGACTTTTTCAGATCTCGAGTACATTATACGGACGCTCCAACGGTGAAGGAAAACATCGTGAGGAAACCCTCACATGGTTGGCCCCAGACGTATTGACCAGTCATTCCTCTGGACTAGAATGCCGTGTGTGCTTGGGCAACCATACGACATTTAAAAACCAACTGTCCCAGGCACTACAGTATTTCAAGAGTGGATTCTTCGCTCGGAGAATACTGTTTAAATCATCCAATATCGGATGAAAAGGCCTAAGTTATATTATAAATCTGAATGTGCGTTTGTTTGTTACGTTTTCACTTGTTAACCGATCATCATGAAATTTAACACATATATAGAGTAGAACACGGGGAAGGACATAGGCTACTATTGGGCCTATTGGGCCTATATATACTATCGGGCGGCGGGAAAATGTACGATTCCTTTGGAAAATGGAATAGGTACTGTATTTACGTAAGCGGGCGGGAGCCGCGGGCAAAAGCTAGTGTTATAGTTACAAATTTAAAAAAAATATTATTTAGAATAAAAAACAAGGTTTTGTTTTCTCATCGTTAACAAAGAAAAAAAAATGGATTACAATTACCTGTACGAAACTCGCGCGGGTGCCACCTTTTAGCAAAAACGATAGCCAAAATTGTTCTTTTAAAAAAATATATATCATACAATACAAGTAAACAACAAAAATAATTAAATTTTAATATTTACAATAAAATATTACAGTACAGAAGTAGGTACATTGTTTAGTTAGTACACTGAAATTGCCTCATAGGGTCATCTTATTCCCAGGGTGTGCTCTCCTCAATGAAATCTCTAACTTTATAATAACCTTTGGCACACAATTGTCTTTTATCTGCTATAATATAGTATAAACAAACTAGCAGTATAGTTGTCATACGATAAAACAAAACAGTAAACACGCAATTTTTCTAGATTTTATCTACTTATTTAAATGATTACTCGACGTTAAGCGACGGCATGAAACACTGAAAAGTTGGAACTGCATTGACGTGATTACATTACATTATTGAAATAAGATATTACACAGACTATTTTGTAGGGTTCCGTAGTTCACGTCTCGGAACCCTTATGGTTTAGTCATGTCCGTCCGTCCGTCTTCGGCTTACCGTCCAAACGGTTAGTGCTAGAAAGGTGAAACTTTGCATGGATATGTGTATTTACCACGTCGACAAAGTGCTTAAATAAAAATGCTCTGTACGTAAAGTGGAGATGATTTTTTTTCTCGAGTCTACCCTAAGTGTGGGGCGTATGCGTATCATTAGATAGACCTTGTAAAAATATTGAAAGGGCACTAATACGATCTTTTGATTTAGATATCCGTTATATTCAACTTTAGCGAGATAAAGTTCAACTCAACAACACAAAAATCAACTTTATAGCGCAAAAATATTCATGATGGTAGTCCATATGATGAACTTCAAAGGAAAAGTATATACCATCAGGCGGATGGCGCCTGATGGTAAGCCGCCGTCCATGGATATAATTACGCAACATTAGAGATGTTATAATTGTATTTGTCACTTTTTATACTCCAAAATACCCCCTGGGCCTCCTGTACGCAAACTCACTAGGTGGAACACAATCTGAGCATTATATCACGTTGGTTTTCAGAAACGCCGTGGTATCTCTCCGAGCCGGCCCCATTAATGCCATGGTTTCACCGCGATAAATACGAAGTCTATATAAATTCAGTATAAAGAATGCATTCAGTTTCATTTAAGTCCCATTGTTTAAGTAAATCGCATTATGCTATTGAATTGAAATGTGGGTTGGTTGGTGTGGAGCGTTTAAGGGTTGAACTACATCTACTGCATAGCAATTTTATATGCTTCTGTCCTTTTCTGTCACTTACTGGACAGACAGAGCGGATCAAACTAATATTGTAAATGCGAAAGTTTATATGCGCTGAATGGATTTAAATGAAATTTGGCCCATTGAGTTACGTTGCGAGAAACATTAACGGCCCGTTTCAATAACCTATCTACCAATAACTATTTGTTGAAACGGGCCGTAAATCTACTGTTCTCAGTAACATAAAAAGCGTTGCGGCCGGCAGTCCAAGCCACGTAATTATTTTGTTACCCGACTACGGCGAATACAAAGGTTAATGATCATGTTTATCAAATTTACAGTAATATAAATCTAGTACATAGTTACATACATACATAAATAATAATAGCTCCACACAGCGATTTCGGTCACGGTGGCCAGTTTCATTGAAACCAGGCCAGCTACGCACGATTTATTTTTGTAGTGGCCAAGTGTGTGCGCAGTTCACAAGACACTCTCTTCCTTTACTCTCGTAACCCAGACCCCAGTGGGACGGATAACCGACACGACATTGTTACATACGACGCATGGATCATCTTATCAGACAATAAGGTGATTAGCCTGCATTGTCCTAACCAAACTTGGAAACAATAGTTTTTTGTTGTTCCAACGTGGGAATCTAACCCACGACCTTCGAGTCAAGAGCCAAGCTCTAAACCACTGAACCACGGAGGCTGTTTTTTACATACATACATATATTATGTATGTATGTACGCACTAGATGTTGCCCGCGACTTTGTACGCGCAAAAAGAAACCTCGCATTTACCGCAATAAAAAGTAGCCTATGTCCTTCCCCGTGATCTACTCTATGTCTGTGCTAAATTTCATCAAAATCAGACCAGTAGCTTCAGAGCCTATTTAATGCAAACAAACAAATTAACAAACTTTCCCTCTTTATTATATTACTGTAGATGTATGTGTCCACCGTAGCATCTAAACTGCTGGTCCAATTTTAATAAATGAGGTGTCAATAGATTCGTAATAAAAGCCCGGGTAACGTCGACTATATAATTCACGTAGTCGGGTTATAGTTTTTTATAAGAATTGCAGTTGGGTTCCAACGACAACATGCGTAAGCACTGGAACTCAATTGAGATTTTAACAAAAATAATAACGTGACTTGGGCTTCAGATCACTTCAGATGCAACAAGTAGCAACCCTGATATTGTATCAGTATTTTAACACGGAATCGCAATTAAATCATGTGTCATGTTTTATCATGATTCATTACGAAATATAAAATTAACAGTTGCTATAATTGTGGTTGTATTGAAAGAGAGTTGTTATTGAATACTGATTTCAGTACAATCGCCTATTTGTGACTATATATTGGATGTTTTACGTTGATAATAAAAAAAAAATAGCAATTTTTACATTTGCCTGCGAATTTGCAATATATACATTTAACAATTGCCTTAATTATGGTCGTATTGAAAGAGAGTTGTAATTGTATACTGATTTCAGTATAATTGCCTATTTGTGACTTTGTATTGGATGTTCTTGATGATAATTTATAAACTAGTTGGTATCTTTTACAATTGCTTGCAAATTATACCCCGCTGTGCGATTTTCATATTAATGTATAATAAATATCATAGCTAATTTAATTTATTTGAAATTATTTATTTTTTATGTACTGTAAAACTTTGCAAATGACACGCTTCTAGTCTTTGTGATTTGAAACTCGGAAAAATAAAATAGCAGTAAGTAAAAAAAGACAACCACATTAATCATCATCAAACTCTCTTATAAACTGTATTCCATGCCGATATGCCTACTGCATGCGAATGTCTTTCAACGCGAACGAAGTTGCAGGCACCAACTGGTTTACAATAAACCTATCAATATCTTGTACATTTCACCTCAATTCGTGGAGATCCATGACAAATATGCGTCCGATAAGGGCCACCTTTTTATATAGATACGTGAAAGTAAGGAAAAGAAAGTGCGTTATGTTCACTCGTTATGTTGCTAAGCGATTGTAATCTATAGTATAGATTATTTGATACAGTTTCCGATGAGTTTCGCTTGCGACTTGAATGCGTGTGAAACGGCGAAATTCCAGATTCGTCTTTATTAATTGGCTGGCTTTTAATCATTTTTGCTCATGATGTTGTATTTTTTAATTGAGGTATTAATTGACTTACTTAAATATTTTTTTTAAATATTGTAATAAACCTTAATATTTCTCCTAACGAACTACGTACTGTCAGTAACTGTAGCTGGCGCAGGTTCTGTTCTCCAACTAATACGACGATTTAATGATGAAACAATACCTGATTTTCGCTAATAGTTACAACTTACCATAATATGTTTGTTGCGATTGATGCAAGGCGCGGGAAAACAAACTCAGCGGGAAGCGTGACTATATTTGACATGTGACGTTTCCCGCTGTGTCAAGTGTCAACCCTTTTCACTTTACATAGACAAAGAGACATAGACATTAAAAAAATTGAATTCAAACTTATAGTTATGCTGCGAACGCTTATTTTGTTTAATTTAACAATTCTTGTTTTAGTATAAACCCAGCAGATCGGAGTTTCAAATAATACAATCCAGGACTAGCTCAGTGTTTATAATATGCACTGTCAATAAAACCAAGTTTTCTTTTGTATTTAATTTCTTTTTAATCTCGTGCGAAACGGGGGAGTCCCCTTGTTTGTGATTGTATAATTGTATTTTCTCCCAGTTTATATACTCTATAGATACTTACATATCTATTATATACCTTATACTGTTGTCATCCAATTCTATACTTTATAGTATTGTGTGTACGAGAATGTGTTCAGTTTGTTAGCGAAGTTAGCGAGAGCTATATCTACGCGTTTTGTTTGTTTGTGTTACGCTTTCACACCTTAACTAATCAATCGATTACCTATCATTAAATTCGGCATGTGCTATCTACTTCTATCAATACTTTGTGTAATTAAAAAAGTTGGTATATGAAATAAAAATATTTTCCTGGAAAAGAAATCAGACAACAGACATCTATATTAACAAATAGTACCTTGGGATAACTATTTGGATTTCTTAATTTAGAACCTTGATCAGTCACAAAAATCTAGTAATAATTTTGTGACTGAAAAACAGCAGCGGCGAATGACTGTTTTGACGAGATATCAATACTAAGAAAAATGCGTCGCGTATTATTGATAACACTGTCTGAAAGAATTTTCGATAAATTATGTAATGATTAAAAATAGAAACTTCTAGAATCTAGATTAAGGCATAA
This sequence comes from Phengaris alcon alcon, assembly GCA_037179445.1. NCBI lineage: Eukaryota > Metazoa > Arthropoda > Insecta > Lepidoptera > Lycaenidae > Phengaris > Phengaris alcon. Next base: position 264,817 of record JAYRCH010000056.1, on the reverse strand, counting down.
ACAAGCTACGGACGACTGCGACTGTTTGTTATACGATTTGTCATAAGTCATAACATATACCTAACCTAACATAACATATCGATAAGTTGCCGCTGCCAATCGCGCGCGATATCGCAGTGTGCCAACTAGCAACTCAACATTTATTATAAAAGTAGCGGTGACGACTGATCGCGGTAATCAGTAGCTTAACACGAGGCTTAAAATATCTAGTAGTTAATAGCATAAAGTTAATTTCAATTTAAAATTAATGTACTACCATTGTGTGTCTTCAGGGAGCGAAGTGTAAAATTTATTCTAGTCTATTGTGAAATAATCCGTCCGATATAGAATCCGACGTATCAACGGAGAATGATGTGCTTTTAAACGATTTATCAACTAATAATAAAACTAAAAGTGATGGATCAACATTGCTGGTCTAAAATTTTTGGAGCTCCGCCTATTCGACCTCTTATATTCGTCCACCGAATGAAATCATACAATCGACTTGGGGGTCGAAATTGTAAATGTGTCAAAGGACACTGGAATTTTCTATTGGAACAATTTGCTACGGCGACCAAAGACAAAATCAGAATAGATGTAAGCGTAATTACACCTAGTTAAAACGACACAGGTCGCATATCTGCAGGAGGTGAGGTAAATTCTCTTACATTTTAACTCATTTCAATGATTATTCATATAAAATATGAAAAACAAATTCTACCTAAATAAAAATAATTATAGGAAATGAAATGTGAATGAAAATTGTATAATCTAATAAATAGTATTTTGGTTTGTGTTAAACAGCGGGTCATAAACACCCAACGTCTTTTAGTTACAATGACACTATTACAATGGTTTGAATTTATCTGATTCTTCAAAACGAAAAGATGTGATTCGCCGCTTAATTATTACCTATTTCACTACTTATGCATTGCCTTAAATTACTGTAAGCTCTTGTTATAAACTTAAATATTTTCGAACTACGAAATATAATATCAAGTCTGGAGGAATTATCGGAGATTATGTAGTTATAAGCCCGGGAAACGTGAAGTTTCAAATAATTCATTCATTAAAGCTCTTGCTTTGCGGACTTATTTTTCGAGTGAAAGTTTTTAATTAATTCGCACTGGGACCTTTGTTTGCATAAGGACTTTTAATCTTAAAGAGTTGGAATTTAGTACACTAGCGAAGGCTGGTTCTCCTTCATAGGGAAGCCCTTGTCTGTATAAGGTAGGGGCTTGGAAGAGGGTCTTCAAAAGGTAAGTGGTAAGTGAAGCCGATAGGAATGGTGTTATAAGAACCTCACGCCACTGACTGGATCACTACTGGCTATAACAATAATATGTATATTCCTGGTGTTGAATGGTTGTCTTAGTAGATTTTCACTTCAAAGTATTCCGGTCATTGCCATGTTATTGACAGTTTTAGTATTTTACAGTAGTGCTTATTTTATATTTTGTAACATTTGCCACACTACTTCAAATTCTTTTTAACGGCAAAAGAAATTAGTGAAAATTGTAAAATTGGGTCTAGTAACAGCTTCAAGTGTTCATTACCATAGAGTTAATGATCGAACATTTAATGCTCATTTATCCCCTTATGGTAGGTATTAAATGTTGAAATTATTTGTTACCAAGTGTTTAACTCTTCATAAAATAATGTTCGTTATTAAAACTTAGTTTAATAAACGCTTGTTGTAATGATGTCATTGGGTTTTTAAAGTTTTTTTTGTCTAAGTTCAGACAAGAAATATTGCACGATGCATCCATAGCGTCAGTTCATTTCATCGAACCGATTTTGGTTTAGTTTTTTTGTTTGAAAGCTGACGTGATCGAGAGTATTAGCTATAATTCATATCATCAGCTCGCTCACTACTTCACAATTCGTAGAAGTAACCCACTTTAATTTCGCTTATTAAGATAGCGATGCAAAATTGAACTTTATAGTTTATTCACTACACAAGGAGATCACACACGTTTCATTCCAAGAGTTCGAATTTCGAGATGCATCGCCCTGCGCAGCGCGACGTCGCTCTCGCAATGCAATTAAAAATGCCATGTCGCGTCGCGTTTCGGTGTTGCGAGCTGACCCTTGTGATAAATTCAGATTGTTCTGATCCTTTATTTATTGACACTTACGCTATAAAATATGATTGAATGAATCGCAGCCTACAAAGAGTAATGTCCGGCAATCTAGTACCATATACCCAGGTAAACCCAATATAACCAGGTAAGGTCATTAACCTTCGTGGCTCCTCTGATAGTCTTAGTCTGGTCTTCTTCATAAGGTATACTTATCAATTAGCATATTATGTTAAGGGTCAATTCATACCGAAACGAAACGCGACATGGCGCTACATTTTTAAGATGGCTATTTAAAATTAAACTTTATTCGTTACACGAGAAGAAACACATTTTATTGTAAGAGTTCAAATGTTAGGTTTCATCGCCCTGCACTTGTGTAGTGAATAAAGTTAATTTGGAATAGTTATATTAAAAATGTAGCGCCGCGATGCGTGTCGTCGCGGTGTGAACTGACCCTTACCACTGTAATGCATTGGCAAGATCTTCTAATAAAATACTTATGCGGCTTCAGACTTTATTTGTCACCTATGTTATGTGGTGTCCTTGAAGATACACAATATACATAGACATACATAGTACATAATTAATTGTTCTAATCATTATGCTGAGTCTACATACTGAGAAATACATATTATATATCAAAAGGGTGCAGAACTGCAGATATTTCTGTCTGTCTGTCATTAATAAGAATATACACTCCATCCCCTTTGTTCGAGTTTATCAATATCTTGATCATGCAATTAGATACTTATGTCATGTAATTTTTATTACTCATATAACATCATATTCCATTTGAACCAAAAAGTCTAGACAAATTAAAACGCCGGAGATTCGTTATGATGGTCTGGGTAACATCCTACTACTATAATAAATCTGTAAGTTTGTGAGGATGGATGGATATACGTATGGATGGATGTTTGTTTGTTACTCTTTCACGCAATTACTACTGAACAGATTTTGATGACATTAGGTATGGTAGCTGTTTAGGCTCTGGATTAAAACATAGGCTACTTTTTATCCCGAAAAAGTACAGTACTCTCGTGGGATACGGACTAATCCGGACTGATGGTAACCCTATTTGTGACTCTTTTATGAGATTTGGTATGGTAGTAGTTTAGGTTCTGGATTAACACGTAGGCTACTTGTCGCGGCAAAATGTACGCTTCCCGCGGGATTTTAACCGCCTCCATCGTCTAGTGAAAGAAGTGAGAGTAAAAGAAGAGAGAGTGCTCTTGTGTACTGCGCACACACTTGGGCACTGTAAAATTACTCCTGCATAACTGGCCTGGTTTCAATGAAACCGGCCACCATCACCGAAATCGATGGGGGGGGGGGGGGGGGTGTTTATAACACGGGCGTAGCCAGAGGGTGGTTTTGGGGGTTCAGACCCCCTCCCCCGAATAGTTCTATTGCCCGAAAAAAGTACATCTGTCGTCAAGGCATAACTTGAAGTTTGGAAAGCAGCTATGACTCTCACCTTCCCTACTCCAAAATCAGCTTTGGAATGCTTATTGCAGATTAGTGTGACCAAAAACTATTTCCAAATATTTACACATTGTTGCAAATATTGGCTACCATACCTGTTTCCACTGCTAACCCAGAAAGGACCTTTTCAAGCCTAAGAGGTCTTGAAAACTACTTGAGGTTACAAAACGAGTGAAAACAGACTGAAAGGCTTGGCTCTCAGGAACATTCCTATGGGATAGATATTGATGCGAATGAAGTAGTAGATATATTTAAAAAGAAAAACAGAAGATAAATTTTGTAATATTCTGTGTTTCTGTGATATACATATAGCACAACGTTATTTTTTATTTAGCTTATAGTTCAAACTGTCCTACTGCTCGAAAAGGACTTCCCCAATTCCTTCGAGGAGACTTTTTCTGTGTGTATTTTTCACATCTTTAATATTTTTCATATATAAGGGTTATTTAATGTACCTACTTTTAGTTGTTTTATTTTCTTGAACCCCCCCGATACTAAAACCTGGCTATGCCTGTGGGTTGTAATATAATATACGGGAAAGTTATAATATATAATATGCATCGGGTAATTAGAGTAGGTAGAAACTTTACTGTAAGCTAACACAATATTAGCACTATAATATAAGCACTCGGTATAGTTGAGCACTTAAACCAAAGTAAGTTAGTCCGCTAATATACTCTTGTACCGAAGGTGATGCCTCTAGTTACATACTTTGCCGCTACATACTTTGTCAAGTAACTAGTTCCTAGTAACTATGACACAATGCGGCGTACTGAGGGTTGGCGCAAACGGGCGACCTCGATGCGCTTGTCGTCGATCCTCTCAGTTTTCTTTTTAACGGTCTAAAGCAGGTATGGGCAACCTTTGACATGTTGAGGGCCAAACTTTAGCGTGCAAATATGTTCGCGGGCCGCGTTTAAAAGTACTTAGTGCATTTTAAAGTAGTGATAATATTTTTTGCGATAGATATTAGACATGAAACAATACGACAATGTTATTATAGTACAATTTATTAAAATAACAAAATAAAATTTATAAAAATTGTACAATATAATTAAATCGTTAAATTTGCAATTGTTACAAACTACGAAAGTTAAATACACCGAAATCAATGAGATACTTGAGCTTGAATTTGGGAACTTATCCATCGATATTTGGATTAATTCCAATGATACAAAGACGTAAAGAATTTTCCAAATTATCGTCAGTCAGTCTTGTACGATGTGTTGATTTATTAACTTTCAACAATGAAAAGAACTGTTCGCATTTATAAGTTCTGCCAAACGCACAAAACAATCTTCTTGCGAATTTTCTAAGCTGCGGAAAATTGTCTTTTCTAGGTATTTTTTGTAGAAATCGCACAACTCTACGTCTTCAAATTTGGATCTTAGGAGTGAGTTTTCTTGAATCTCGATCAACTCTATTTGTAAGTGTATTGGAGTATTTTGTACATTACATTTTGTAGGAGTAGCAAATAAACTGAAACAGTCTTCCATGTTTTTGAAGTCGCTAAATCTGTTCGAAAATTGTTCCGACAGTAACTTGAGTTCTTCAGCATATTGAGCTTATGCAATATTTTCATACACAGAGAGCGTGTTGAAATGGTAACTATTACCATACAGCATCTGTGACTCCCTCAAGCGTAGTTTGATCTGAAACGCTTTCTAATGGCTGTACAAATAATTTACTAACTGTCCTTGTTTTTGAAGTTTCAAATTTAAATCATTCAAATAGCCTGTAAGATCGACCAGAAATGCTTATCCAAATCCAGAAATGCTTGAAAAGTCACATATCCATTTTGGGTCAATTAATTCAGATAGTGATTTATCTTTTATTTTCATAAAGTCTGCTATCTCATTTCTAAGCTCGTAAAACAGTTTCAACATTTTTCTTTTCCTCAGCCATCTGACTTCACAATAATATGTTACGTCGTTATATTCAGCTGATATTTCATCCAAAAACGCCTGACGATGAATGAACTGACGATGGTTAAGCCCTCGGGATCGAATAAAGTTGATGATTTTTACTACCACATTCATAACATTCTGGAGTCGAATGGACTTGGACCAAAAGTTCTGTTGGTGGATAATGCAATGAAGGACTATCAAATCATCTTTTTGCACATTTAATTCTGTTGCTTTTTTATTAAAAATTCCGATGAAACCTTTACATAAGCCGACCATAGAAGGTGCACCATCAGTGCATACTCCAATTAATTTTGACCATGGCAAGCCAAAACTTGTGAATACCTTTTGAACTTCAATAAAAATATCCTCTCCTGTAGTGGTTCTTTTAGCGGCTATAAAGCAAGCAATTCCTCAGTAACAGTGAACTCCTTATCAACACCTCGAATAAATATAGCCAGTTGAGCTGAGCTGTGTCAGACAAATCGGCGCTCTTGTCCAATGCTATGGAAAATGATTCAAAACGGGTACAAATACGGTCAGTCAATGTAGTTTTTATATCATTAGCTATCATTTCTATACGTCGAACAACAGTTCGTCTTGACAAACTCATTTTTTCAAATTCATTTTTCTTTTCAGGACACAAAATATCGCAATCCTCTAACATACACTACTTGATAAATACTTCTTTGGCAAAGCTAAGCTTCTTTGTCCTGTCAGTGAGTGCAGCGTAGCATGCTTAGTTGAGTAATGCCTCTTTATATTGAATTCTTTCATTACTGAAATGGATTTATTACACAGCAAACAAATAGGCTTACCATTGTGCAAGATAAAAAAGAATTCTTCAGTTCTTTTTCTTGAAACTGGCGACCCCCTGTATCTACTTTTCGTTTCTTTCCACCAGACATCATTTTTGTTTACTTTTCGTTCAATAAACTTAATAATAAACTATAGTTAGTAACCACTCAAGATGCACACAAAGTCACAAAGCAAGTTGACGGCTCGAGCAGTTCGCTAGGATATCGCTTGTCCAAGTTATCACCTCGGTAGCTCAAATAGAACTGAACTAACGTTCGGGCCACCCACCCGCTTACATAGGCAAAATGAAGGAATAATCTGGAATAAACTAGTTTAGAATAATTGAGAAGCAATAAATCTTTTATGTGTCGCCCGTGAGGCGGCAAACCTCAAAGAATTTGATCGAGCAAGCCGAAGTGGCGGCGATTATCAAAGAGTGAGGCGGCAAACATCAAAGGATTTGATGTTTGCCGCCTCACTGTCACTCCCGTGAGTAAGTACCTAATGCAATATTTTTTAATTAGGTTTTTTCAAAATGTCTCGCGGGCCCGATCATATCTTACAGCGGGCTGGATCCGGCCCGCGGGCCGGTTGTTGCCCATATATGGTCTAAAGGAAGGGTAATGATTTTGGCAGTATATGTATGTATGTTTGTTCCATCGTAGCGCCTAAACTACTGGTTCGATTTTGACGAATGAGGTGTCAATATATTCGTAATATAAGCCCGGGTAACTTAGGGTATAATATTTACGTGGTCGGGTTATGGTTTGTGTAACAAAATATAGTCATTACATTTATTGGCTAGCCGCCTTTATCGGATGTAGGCGATATTGCAGTGTAGCCGGTTACGGCGACCTCTTTAAATACTTCGTATAAGGGCAGCCAATAGCCATAATCCTTACTGACTGTCGTCCAATCGGTAGGTATGACGCTGCTGGCTCGATCCAATCTGTAGTTCGTCCATATACACCACCACACATATATATCTGGCATGCCAATCCACGCCCATACACGGCCAGTTCTAACTGATTCAATCGGCAGCGTATGGTGTAAGGCAGCCCTAATATGAAACGTACTCAGTTAACATTAGATTTCATTTACTCAATTGTATTGGTTGTTTTTATTGACTTTGTTATATCAATTGTGATGCTGTTTCTATTGCGATTTGCGATACAACTCCTCGGAATTTTCAAATTTTTATTAATTTGTTTTATTTTAAAATGTATTGAGCTTTTACAGATGATGCATCGGATTTAACTAGTGGTTGCCCTGTGGTCGAAATCCGCCCATAATAACTTGAACTTTAAAAGGTGTCTTTTGCCTCTTCGATAGACTTTTCTTTTTATGTTGTGACAGATTGACAAATGTCAACGTGTAACTAAATTGTATCTGCATGCATGATAGTATATGTTAATAATCTGAGGAAGGTAGTCTGTGTTGCTGTTATTTTTATTAATTTTATGTATTTCTAAGCATCACTGAAAGTATATGCTTTCTGCACATCATAATAATAATCATTTATTTCTAGAATGTCGTACTTATAAAGGTGTTACAATTAATTACATAATATAGATTCTAACATTCTGCCATTACAATGGCATGCAAAATATAATAGAGGGATATACATCTTTCTACACATAAACTTTAACCGTGCCAAATATCATACTCCTCCGTTCACACAAATTTACAACCGTACATTTTACCACGCTAAAAAGTATATTCTATACGAAGTAACTATGTGTTAATTCAGAGCCTAAACTACCAGATTTCATAAATATCCGTTGAGTAGTTTTGACACGCAAGAGTTACAAACATTCATTCATCCTCACAAACTTTCACATTTATAAAAATACTAATAGTAGTAGGATAGTTATGAGATTTCATATTAAAAACTCTCGGGTAACAAACTAGCTTTTTAGATATAAGTAATCGCTTTGGAAATCGACTACAGTTGTACTAAACATTGTTTTTCACTATTTCTTAGTTCAAACAGATTCCTGTTTGAACTTTGAAGAGTTTGCAGTCATCGTCAGTACCTACTATTATCATAAAAAATATGCGTAGGTACATCGAAGGGAAAATAGATACTATAGTACTCTTGCATTTCTGCACTGGTTGACTTTTTGTGATTACTCGAGAGTTAATGAAACATAAGTATCACTGCTTTGAATGAAGTTAATTAAAAATTCTCATCCGTGAACCTAGGGTGAACTTTTATTAATGCCTTGTAGCTAGGGAGCTGGTGGCAGTAACTTTTATATGATCCCATCGTCTGATTGTCTGACAGAGGTTGATAATAATCAAATCAAATCGAAAATAATTTATTCAAAATAGGTTTACAAAACACTTTTTGACGTCAATAAAGATTAAAATACAAATCAAGTCGGCAATAAAATAAATTTTGTGGGGTTAGTAAGCTTAACATATTTTCTATAAAACCTTACGTACCTACTATCTTAATTATTAGAAACACCGTTACATTAACACATAACAAGACAATTCGTAATATTTTATAACAAGTCAATCAGTGGATGAAGAGCATGAGCAGAACTACACACAAATATATTTACAATTTAGATCCAAACATCTTTGTCATTTATGTAATGATCAATTTTGTAGTAAGCTTTTTCGATTAGCACTTCTTTGATACGTCTTTTAAATTTTGTTTCTGGCAAGCAAATAATAATTTTAAACAATTTCTGCCGTTCATTAATTGCTTATTGCAGCAAATAGGAGCTTGCGAAATATGTAATAAAATATAATATGTATCATATATACCGAGGCCCAATAGGGGAGATGACTACATCTAAAATATTTAGTTTCATTAATATGCTCAGAAATATTGAGCCATTACTACTCGGTAAATGTATTTATTTGTCTCTTAGTATTTGATAAAGCAATTTATTAGTACCATTGATCGAGAAGAAATGTGAGAAATATCTTTGCCTACATATTGACTGCCACCTTACATAGAACATGCACATAGATCACGTAAGAAAAAAATTATCTTCTCTCATGAGCGAGATGGGCTTCTCAAAGTCGTAGTTCGAAGTCGTCCGCGCCAAGTTCGCTTAACCATTTACAATTCTCTCGCCAAATCTCATGTACTTATGGGACAACTTGTACGGATTTTATTGCGCTTTTATTATAGTGTTTATCAGCTGTTCTATTTGTACAATGAGTAGTATTAACGTAAAGATAAGATATCAATATTACCATGATTGAACTTAGGAAAAATAGTTTCCTTCCTTTCATAATATTAGTACAGGGTGGCCCATAAGTCTCTTGAAATGTAAAAAAAATCATAAAAAAAAACTAATTACAATATGAAAAAGGTTTTTATTTTGAAGTAATCTTAATAAAATGGGAATTATTTTTTGAAAATTACATCGTCTAAATGTAATCCGTTACGGTCGTGGCACTCCTGTAAGCGACGTCTAAAATTGTCCATCACTGCGCGGCAAGTAACTTCTGTAATGCTTGCCATTTCTCGTCGAATATTTTCTTTCAAGACATCGATTGACCGTGGGTTGGTTTCATACACTTTACTCTTAAGATAACCCCATAAGAAAAAGTCCATTGGGGTCAGATCCGGACTACGTGGTGGCCAGGCAATATCTCCTCTTCGAGAGATAACTTTACTAGGGAAAAGTTGACGAACGACGGGCATAGCGGTGTTAGAGGTATGGGCAGTTGCTCCATCCTGTTGAAACCAGGTCCGCGTATTGAAGACTGGAAAATTCTGCAACTCTGGTGCAAAAAAGTTCTCGATCATTGCCACATAGCGCTGCGAATCAACAGTAACCGCGCGACCTCTGCTGTCCTCAAAAAAGTAAGGGCCTATGATGCCATGCGCTGACATAGCCGCCCAAACTGTCACTTTAGGGCTATGTAAGGGCCTTTCATGTTTGCGATTCGGATTTTCGCAACTCCAGTAGCGACAATTCTGCTTGTTGACATGGCCGTTGATGTGGAAGTGAGCCTCATCAGAGAATAACACGTTATTAAACGATGTAAAGCGGTCGAACATTTCATTTGCAAAATTTAGTCTGTGCATAGGGTCAGTATCTTTTAATTCCTGTACTAATTAAATCTTGTAAGGGTGAAGAAGTAAATCTTTCTTTAAAATCCGCTGTAATGAAGTTCTCGATAAGTTTAATGCACTGGAACGCTTACGAGTAGACTGGGTAGGATTTTCACGAATTGACTGTTTCACTACGTCGATGTTTTCTTCCGTGCGTGATGTCCTTGGTCGACCTGACTGTTTTTTATCCAACGTAGAACCACTCTCCTCGAACTTAGTAACCCAGTTCTTAATCGTTTGAATACTTGGAGTGTCGTTAAAGTTGCGTAAATTGTGATGTTCTCGAAATTTACGTCGCGCAACGGTAGCAGAATTATTGTTGCGATAAAACTCGCGCACACAAAAAGCACGGTCCGCACCAGTGAAACGCACCATGGCGACTGAATTCCGAAAGACCGTTGGTGCTTCCCCCCTACCCCGCGCGCCATTCTTGCGCACCGTTTGAATTTTATTCGAAATTTAAATTTCAAAGGACTTATGGGCCACTCTGTATTACCCAGGGGCGTGCGCTCCATATAGGCAGAAATGCAGTGCTTTACTTGTCATGCACAGATATTTTAATAAAACGTTCGTAAGTTTTAAATGACTTTAATAATTAATTAATAGTAAATAAATAAATTAAAAAAATATAATAACTTAAAAACGCCTAATATTTTATAAATAGCAACTCATGCGGTTGCTTTGTGCAGGACAAATCATCGCATGTATGTGTAATTTTCATACTTCGCAAATGCACACACCAATGAATATCGACATGATTATATTAGCGTGAACTCCAGCGGCAGGCGATGGCTGTCGGCTTCGGTTCGGCTATCCGATCGCTTCCGAAAACCGCCGAACTGGCTTGTCGGAAATTATTCGTTGCCTATAATCCGAGTAAAAAGAATAGTCGGAAATCTAATAAATCACGTATGCACATTAAGCATTTTTGTTTAGTAAGGTTTTATTTGTTTAAATAGAAGAAACGTTTTGTGTTTCGCGGGGGCCATATTGCATATTTCATGTGATAAGCATTGTTTACAATTTAATCGCTCCAGTTTATTTATAGTTTTCTTAAAATATTTTTCATTTTAACATTTGAAAGTGTGTACATTTAACAGTTTATTACTGAGTTTCTATAATAATTGTAGTGATTTGCTTTTACTAGTGAGTTAGTCGATTTTTTTAAAATGTTATTTGACTGTGAGGTTTTGAAAATGTGTGTTTATTAAAAATTAAAAATAACAAGTTCTCACAATTGTCATTCAGTGAAAAGATTCAAATTCTGTCTAAAGGTTGGTGTGTACCCGAGTTACAATAATTAAACCAGCAAAAAAATAATGTAACTCGAAAATTTCATGTTAAAAGTTATGAAACGTATAACTGGCTGTGTGGTTGTTTACACACAATTAAATTATATTGTTTTCCTTGCATATTATTTAGTAATTTACATCGGGATATTTGACTGACTTGACTGGTGAGTAGTTATAATATTTTAAAATATGCTTATTATTTTACTTATTAGAATTTCTTCCGCCGCGACGATCGATCGCTGTTTTGTCTGCGTTGCCGTAGAAGATGTACATCAATACTAGTACATTTAAGACTTGCTCTGTTGGCATGGTTTCGACTTAGAGATCCGACGCTTGGCTGTAGCTATGCTATAAATCTATAAACGAAAAAGTTTTTGTGACCGAGTACTTCGCCGCATACCTAGTGTCATAATCCTGTGCACGCCACTGGTATTACCTTTAGGATAATAATATACTAGGATGTAGTATAATAATATAGGAAGCAGATAATAATATACTAAATAATTTAAGACAAACGTACCTATATTTTCTATCATAGAACATTGAGCTTCAAGTGTACCTACCTAACGTAATTTTGATTGTGCCAATAATAATGTTCCTTTTTTTATATACTTTTTGTATTCTAGAAATAATTACGATATTGTACCATTTATATTGTTATTTTCTCATGAAAGTGGCTTTGGTCTTTTTGAGAAAATAAAGTACTTTAAACCTAAAACCTAGCTAGACCGATTTTTCTCCCCCATATCTCCCTGCATACTAAATTTCATGCAAATACTTGCAGCCGTTGACAAAAATGACTCGTTTAAAGTATAAGATTGTAGCTGTATTCTGTAATTGGACCCTGATAAGCAATAAATGTGATCTAGATCGCCATTTTGAGAAAATCGTGTTTAATTAAATTTATTATAAAGAAATTTTCAAGTACCTACGTGTCAAAAGTTTTTATCAGTTTTTCAGTACTAAAATGATTTAATTCACGTAACACTTTTTTGAAAATTATAGTTTATCGCCTGAGAAAGCGATTAGTATCAACATCTTGATTTTAGTAATTTTGTGGGTTGACACAGTATTGCTTATCAGCGTCCAGTTAGTGTGAAACAAACAAACAACGTAAATACGTTACTCTTCATTTGTTACATTCTTCATTTGTTTTTGTTGTGAGTGCTTGCATATATTTCCTTCGTGTTGAGGAGTTATACTTACCTAGATGGGTTTTGAAACATATTATCACTGGCTTTTGCCCGCGGCTTCGCCCGCTATAAATTAGATTTGCCTCCCGCCCGTCACCCGACGTGAAATCTGTTAATGACATGTCTGGACTAAATATATTCCATTAGGGTTCCGTACCCAAAGGGTAAAACGGGACCCTATTACTTAGACTCCGCTGGCCGTCTCATGAATCTCATGAACCGTGATAGACACTTGAAATTCTCCCAGATGATGTATTTTATTTGCCGCTATAACAACAAATTACTAAAAAAAGAATAAAATAAATATTTAAAGATGACATGATTTTTTTTGCCGTTTTTTATAGACAATAGTACGGACCCGTTCGTGCGCGAGTCCGACTTGCACTTGTCCGGTTTTTAAATATTATTTTTGATGGTTCCGGTAAGTCGACATAATCTAGTCTAAACTTCAAAAAGTTCTAAATATAATTTTTGTTTCAGTACTGGCTGTGCGTTGTCTCACTTCTTCTGAGCGGCATTTTCTTCGCTGTTCTCAATCTGTATTGGAAAAAAGGTAATCATTTATGTCTACCCTATAATTTTACGATTATTAATTTAAGGAATTAGCTATCCACTTTTACATACTATATCTCCTTGGTAGCCTCAGGTACGGGGAATGTTAGATTTATTTTCTACTAGTTTTTTCGCGCAGCTTCGCCCCCGTTTATTTCAAGTTTTACACGACAGCTCTATGAATGATTAATTGATATCCACTAGCAATAGCCCCATGTGGCTGTGCAAATCACAGTCCATCCTATTAAGTCTGAGGATGGTCCCCGGGACACGGTCCAGGAATTATAAAATGAATACGAGTATACGATACTGATCGAAATGGTAGTCTGTGATATTGATTCCGGCACGATGTACCTTATCATGAATTCCGGGTTCCTGCCATTTCGAACCACATTCGTCTACCGAATCTTGTAAACTCAAACTATATGTAGTTCATATTTCGATCGACAATCGACAATTTATTTTACGCGAACAGAAAGCGCAGGAAAGCTAACGACATGATATAAGTGTATTATAGGTGTATGTTTCAGGTTACTTGTTTTGCACTTTGCTTCCTGTATTAAAAATTTTACTGATTCGATTGGCATCCTTAATTAGTTGTTTTTATAAAATATTTTCTTTGGTGTTGGGTTATGGGTAGTACCTATTCACATTTCACATTTATTTTTAAAATAATTAAATACTAAAATTCTTAAATGTACAATATGAATATAAAATTGCGATTTTGGTCACGAATCAAGACATTTGACACTTGTCACAGATTTATTGTTTATATTTCTCTTTTTTATTATTATTATTTTTGTTTAAAGTAGTATGTAAGTGTTTGGACGGCTGTGAGGTTACGGAATGGGTCAAGCGGAAGACCGGTGCTGGACATACCAGGGGTGTGCCAGCAGTGCCGAGCTTGGTCCAATTTGCGGCTACCTACGCTGTTTAAGTTTTAGACGTTTTTCATTTATGTATTTTTCTTATTATATTTAAATATAAGCTTAATTATTATTTTTTAGTTTTTAGTAGAGCTGCAAATAAAAGTTTCTTATTCTTATATTGTGGGGGTTGCTGCTCTTTCTACACATAAAATTATACCCCTGGGTGAAAAGTTGCAGATTCAACGTACATATATGTTTCACTGTGGGGTCTGCTGTCCTTTCCACCACTTAGATTTCGTCCACTGGAATAAAAGTTATAGCTCCGTTGGTATAATGTGGTTCATATGGCATTGTAGTTCTCGTTTAACTGTGGGTAAAACAGATAACAATTATTTAACTGTTAACGAACAGTTATAATACGGTGTGTTCAAGAATTATCATACATAATCTTGTATTAGCGTTGCGTAGCGTGCTTTCGCAATATCAATACAAAATGATTTATTGGTATTCTATATTTTTTTACTTCATAATTAATTTTTTGCATACTACTTGTTTCGATTACGACATCGTTCGTGCTGTATAGCTATGTCAATATTGAGGCCTCGGTGATTAGCGCGTCAGCACTCAAGCCGGAGGGCGCGGGTTCGAATCCCGCCAAAGGAACAAAAAGTTTTCAATGTTCCTGGGTCATGAGTGTGTAATAAATACGACCATGAGTGTGTAACATATAAGTAATAAAAATCTTAAATTTTACGTTTTTAAACTTTTTTATATATATGTATTTTTCTCTAAAATTAAATTTTTAAATTTAAACGTTTTTCATTTATGTATTTTTCTTATTATATTTAAATATAAGCTTAATTATTATTTTTTGTTTTTAGTAGAGCTGCAAATAAATGTTTCTTATTCTTAAATTTATGTACTTATAATGCCAAATATTAAATATACTTCCCGTTGTCTGGTCCGGGGGCAACACAAGTTCTTTGGATGCTTTCTACGGGGCCAGATTGACGTGGTGTTATGCGTCCATAGATATTATTATTGTGTGAGAAGATCCAAGGTAGCCAAAGCTATCAGCTGGTTATAATTAAAGAAACCAGAAGTATGAATCATAACTTCAATATAATATATGTATATTCTTGGCCTTAAAGCTACGAAGAACCACGAAATTGATCAGTTGTATTATTAATTAATTATCAAAAACTTAGAACTTGAGCAACTATTATTTAATTAGTAGTCCAATCAATCGATCACTTCATGATAGACGTCCGCACAATGCAAATTGATGTTAAGTTGCACTCAGCTGAATAATTAATTAATGAATTGCGTTTAGAAATCTATGTTTCTGAATATAATGATTATATATCTAGGTATGATGTTTCTAGGTAGTGCTAAGTGCTATGAGTACAAAATATGTTTCTTACTTTGTTGTTTTGTCCATCGTCATCAAGTTGAAGTCAATTATAGCTTGCTTTGTGGGATAAGTTAAGATTGTACTTTACTATATTTCATCATCATCACTGACCACTGATATCCCCACTGCTGTTGTTTCTCCTTGGACATGTACTCTCTGCTAAATGTGAGGCGAAGATTACAAACACGTTGAAAGTTCAATCATTTAACGTGACCTAAAATATGTAAGATCTAATTCATATTATGTAAGATTAGGTCCTTACGTATGAAATTAGCTTTTTGTCGTACTGGCCACTTAGACCTCAAATATATCTTCTTTGGTTTGGTTAGAATTCAAATTTCAAATTTATACCGCTATTTACTCATGCATTTGTGTTTCGAAAACCTTAATTCCTTTGTTTTGGTTTTTTCTTTGCGTCACTCTGTTTACAAAATGGAAAACTTGAAATATCGTATTATATTCGAGTTCGAGTTCCACCGTGGCACCAGTGCTGCAGGAACGGCTCGAAGGATTAATGATGTGTATGACGGCGGTGTCGCAAAAGAAAACACAGTGCGTTTTTGGTTCCAATGTTTTCGTTCTGGAAATTTCGACCTGCAGAACAAGCCCCGTGGACGGCCGGAGACCAAAGTTGATAATGATGAATTGAAGGCTATATGGAAGCGGATCCATCGCAAACCACGTCCGAGTTGGGTGCGGCGTTAGTGATAAAACTGTTTTAATCCACTTGAAGCAAATTGCGAAGGTGAAAAAGCTTGAAAGGTTACCCACCTCATGAATTGAGTGCAGCAAACCGACAAACGCGCGTCGACTGCTGCGTTACATTACTCAACCGGCACAATAATGAAGTGATTTTAAATCGAATGTGATGAAAAGTGCATCCTGTACGATAATTGGAAACGCTCATCGCAATGGCTGAACCCTGGCGAACTAGCCAAAGCCTGCCCCAAGCGAAAATTGGCTTCAAAAAAGATACCTGTGAGCGTTTGGTGGACTAGTGCCGGTGTCGGTCACTACAGCTTTCTTAAATCTGGCCAGACGATTACGGCAGATGTCTATTTCCAGCAACTGTAAATCATGATAGAAAAGCTAGCTGCTAAACAACCGAGTTTGGCCATTCGCTCTAGGAATGGCCTACTTCAGGACAACGCTAGACCACACACTGCACAACAGACGGCTACCAAATTAGTGGAGCTTCAATTGGAATGTCTAAGATAGCCACCGTACTCCCCGGACCTTCCTCCAACAGATTACCATTTTTTTCGAAATTTGGATAACTTCTTATCTTCTTGCAAGAGAAAAAATTCAACTCCGATGGGGCAGTCTAAAGCGCCTTCAAAGACTTTATTGATTCCTGTCCGAATGGTTTTTTAGTAAAGAAATCAATGAACTAACTATGAGATGGTGCATACATAGCAATGGTATACTTTGATTGAATAAATATATTATGTTACAAAAAATCCACTTTATGTTCCTCCTTTACAAAACGCCAATTTCATATGTAATGACCTAATATGTTTTTTCAATAGTTAATAGAATCAGGCGTTACTTTGCGGAAATCCATAGCATACAATTTAATTCATATTATATCTAGCAATATCCCGCGAAAAAATACCTACAATATGCAAGCAAATGTGTGAGTGCTAGCATAAGCATGCGTAAAGCACCTCCCTCCTCCCACACTGCTTATGCGTACACTCAGAAACAAGATCGTGCGAACACCAATACCACACAACCAACAATGTCAGCAAGATCGTACAAGGCCCCACATCACCATGCAGGTTGCAAAACTCGACGCGCGTTTCGCCCCGAACCCGGAGCATCCTCAGGAAGTGGACCTGCGAACAAAGTTCGTTAGTGATGCCGCCAGCCAAACCACCCTTATATACCCTACTGGCTACTAGTACCCCCACCAAACAGGTTAATGGTGATTTACGCATGCTTATGCGTGCACTCACACATTTGCTTGCAGGTTGTGGGTATTTTTTCGCGGGATATTGCTACATATAATATTAATTAAGTTGTTTGTATGTTTTTTCTTTCGTTGACAACATATTTTGATATACAAAATATTGGCTCTATAATGGTAGTCCGATTTTTCAATTTGGTTAATTTTTGCGTCGTTCGGAAATTCAGAATGTGGTGGGTTCGAACCCCGGTAAAAATATTATTGTGATTATTTTTTTTATAATTGTCTAGAGCTCCGAGCAAAGCTCGGTTACCCAGGTAATTATTTTTATACCCTCAATAATTGAGAGCACAAATAAAAACAGATAATGCTCTAGGTCAGTAATTTTAAATGGAGTGGACGATCCATTAGCTCAGCTCAATGGCACTTAACATGAAATTTAGTATGCGGGGAGTTTTAGGTGAGAAAAATCCCGGTCAAATATATATTTTTGTGATTCTTCTTACTTTTTTAAATTTATCAGAACCCTGAGCAAAGCTCGGTACGGTTATCAGGGTACTATACTGTTAACAGATTACTATTTTACAATTTTAACCAACATTATCCAATTCCAGTGATGACAATATTCGGCACGAGCGTCTACGGTGGAGCTGTGATCGCGACCTCCATCGACTACTTCCTCGAGAGGATGATGATGCTCAAATGGGTGAGTGTTGAGTGTCCTGACCATATAGCTTTTTATGATGTAGATTGTAGGAGAGGGTAAGCAAACAGAACGTGGGAGAGTCGTGCTTCGACACGAATGGGTCGGCTCAACCGGATAAATACCACGGCCTCACAGAAAACCGGCATGCAATAACGCTGGCGTTGTGTTTCGCGGAGTGAGACAGGTTACTGGAGGCACAAGGGGGATTGGGGATTTTAATGACCAGGAACGCAAGTGCGCAACACCAGACAGGTTACAGGTGTAACTCCTCTGGTGCTGCGCACTTGCGTTCCTGTGTTTCGAGTGTCAATCCGCGGGGGTAATCGCTTACCATCAGGCGATCCGTCTACTCGTTTCCTGGGTGTCCATAAGGGACACCCCGCTACACCAGGGTTACAAACAGGTACCGGACCCCCTGAAAGCGATTATCGTCGCAGACAGTTAAGTTTATCCAGACATATCTAAGATCTGTGCAAATTGTAATATCTATTTATGAACCCTCGACGAAAAACGAGGGGTGTTTTAAATTTGTCCTGTCTGTCCGTGGCATCGTAGCTCCCAAATCCATAAACATTTGATCTAGTATTTTGTTGGAAAGATGACACGATCGAGAGTGTTCTTAGCTATAATTCATCATCATCGGCTCTCTCACTGCTTGATAATTCGGGGATTACTTTTTTTTTGTTGATTTTGTTTATTTGAATCTCAAAAGAATCGATCTTTTCAATCTTCAACATTCCTTAAATAGTAAAAAAGATTACACAATCAATTAGGGTTTTTGATATTTTTTCTGCCGTTACACACAAAGCGTCATCTGGTGGTGTTAGTGGTATCAAAAAACGGTCAATAAGAATTGTCGATTCTTTTTCTGTCACCAGGCGGCGCTTGGTAGCCTGACGGTCCTTGTCGTGTCAAAAAGCTGTCAGATGTCACGAATTTAAAAACCCTCATTGTCGCGCAAATTGAAACCTAAGTTGCTGACAGTGATTAGTACCTGTCTACGTGACCATACTGTGCAATATGGGATATCTGTTTACTGTACCTACTTCTAATGAACGATTTCACTTTTTCAGCTTTGCCTATTAGAGCCAATTCCTGTACTGCCCAACATGCAAGGTAGCTAGGAAAAGCATGACGAAGAAATTGTCACCTATTACTCGTTTATAGTTACGGAACCCTCCTTAGACATGTCCTGACATGCTCTTTGTTAGGTTAATACGTATGTAGTGCGCCTGTGGCTACGCACTACATACATAAAGAACCACACACCGCGACAGCTACTTACAGTATCAGTGTGCGTGACACAGTGTAATTACACGGCGGGGCGTAGTTTAGATTGGCCTGAATGTGGATGTATATTATTATTTCCTAATGTTGCTTTTAAATCACAAGTCACAACAATGCCAAAGTTTTCACTTTAAAAAATCCATACTTTTGATAAAATTTCTAATCTCACCAGCATTATAATATGTTCCGCCGCAACGCGGACGCGGTCTCATACGTCTATTTGCCGGCTAATGTTATTAATCTAATTACGAACCAGACAGACACAGTCTGCGGGTCGTGTTTAATTATTTAACAGAAATGTTTATAATATGTTTTATAGTTGGATGATAAATTTTTTTGGCTTTATGTAATTAAAATTTAATTTTACCCCATGAAAAGCTATCAGCGACCTTCATATACCTTTTGTCTCAGCAAAATTCGCCGCGATAAGAGCGACAGAGTTGAGATGATATCAAAGAGCCAAGCCCTGGAGTGGTGTCAACCGTCACGTGTTTATTTTTAACATCTTCTCGACTGAAGAAACCACTTCTGATAATTTTATAGGTACTGTATCTACCAATAGGGGCGAGCGTGTCTCGAGTGATATTTTTATTCAATTTACGTGTACCAAATACAATATTACAGAATACGAGCACGCTCTGTAGCCTTGCTTTTAAAATTTACGTCTCTCAAGTGTCGTATTATAGAATGAATTTTTCAATCTTTTTAGGTATAAAGACGTAGAAAGTTTACCTACAAAGTAAACGCGCTAGCCTGCTTGAAACACTCTTTGGCCAAAACGTCAAATCTCCGGACAATAACACCACGGGCTCTTGTACACCGTGCTAGCGTTTGTAAACGCCTTATACACATTGGGCATACTATACTATAACACATTGGGCATTTTATGCTCGCGCTATCATAGTTATAGCACAGATTAGACCATAAAACACCTACATAGTAAACTTACGTTTTGATTGCATACGGTGTGTCCACAATTCTCCTATCGTGTACACGGAAATAGTGAAACGTGTTAAAACTCCGGTCAACATTTTCAAATTTTCGTGTTTAAGTTTTAATGTCATGTTGGAATGAGGGCCCAGGCCCATACATACCATAATTAGTATACATACCAAATTTCAGCTTTCTAGGACATTCGCAAGTACCGTATAGGTTCATTAGTTAGTTTTACGAAATCATGCCCCCAGATTTAAATATGCGCTATTACATTTGTCAAGACAAAACTTACCTATTTTTATTACCTTAGTTTTTTTTTTTTTTATTTATCCATGTTATGTTGATTTATCTGTCCAGTTTTTGTGATTTTTGTAGTTAGTCTTTGTATTATTTGTGGTGTAAGGTCTCGTTGTGTCAAATTAATGTTTATTTATTTATTTTATTTGCCTTGTAGTGCGACTTATCTCGAACTTTGGTATTTATGTAGCTGTTTCAAAAATCTAGAAATCAAGGGAATAAACTAGTTTTACTACATGTTTCGCTATATTTAATTACAAATAGCCATTTCCTGCAGTGCCTTCGGGGATAATCCTGTACTGTGGTTTTCCGATACTTTAACAATCGGAAAATGGATAAGTACTTTTATTCTTAGCTCCTTTTACCTTTAAAATGGGAGGGTATTTAGATTACTTTTTTATAGAAAATTTTATAAAATATCCGAGGTATAGAGGGATTTTGATATAGTAGTTTTAGCCAAACGTTTTATTAAACGTCAATACGTACCATTGTACCTACCTACTTTTTTGTAATATGATTATTAAAGAAATCGTGGTTTTAGGATACGTGTTACAAGAATTATGTATATTAACATCATATTAACGTCATATTAACATCATATTAACTTTTCTTTGAATTAAATGTATTTTTGTAAATAGCAACCC
Source organism: Phengaris alcon alcon (assembly GCA_037179445.1). NCBI lineage: Eukaryota > Metazoa > Arthropoda > Insecta > Lepidoptera > Lycaenidae > Phengaris > Phengaris alcon. Next base: position 243,384 of record JAYRCH010000056.1, on the reverse strand, counting down.
TGATAATAAGATACGGTTTATTAGACGCTTAGATATAATATATATATATATATATATATATATATATATATATATATATATATATATATATATATATATATATATATATATATATAGGTGTTTAGATATAGGAACCGACTATTGAAAGCGTTAGCCGTAGTCGCTATTTTCATCAGCCCTAAATTAAGAGACCAAAACTCACTGAACGCAAATTGTTGGAAGCACTTATTGTGAAGTGTCATTACTTTCAATTAACAAATCTTTGTTTTCTGCTTTTTTAGAGTTCCGTAGCTCACGTTTCGGACCGGTTAGTGTTGGAAAGTTGAAACTTTGCATGCATAAGCTCACGAAAAAAAAAATCTGGAGTACCTCCCCAGTACGTGAAGTGGGGATAATTTCTTTTCTCGCGTCTACCCCGTAGTGTAATGCATCATTAGGTCTTTCAAAAAAATCATACAGCTCCCATACAAGTTTAATTCGATAAAGTATACGCCGCTGTCAAATGTTCCTGCTAGGCCCCCAGGAGCCGGTGTATTTGGCTTGTGAATTTTTAAAAATCTGTGCTTAAAGTTTTTGCTTAACGTATTTAATATAAGTGAATATCTTAATATAATTCATCATCATCATCATCATCGTATTATACGATGATGATGATGTTGAATTTAACATGAATAGTGTGCATTCAATGTATCCGAACCATCATCATCCGATGATGGTTCGGATTATATGAACGCTATTCCATTGAAATTATGCAATACAATTTATTGACGTCGTGACTGAAATTGCTGTAGGATGTTGGTAGGTAGGTGTTGGTAGGATGTAGTGGACATACTACGCCTCTTAATTATATACTGTGTAAATATTCTAATAAAGTAAGTTTACTATTAGTAAAAATATGCTTAAAAAAGAAAAATAAGACTCGTTAGATACAGTACCTATAAAATGAATTCGCTCAGTTTCCTGCGCGCTTAGATTTTTTAAACCAAGCGACGGATTTTAATGGGGTTTTCAGCAATGGATGGAGTGATTCAAGAGGAAGCTTAATATATCACACCCGTGCGAAGCTGGAGTGGGTCGTTAATATAAAACAATAAATAATTTAATTCCAATTATTGTCAAAACCCCACTCCTGAGGTAGATATCGCCATAATAATCAGCGTGGCAAGAGCTATAGGATTGAAATCTGTTGGTGGGTGAGGACGATTTTTTGCATGGTCCAAATTTGCGACAGGTGGGGATGTCCTATCCCCACCTGTATGTAAAATATTTAGTTTAAAGAAATATTCTAAATATTTTACATGGTGCCCCTCTCCCAAGTTGTCGCATTATATGTATATTTAAAAAAATATATGTATATTTTGTATATATAAAAAATATACTCAGAAAAATTTAGGTGTTACTACTTGATGAACGTAAAAAAAAAACAAAAAAGCTTCATTTTTTGCTAAATTAGTAAAAAACCTACATATAAAAAACATTCTATAGATATAAGTATGAACTTAAACGCTCTAATAAAGGAGATATAATATACAAATATGTTCCTGCGGCGTTATATTTCATACACTTATCTAATAGTGACGTCACAGTTAGGTACAACTTTTGTATGGAGCGTTTTCACGAGACTTGCGAAATGCTGTAAACGAATTGATGTAGGTACTTATGAAAATATTGATTTTTACCCGACAACGGCGAAGCCAAAAGGAAGGGTAATGTTGTTGGCAATTTATGTATGTATGTTATGTAATGAATCCGTTAAATGAATGAGGTGTCAATAGATTACCCCGGGTAACATAGGCTATATATATAATTTACGTAGTCGGATTATAGTTTTTTCTATAAATTCTAGTTAGTATACTGTTTCTTCTGAGAACTTACTCATTTAAGAGTACTTTTCATTTAAATGCAATGAAAAAATTCAGGAGTCAACCCTATTAATATGGAATCTTAAGGGACTATGATGCAGTAAACTCCTCTTATATATATATCAAGGATAGCTATTCACAATACACTAACAAGCCGGCTCAACTCGTATCTCACTATTGCGTTACAAGCTTAACAGTTTTCAAATGGAATTTTGAAGCCTCGTAGGCAATTTAAAAGAGCTATTTTCACTCTGATGGCTTATATTTTGTTTCGTGAACGATTTTCGGATTACTAGTTAAAATTTAAAATCGCCGCTCGTGCGACATTTGCGAAAAATACTTTTAAAATACGTTTTTAAAGCATTTTTTTTTTGTTTGGAATTTAGATTTAGACTGCAATATGCGAATGTAGAATATATTACTGAAATCGTTGAAACTCTTATTTTATACAAAGCCCTATACAAAAACTACTTAGTGATACCAGAGCAACATGATTGGATGAATATCACAGACCGGTGGTAGCTTTTTCTGTTGTCTTTCCGAAAAAAGCATGTTAAGTTTCATTTATAAATTTAAAAAAATAATTTCAATTTCATTTCGTATTCGGATGAAATTCGCAAGAAAATAATCCTATTTTTTACTGCGCTGTGCGGTTACAAACTTACAGCCGATCGACACATGATTCGACGAACATTAAAAATTCATTAATTTTTACTTTCTGCATTGAATTTTCTTCAGGCTGGCTGCACACTTGTACGTTGCGACACGTCATAAATACTTATCTTGGATTGACACGGGTGACCGAGGTTGCCGCGTCCAATTTCGCGGTGATAGCAGCGGACGCGGGTGCCATAGTGGTGACCATCTTTGTCTTAAATGAATACGTTACCGCGGCTGTCACTACCCGCCTCTGAGTCGCCGCCGCCAGGTTACCATGAGGCAGCGGCCTAAACCGTAAAGCCGCCGCACGGCGAAAATCGTTCGCCTAAATTGCAATTTGGACGGTCGAATTGTCATTTAGATTTTCATAAGTCCATCCGTGTAAATCCCCAATTATCGAATAACTAAGTCAGAGATACTCAACATTTTTCAACAGCTGTGGGAACGCGCGAAGCTGGAGCCAGCGGTTGCGCCGCCCTGCAAGCTGTCCTGGCTCGCCCTAGCAGCGTGGCCGGCAGCAGCCATAGTAGGCTTCACAGCCCAATGCGCACTCACCGCTACGGGAATATACCATGAGCAGAGTAAGTAGAGACATATCGGTTAAGATTGGTAGACTCGTAGCGTCCCTTAGCCTCAATTCAGAATTTTTGATACTCCTTCCGCACCAGACAGCGCCTCACCTGAGTTCCAAACATCCGTTAGATGGCACGATATTTAAAACCATAATTCGTAGACCGTAATAAGACAAACTGTCGATTTAAATTAGCCTCAAGTAAGTCCGACTGAATTTTTGAAAATTTTTATGGTAGTTATACACCATTTTGCCTATCGCCATGACCCAGTTATACGTGTGTTGTGTGTGTATATGGACGAACGGCACATTGGATCAAGTCTTCAGCGTTATGCCGATTGGACGATAGGGCAGTGTGGTGTACGTTGTGTGTTGTTAAAGACATAAAAATTTGCATTTTCTGAGCCAGCGATCGTTAATTTGGGTCGTCTATCCGATTGGCCTAACGTTTCAGTTCAAATTATGTGTGAGATCTGTAAAATGTGTACGAAGTCAGCCATACAATTTATAGACATTCTAGAAAAGGTAATATAAAATTAACTGTAGTAACTAATATAGCCTGCGCCTTATTAGGGCGTTAAATCGTCCCAGTTTGACGCACTCGTTCGAGTGCGATAGTCTCAAGTCCTGTCATAAGTGTCAGTCTTATTAGTTATTACTTTCTTAGAATAACATTTGGCTTACCTTACATTTCTGAAGGGCGCATATTAAGTACGCTTATACACGGCTGCGGTGAACGCCTGCAGCTCCTGTAGCGCGTACAATATATTCCCCCTTGTTAATAAAAAATATTTACACCACGTATACGCTTATCCATGTACGTATAAATATCAGACAAAGACAGTAGTCTAGTATAAATAATGTTTAGATTTTAGAACGCTTCCAAATTATTGTAACGAGGAAAAAGTTAGGTATATAATAGTATAAATTACCTAATGGTAGACTGATCTTTTGTTAGATTAGGAAATGTAACAAAAGATCTGTATACCATTAAAATTTGTTTAAAATTGTAATATATCATTGATGAGCATTCTCTTTTTTTTATTATAATGCCATACACATTTGAGTAGGTAGGCAGTAAGACTGTTAAGAGGACGCATGAGAATTTGGTAGCGGGGATGCCTATTTTGCTCACCAATTACCAAAGCAAAGAAAACGGAATTTAATGTAGAGATTCATGACCTCAAAGGTCAGTTGACACCGAAACGAAACGAGACGCGGCGCTGTACTTTTCAAATAGCGATTCAAAATTATTCACTACACCAGAAGATTTATTTGCGAGTTTAATTGCGAGAGTTGGATTATTATTTATCAAACTAGATCGCTCCGGCGCAGCTCTTGCAATGGAACGTGTATCTTCTTGTGTAGGTACTGTATGAAGTAATTTTTTGAATCGCTATTGTAAAAAGCAGCTCCGCGTCCCGTATTGGTGCGTTTTGGTGTGAGCCGACTCTTAGACCTTTATTTAGCTGTACAACACAAAATTATCAATCAAAAATACCTCTATAAAAACAGAGAGATTTCCATTCTAGTGACATTTGGAAGCGATTTAAATTTCCAAATCAATAAAAATATTTATAGTTAGAAATTACAAGGAAAAAACAGTTTTTTTTTCTGATTTCGAGACAGTTTTATATAAAAAAAATCATGCGCGCGCAACCTCCGCATACCCCTCTGGCCCCATCGTCAATGCGTCATCTTAGTATGCTTACACTGAATAGGTACAGATTACCCCCAGATTAAATAAACGTAATAACTTGTTAACGAGCAGCGACGGGTTAAATTCGCGTTTAAATTGTACCGACTACCGCGGGCTTAAATTGTTTTAATTCAAAAATATGCAGCGGCATTTTGATGTACAAGCATTTTAGATTTCTTTTGCAATTTCTTTTTCTTCGCATCTCTAATCATTCATCATAAGATGCATGCAGGAACCAGTTAAATCTGATCGTTCAAAGTAGGAGAAAATCGAGCCCAAAGGAGTCGGTTACAAACAAACAAACAAGTAAGCAAGCAAGCAAGCAAACATACAGGTGAAACTAATAAAAGCGTTATAAAAACTAAAAATTTGCGGCCTAGCTAGATCAATTTTTTACCCCCAAAACATACTAAATGACTGTGACAAATCGACAAATTGACTGCGGTGGCGAGGCGAGCGCTGCCATTTTGAGGTCATAAGGGAAATCCTCTCTTAAGCGAACTGAGCGTCAGTTCACACCGAGACGCGGAGCGAAAAATGCAGCGCCGCATCGGTGTCATGTCATGTCGGTCTCCGCGTGAGATGACCGCTATGCGTACAATTTTGGCACAATATGTTGACTGGTCAGTGTTAGGCATAATAATAGGTCTTTACCTATGAAATTACCGTTCTGCAGTACTGGCGATTTCAAATCAAAAGAATTTTTGTTTGGCTAAGAATTCTAATTTCAAATTAATTTTATTTTAAAAAACATGGAATTATTTTTCCCAAAAGTAGTGATTTGTTTATTGATTAGTGTTACATTTTCATCGCATTTCAATCTTTTTCGTCATTATGGATACGTTAAAAATTCGAGTAATTATGGAATATGAGTACCGTCGTGGCAGCAACACGGCACAAGCGGCACGCAACATCAACGACGTTTACGGAGCTAACACTACAAACCAACGCACCACCTGTTATTGGTTTGCTCGCTTCCGTTCTGGAAATGTCGACCTGAAAAATGAACCTCGCGGTCGTCCGAAGACTTTGGTCAACGATGAGGAATTACAGGCGATTGTGGAAGCTGATGATACACAATCTACGGCTGAATTAGCAGCAGCTTTCGACGTTAGCGTCAAAACAATATTGGTCCATTTGCGTCAAATTGGCAAGGTAAAAAAGCTTGACAAATGGGTGCTCCACGAACTCAATGATCGCCAGCGCGAAGTATGCGTCGAAACGTGCCTTGCACTGCTCAACAGACACCAGACCAAATGATGGAATTTTGGACCGCATTGTTACCTGCGATGAAAAATGGATTCTATTTGATAACCGCAAGCGCTCAGCAAGTTGGTTGGATCTTGGTTCAGCACCTAAACAATGCCCTAAACGTAAACTTACCCCTAGAAAAGTGATGGTCACTGTTTGGTGGTCTAGCACCGGTGTGATTCATCACATCTTCTTACCAAACGGGGTGAGCATTACTGCAGATGTGTACTGTGAAGAACTGAACACAATGATGGAGAAGCTGGCACATCTCCAACCAGCATTGGTCAATCGCTCGTCTCCGCTGCTACTGCACGACAACGCGCGACCTCATACTGCACAGCAGGCGGTCTCCAAGTTGCAAGAACTGGGGTTGGAAGCTCTCCGTCATCCGCCCTACTCACCAGACCTTGCGCCTACAGACTACTACTTTTTCCAGAATTTTGATAACTTGGCGGGAAAAATATTCAATACCCGAGAGGCAGTACAAAATACCTTTGAAGAATTTGTTGCCTCCCGTCCAGCTGATTTCTTTAAGAAGGGCATCAATAAACTGCCACTGCGTTGGCAAAGATGCATTGATTGCATGGGTGATTACTTCGATTAATACAAATAAAAAATACATGAAAAAAATTAGTTTAAATTTTTTCATACAAAACGGCAATTACATAGGTAAAGACCTAATATATACTCAGCGTACGAAAATACTTCGATAGCGCGATTCAGGCGCCAAGTTTGTAGGTAAGCGCTAATCTCTATCTAGCGCGAATCTACTAAACGGATTTTGATGAAATACCTAATATGGTGCTAAATTTCTTAAGATATTATGATAATCTATGTATCAAAATCACTTGCACATCTCTCGTCTAGCGACTAGGGCTTCCCTCTGTGTGCTAGTTTTTGTCACTGCTTACCGTGAAGAAGTCAACTACAATTTGTATGGCATCAAAACAATGCCCCTAGTGGCAGACAATAGTAACTAATTCCATGCTATACAAATTGTAGTCAACTTCTTCACGGCGAGTAGTGACAAAACTCGCATTCCGCACACTGAAGCGAAACCAGCCTTCGCTACTGGGGGGTATCATCCAAATGTGACATTGTGTGTGGTCAAAAGCTTTCGACATCACATGTTAAAGTTAATTAAGAATCCTGTGAGTCCGTGATATCTATCTCTCCGATCAAGCCGGTCCATTAATGCCTAAGAATGTCTCACTCAGGATTAAAATTGATATGAAATTAGATTTTATTCCATTAATACAATTTTATAGCAGGTAAGTACGTTAGTTCTTAGTGGCTAATACTAATTGTATTCCAGATACTTGTCTGAGATACAAGCTAAGCTCTTGATAGGCATTGTTCATCTTGTATCCAGTTATATGATCGCTTCATCTGATAACATCGGATTATTCAGTGTTCGTAGAATCTAAGCTCTATTATCTCAAGTTATTGACTATAAGTTTAATGTTATACGTGGCGTCTAATAACTAAAGGAAAGTACCGGGGAGACCGAGCGTTAGTAGGACGATAAAATAATAATAAATATATAAAAGCAATAAACACTAAAATATTCGTCTGACCGGGATGGATTTGAATTCGAGACATCAATTTGTCAACAACGCAAAAAGTCCGTTGCTAACTAAGCTGCCATCCGGATTTGACATAAAATCGAAATCGCCCATATCTAGGGTTTGGGAATTCCCGACAATTTCAAAGTCCCAGGACACGAGACAGCCTACAATCAAAGTCCCAGGAATTCCCGGGACGGACGTCGAGACTTTTATGAAAAAATATTTTATGAATAATTCTGAGCATCAACTGTCTGAAATGTCTGAATGTCTGAATTTTTTTTTGTCTCTGGTCTTTTATGCTTGTTTTTTATGTTTTTTATGTTGGTGGCATTATTAATGCCACCAAACAAGAAGAACACTCGTTTTTAACAGATGTCGGTTTAATTGTGTTTAAGGCTTTATACAGTAGTTGCAAACTTTCTGAACGTTTTCCGGTTGCTTCAAACAACTGAAACTCGGGTATATTTTCTTGAATATTTTTGTTGCTTGTCCTATTTGATTTAGGCTGGTACTAGGTTCTGCGCCCAATATTTCCACATCTGGTGTCCGGATACTAGGGATTTTACGAACAGCCTACATTACAGTTTCCGCAATTCGTCTCGAGTCTCGACCAGCGGGCTTAGCATGGCGATCCGAAGAAATAATTTTTAAGGAAGAAATATTCTATCTAAAACAGTCCGTTGCAAAATAGTTCTAAATCCATGGTAACAAAGTCGTCAATAGAAGTCAACATTTCTAAATAGCCATGTTTTTAAAATGAATTGAATCCATAATTATCAAATTTTCAAGTATTAAATTTTAAATGACTGAACGTAAAATTTTAGTTATGCATACTGTCATTGAACTGCATACTGTATACATGTTATATTGTAGCGTAATTTTTGGTTAAATAATATTTCATTCGGGTAAAAATACATTCTGTATACAACATATTACCTCTATCCCCCTTACTAATAAAAAAAAATTATACAGTGCTTCGTCCGTATCTGTCAAGCGACTTTTCCGACAGACAAGGGCAAAACATTGTATAGCATTATACACGTATAGCATAGCATATATAATATTGTATAGCATTAAATATATTTATTAGTAAGGGGGATAATGTAAATGAAATAATTTAAAGAAACCCTGCCTCGGTAGACCTATGACTGATGATGATGAGTTGACGACCTATGTTGTTAATCACGTTTTGGTCTATCATGATGATGGTGATGATGATATTGATTCAAATTCTTTATTAAACACACATAATAACAATAGGGTAATGATGATTATAATGCTAATGTACACTCAGGTATCGGAGCGCAGAAGCGTCGTATGAAGGCGCAGCTGAGTCGGCCGATCACTCGCGAGCAGCGCGCCGAATTGAAACAGAAGAAGTATCGCTATCTCTATCAAGTGAGGACCGCGCACGGAGATGTTATATCACAGGTATGTACATAATGTGAGTGTGATGTATGGATAGGTGATTGATGGTTGTATGAAGTTTTGAAGTGGGAGTATTCAAAGAAGACTGGTAGAATTTTTAACTGCGATAAAAATGTATCATTAAATTTTCCATAAGGAAATTAGCCTGCTTGTGTAAGGCTTGTATTTAAGCATGTATATAGTCATCGTATGTCATAATCATCATTTCTATTCCACCAGTCATATGTACAAGCGCTACAGAAGAAAGCCCAATGCGGCAACTGGAGTGGTGGTGCGGGAGGGGAGTGCAGCACACTCCAGAGCGACTCAACGCACCTCACCGTCCTGGCGCCGAGCGAGCCGCACCACACCGACTCCGATGACGACCTGCACCAGATACGTGCGGCGCGCTAGCCGTGAGTACACCACTGTCGACCGTGCGCACACACACATAGCGCTCACAGTCTCTTGTGCGGGGGAGTGCAGCACGCTCCAGACCGGACTCTGCGCCCCTCACCGTGCTGGCGCCGAGCGAGCCGCACCAAACCGACTCCGACGACGGACTGCACCAGATACGAGCGGCACGCTAGCCGTGAGTACACCACTGTCGACCGTGCGCACACACACATAGCGCTCACAGTCTCTTGTGCGGGGGAGTGCAGCACGCTCCAGACCGGACTCCGCGCCCCTCACCGTGCTGGCGCCAAGCTAGCCGCACCACACACTCCGACGACGGACTGCACCAGATACGAGCGGCGCGCTAGCCATGAGCACACCACTGTCGACCGTGCGCTCACAGTCCCCTGCGCGGAGGGAGTGCAGCACGCTCCAGAGCGACTCCACTCACCCCACTAGTAGTATGCAGTTTTTTTTTAACTTCTTTGACAGTTGACAGTTAGTAGATTTTTGGTTGTAATTTTTACAGATTAAGATTACAAATGAGAGTAGGTATAGTTTTTTTCTAAACCATACATTTTTGAGAGTTGCTAATGTGTATATTTTTCTATTTCAGGTGTGCAGTAACTCGGTTCTAAGACGAAGGTATTTTAAGTTTCACTATGGAGACACTCATCATTATATTACTAATATATACTATATAATTATCAACAAGTATTCATTATTGATTGTATTATTAATAATTGTATGTGTGACATGAGTTCAAGGCCTAGTTTTATATGATTGACTGTAGTTTTGATATTATTAATAATGTATCTGTTTGGATAATAATATTGACAAAGGTTAAATAAGCGTATTATGTAATACACTAAACAACTCATGAAACTTATAATTCCTTCATAAATAATTATCTAATTCTATTTTAACTTTCTGTAAAAATATGTTATATATGTATAAATATGTGACTGACAGATTTTTCATACAAAATCTGTCAGTCACATATTTATTCCTCAGTTAAGAGTTATCTGACGATTGAAAAATCAGCTCTTACCCATATAACTTATAAGATACTGTCACAAGTCATGTGGATTCGCCTATCTGCATGCCAAAGTTCATGAACATTAACATAGTTACACGCCAAATGTTCAAAGAATGTAATAAAATTAAAGAAATATATGCTTATGCATGTGTTCAAAATATTAAATAATGCTCAATATTAGAAAAAGTTTCTACATTTTTGTATTTAAAAAGTGTTATTAAAGTGAAGATACTAATACGCTTATTACATAATACCTACTTGTTCAAAGTTACAATAAAATAATGACCGCACTGCCATAATTAATAGGCTTTTTAAAGTTTTTTCGGCCTTGGACTCGTTTGAGGTTGTGCTGTAGTCACAGAGCATATTCTATATTATACGTAGCAAGGGTCAATGCATACTAGCGCAGAGTCGAAGCGTAGCACAGCGAAATATAGCACATTCACCCTTGTCCACTACGTAACGTTCTTATTGATACTGAGAAAATATTAAGGCGCATAAATTCGCACGTTTTTTTTTCTTTTTTCGCGCGTAATTTATCTCAGAAGGAATATGTGGTATGTGGTGTGTGTGTTTCGTTATTGTCATAATAGTGAATTTGCTATATTATGTTTTCAGAATTTGCGCTAGTATGAATTGAACAAAGGCCTAGTACACACGAAAATCATTCCAAAAAAAAACTCACATATCCGTACGTCCATTTCAATACATCTAAGGTAGAGTTTTGTTTTTTAATCTTGCCATTTCGTATAAAAAATCGAATAAAATCAATTTTAGACCTCAAAATTGTTACGAAATATTTGTTATATTATTATTTATATAAGCTTGTACTCATTATTATTTAATAATTATTAATTATAATTAATTGAAAGCACAATGCAAAATATACGTGATGAACGGGTAAACTCTATGAGAGACTAGTTTAAGATATCCTAAATGTACGACAAAAACTATTTTTATTTTTAATGTTTTGCTTGTCCAAGTTGTTGTGTAGCTTAAATGTATATTCTGTATGTTTTATAGTTCTCTACTGGCAATATCTGATCAAATATTATATTTATGCGTTGGAATAAATTATAAAAAAGAAGGGAATGGCTATTCTCAAATTTTCCATAATTAAGATTTTTATTTTACTTTTTGGAAAGTTTATTTTAATTTTAAAAGCATTTTTTAGGTTAATGGGAGGTCAACTCATTTCCACTTGCTTTAAATAAGTCATAAGGTTTATAGCTTTAATTTTTATATTGCGCGTTATTCATTTTTATTAAGTTTGATCAGATGTAGTCTATTTTTTCCGTGTGATAGATACTACGTTATTAATGGCCAAAGTTTATTTTAGTTATTTCAAGCTGAAAGCACAATTATTATTTGCATAACTTTTTAATGATACGTTGGCGGATCAAATATCGGATTTTAAGCATTGGTGTGACCATTTATGTGAATTGTAAAAATTAATCATTCTAAATTAAATATATTTTTATCTGTAACATTTAAGGGTTGATAAAACCGAGCCTAGGAAAGATGGAAGTGTAAATATTGTAATTTAGTGAGTAGAATTGACGACATTGAATGATGAATAAGTAAACTCCCTGCATATTGTAAGGGAGAATTATGGAAATTGTCTGTCTTATGCAAGTTACGAGTTCCGTCTCAAGTCAACGGTATAAATAAAAAAAAAATCTGAGAGCTCAATATTCCAGTGATAAACGGCAGTTTTTTTTTAAATAAGAGTAGATAATAATTTTATGACGCTTTATAATATCAAAAAATATTTACATCGTCTAGTTCACAAATATACTTTTATTACAATTTTTAATTTATATTTTGACACCAGAAAGTGTATGGACACATTTGTACAATTTATTTTGTTGTTAATAAATTATTGTGTGTATGTGTATTTTTTTAATTTTATTTATTCGATCTTTCCTTTATTATATTGTAGATATAGGAACAATAATGTAGTAATAATTTGAATTTAATAATGGCACATTGCAAGGTTTTAGCACAATAGAAATATATATTTTTATTGTTGGTTTTAGTCAGTATAGAATTTTAAAAAATCCACTTAAAAATATTACTCTATAAAATCACTAATTTTTATCAATTATAAAATTCAATAGTAATTTAGGCGTTTTCAAAAAAACAATGTATTGTCTTGTCGGAATAGTATATGTATGATTTTTTTTAACATATTATTTTGTGATGAGCTATATAAGTTTTGAGAAGATATTATGTTTAATTTTAAAAGGTGTTTTTGTTTTAATATTGAATGTATTCTGTATGTACAAATATGATTACTTCTTTTTATGTTTTATTTCTGTTTTCGTCTTCTATAGTATCAGTTGCCGCGCACTTGTTGTAGCAGCCAGACATATTATGTGTTCCCAACTTTTTCGCGAAATTGTTTTCGATACAAAGAAATTTATTCGGGAAATTGAAATCCGTAAAGCAATTTGGAAACAAGCTTGGTACTCCTATGTACCAATGCCCTTGATTTAATTTCTTATTTTTTCCAAATTAGGTTATCAAACGATTGCACTGACATCCCTCGTGTAGTTTAAAAACCGGACTGGATTCATATCCAGTCCGGTTTCAAGGATGTACATATTTCAAGGATGTTTGCTCATGCAAACATCCTTGAAATATGTATGGAATAAGCCTTTTGAGTGCCGTTCTAGAAAGAGGATGAATCCAATGTCTTTATCTTTGCGTTTCTAACGAGATAAGTAAACAATTGTACATTTTCCATGTCCATACCGCTCGACAAAATGATTGCAAATGGCCGTCGTTTGGCATTTAGCTGCTATAACAGACTGCGCAAATATTTCGGCCGCCGCAGCCGCGCCGCCAGGCCGCCTAGTCTGCGGGAGACTATACTATATAATAGACTGCCTCCCGCCGATAAGCCGACTTCATTTTACTAATTATAAGCTAGTTGTAGTACTACGTATTTATATAAAAAGGTAATAATATTATTTTGTATTTATTCTTTTAATATTTTTCTTTTGTTGTGCCTAATTTGGATCATCACATAAATGCAAGCTCATCCTTTCATTTGTTGCATAAAAAATTGTATTTTCACATCGTATTGACGACAAAGTAGTGTGGACCTTGAAATATGATTTCAATTGTTGTTACTTTCTTACATACTTTACTTGAAACAAACTTGAAAAGCAGGTGGCGCCACTGATAAATATTTAATAACATTTGTGAGATTTAAAGAGCCACAACGAAGCAACTAGAAGTCCATCTGAAAATAGCCTCCCAAATGTTGATTACAACAATGGAACCAACATCGGAATATAGGTATCGCTAGCAAAAAAGGAGATTGTTTTGATTTTGATAGTGGTAAAATAATATTTGATGCAAACTTAATACTTTCTTCATAAAACAAATTGTAACTGTATTTTTTGATTAGCGTATGAACGTATCAGTCAAGCTAAGCGCTCTACACTTTGCGCCCTCTATCTCAAAAACAGTTCGACGTATAAAAAATGTTAATATAACATTTTTAGAATTTTTTTTACCTCCAACATTTATAACAACGCGAAGACAATTGGAGGCAGAGATAACGAGATTTTCCCTAAAAACTGAATATGCCACCTTTGACCTTGAATATCTAAGGTATCTTTTGATCACTTTGAGACAACGTTTTTAATGTTAAAATAAAGGTTTTTACAAATAATAACTTTTTCCCGCTACAATCCGAGGTGGACCCTTTTTTCCGACTAAGATGACTGCACTATTTGTATGGACTTTAAAGCCGCGTTTCCATGCTTGCCAAGGCAAGGCAAGCCTCCACAAACACAAGCGTGTAAAGAGGTCGTTTGGCTTGGCTTGCGTGGGCTTGTGGATGGTTGTACCCGATCCGGTCTAGTGTCGGTTTTTGGACACAGATCAAAGGGCATTTGCGGCAAGCGCTTGCGACGCGTTCACACTTTGGCGCACGCTTAGTAGCCGCTGTGATCTCGCGACGAACGTGCGTCTAGTTCTGTCTCTAAAATGAGTGGCTGGTCGAACAAAGAGAATTCGTTCGTTCGTTTTTAGAATACTAGAGTTCGCGCTGTGACCAAAATTCGACCATAATTTATGTTTTAATTTTAGAGTTTCAACTTTTTTAGGTTTCTTTTGCCTCTTAGATACACAATAAAATATGTAAATGTTGTTTATGGATTGTGAAAGAAAGATTGACACTCATTGACAATTATTGTGTCAAACCTACTGTAATATATACATACATGCTAGTATGAGTGGGGTAGTGTGTGTTGTTGTTATTTTTATAAATTTAATGTATTTATAAGCGTTATTTTTAAAAATATAACCTTTGGCAGGCCTTCCTCCACTTATTTTTAAATGTGCTAAATTTCACACTGATCCGTATGCACAATTCTCGTAAAACCGTACATGAAATTTTTGCTTCACGTATTAATATTTACACGTATTACTAGACCGAAACGTCTATCTGAAACCCCAAAGGCGTTGATTTACGCCTTTGGGGCGTATATTGTATTTAAAATAAAAGTAGTTTAAACCAAACGTAATAGCCGATACAAGTTCGGAGTCCGCCATGGTTGGATGCATACTGACGCATTTACAAGCGTGTAAACGACTTCCAAACACCAAACGAAATTTGTGGACGCTTGGGGCTTGTGGAGGCTTGCCGAGCCTTGGCAAGCATGTAAATGCACCATAAAAAAAATTATTACGCCACAGCGGAATAATCACATCTTGTGATTATTCCTACACACTGGTTTGTCGTTCAATACAGAAACTCAATTATCGTAACTATTTGATAACATAATACTGTTTCGGATCCGCGCGCTCACTCGCTCACATACAGACGTGCGTGTGTGTGTGAATGTGACACCGTACGGACCGAAACAAAATTATGAATACCAATAGTTACCAGAATTAGTGGGCTTCAGTTCGCCACATTGGCCTTATTTTGCTTTATTGTATTACGCTTAATAATAAATACGTATGGCATTCACCAGTGCACCGTGATTTTATCACACGAATTGAGCAATACTATACTTGTATATGTCACTATAAAATTGTATATACCGTTACATCGTAATATAACTAACGAGATTTTTGACCGACAGATTGTGAAATAAACATTCTGCTTACAACTTTACGCATTATTTTTCGTTATATTATAATATAGCGAAATGAAACACGTTAAATTGCCATATTTGTGTGCTTTTTCTATTTGTTATAAATATTAGAATACGGGAAATATAATTTAGACTATGTTCGGTGACTAACACTAGCTAATTTATTATTCAAACTGCACTTTTTTGGTTAATCATAGATTCAATTTGTTTTGATTTTTTGGTTAATCACAAACCAATTAGCGCGCGAGTTGCGTTCCCTGTTACAGTTTGACGAGTTCAGTTCATTATATTGTAATATAATGAAAAATAATGCGTAAAATTGTAAGCAGAATGTTTATTTGACAATCTGTCGACATTTTATAGTCTCGCTAGTTATATTACAATCTAACGGTATTTACAATTTTACGGTGACATATATTTTTATAACGCAAGTGCTTATAGGCTATGTATATAGTCCGAACCCAAATTCTCGTATTTAACTTGCGACTTTTAATTTATTTTCCATTAATAAATTAAATTAATCGTCTTACGTTTACGTTAGTAGGTGTTTGACGTTGTTTGACTTTTATAACAATACCATTTTGCTGTTTTAACTCGAGAGTCGAGACTGCATAGAAACTCCTTTATGGGCGTCACAGACGGCGAAGATACAATAATATTTCATTTTAAGATCCCTTCATATAAAATGTACTGTTCTATGAAAATATACACCTATATCCTAGCTGTCTATGATAGTTCATACAAACTGTTACAACAAGCTAAATTTTATCGTAACATAAAATATTACAGTATCTTCGCTGTCTATGATGCCCCTTACTGTAAGATATAATTAGCAGTTCGACCTACTAGTCTAGTCAACAAGTTCAAAAACGTGTTAATAGAAATAAAGCTCCTAAAAATATGTGCGATAGCTCATTCGATTCGGAATGACATCTAGAAAAATGTTTTTTAAGGGTATATTTAGCACATAAAAAATTGCGATTGTTTTATTACATAATATACTTACCACTACCATAATTTATTCAAATTTTTAAATTGTTTTTTAATATTAAAAAATATATATTTTAGGTGATATACCGGCTTTTTAGACGGCGCGCCTATGCCGTAACGCCCTCGCGGAGCCCTATTTCCAGCAAAAAAAAAAATTATAAATAATATAGATAGAGTTCCACGAGTTAGGACTTTTTTATTGGAAATTTCCTCCTCTTTCGGGATCTTTTTTCAAAATTCCTTAAATATCATTATTTTAGAAGTTATTAACGAAAAACTAAATACCTTTTTTTTATCTTATTTTGTTAATAACAATCGCAATTTTTTATGTGGTAAATATACCCTTAAAAAACATTTTTCTAGACGTCATTCCGAATCGAATGAGCTATCGCACATATGTATTTCTATTTAACACGTTTTTGAACTTGTTGACTAGACTATACTAATTTTCTAAGTTTGTCGGATTGTTTAATTGTGTTGTATTACAATTAAACTGTGGGTGCCTATTGTTTTATATAAAAGAAAATATTTTCAAATTGATGGATTAATTATGTCACAAATGATTGCTGGTGGTTTTTTGTGCTAATCACTTACTAAACAACGAATTTCCATTTGTCGCCGCAATACTTGGGACTGGGGAGTACTTTCATTTGGCATCAATTATTATGGCCTTATAAGCACTGGCACAAAAATGTGTAAAATAGTATTAAGTTTTAAGTAGAGTTAATGTAAATTTAATTTGAAAACTGAAACAAAATATATGCTTTTTGTATGATTGGCTGTTGCCGTTACATATTTTCAGATTTACAAATTCAGGTACTGGCCTGCAAATGAAGTCTGCCTGGCTTTGAAAAAAGTGTAATTATTTAAAGTGTAGTACTTAACACTTTATATATATGTATATTATATATATATACACACTACCTACTTATGGGTATAAATAAACATATCGTTTATTTTTGTTTATATAAGAGTTAGAGATTCTAAACAAAAACGTTTTATAAGTTGCTAATTTTATCAGATTTCAACTAATTTTGGAAACCAAATAAAATTTGCTTTTTAACGTTTTTATTTAAAATCTCTAACTTATATAGTTTTGAAACAAACAAAAAAAAAAACAATTTCCAAATGTGTAGTTCTTTTTTTGCAGGCCAGTATAGTTTTTACATTTTTCTATAATAATTTTGAAAAATAATCAAAATTGTTCTTAAATTATTTTGCTCCGATTTACTGCACGGATATAACTACACAGTAATTGTTATATTTAATGTGAATAGTTTAATTTACAATTAATAAGTAAATCGCATGACATGTTACATACAACAACTTATTTAATCAAAGAATTTTCTTACTGTCATCGGTTATCTTTTATCCAAGAGAAATTATGGTGAATGCTTTTTCCTTAGCCTATGCTATACGCTACACTACTTTTGTAATGTATTGTCAAAGTTCTTATCAAGAGTCGCATAGACAGGCGTTGTCCGTTCAAAGTCGGCCGTTGATAAAAAATAACTTGGAAATGGTTTGATACTAATAAGCTTTGTAAGCTTATTAGTATTAACCATTCATATTATTTTTGTATCTCGTAGTTTTAGTGAGTAGGACTATTTTTTTTGTAATTGAAAAGCGAATTACCGATTAATTCTAGTGACTTTCTTCGTTATATTGATTGGTCTTACGTACAACTTATTAAGTGTGTGTCAATATTAATAATAATCAAATAACAATCTTAAATTGTAATATAACAATAGTCACATTCATATACAAATCCTGCCCCATATTAGTTCAATCCTTGTAAACACAGCTAGTATTGTGGTCCAAGTTTCAACCCAAATCCAACTTTACAAAATATTGAAGCATTAAAGCAAAAATATACCAAATATACCAAAGGTTTATTATATTCTGCTATGAATCTTGGGTCAATGTCAATGTTTTTCTCTGATAAAAAATGATGCAATGTATTATTTGTATGTGAATTTTCATCTTTCGATGTTTTAAAAAAGTGATAATCCGTAGATTTGTAATCCATTCGTTTTATCGATTTATTCTTTTTAATATTTAGGAATACATTATTTTACTATGTTTCGAAATATTGGCATTGATTCATACAAGTACCTACTGATTAATAATAATAATTTTATTTGCCTTTTGTTTTTTAAGATTAAGTATTAATAATAATATAACGAAACAAAAAGAAAATATATCTCTATGGCTATACAGTTATATAGATCAAAAGTTCGCTAGATCAAAAGCAAACAAATTAACAAGTGGTTTAGCACTTATTAGGCCACCAAGTATTAGTTACATGTTTAAAATATTATTTTCCTTACACTAGACATACATCTATGGCTATCGTCCAATCGGCACGACGCTGCAGGCTCGATCCAATCTACAGTTCGTCCACATACGCCACACACGTACAACTGTCATGCCAATCCACGCCCATACACGGTCAGTTCTAACTGATCCAATCAGCAGCGTCGTGCCGATTGCACGATAGGCAGTATGGTATATGGCTACTGTCAGTTACAGGTTTAAAAGATTATTTTCCTTTATGAGCTCACGTCTATAATAACGTATCTATATGAATTAATGCCAAAATTGGAAGGTGTAATTAGGCAGCTTGTAATAATTAGCGAAGAAATTAATGGTCCAGTCGAAAGGTGTATGAATTTATATATGTAATCGATTAATATTTAGCTATCTTAGGTATTATAACGAAATTTTCAAATGGAATTGTATTGGAATATATTTTTTTCTGTAAAAGTTTAATTGGAGTATTTTTAACGATCTGAATATTTACTGTAGCTGTCAATAATGTAGCTTATTGTTTCCATAATCACTGCCATACGTTACTTACGTATATCTGTAGTTTAGATAATAGTTTTTGGGCCCTCGCCCACTAGAACAATAGTGACGGCGCCACCAGCACAGTGTAGAAAATATATATACTAACGTACAGAGGAACAGCTTGCATATAACGATCCAAATCGATCCAAATTTGAGAATTTCGACGTCCCATTCAAATCGAAAGCTAAATATGTAGCTGTTTATCTGTTCGTCTTTCTTTAATATGTGCCACCAGTTAGGCTACCATAAAAATGTAGTATCGGTTAGATGTCGCCACTCGCCACCAATGTGACACCGGCCCTATGTTCAAAAGGTGGCGCCATTTTGGTGTCATAATGATTTACGACCCTAAGGGCCTGATTCACAATTCTCAAATAAGTGTCGAATAATATTCGGGAGTTTTCATGCTGCTTACTTTATATCGAGCGTCAAGACAAAATATGCAATTATAAGCTATCGGACACTTATTGTAATAGATTGTGACACAGGTCCTATCTAATATAACAGTTTGAAAAGTCGTACTCTACCAAATTAGAATACATTTTATCTGTAGGATAGTAATCAGCAGGTCTGAAAAGGCCACTTCGAGTGTTTCGTATTACGTTCATAATTAGATTTTTATTTCAGATATAATTTAAACAAATTCAAATTTATGCATATACTGGCAAACCGGTAATAAGAGTTGCGTAGTTATCAAATAAGAGAGTTGATAAAAGTGACTGTAAAAAGAACTCCTTCAATTCATATTGCTGTTGTAAGTATGTGATTATGGACGATTCACTTTATTTGACCATTTTAGACCTGCATAATTAACGGTTAATTCATGTTTTAAATAAACTGTATTCTTGTTTTGTCTTTGATGCAAAGCAGCCAATTCCAGTTTGATAATAAAAGGGTAACCTATAAGTAGCATGTATGATAAAGAATAATATGTATTTGGTATGTATGGTGTGAACCAGATATTACAGTGTGAAGTTAGCAATTTTTTTTAACATCGCTGGTAAAATCTTTTTTTTTTATTTGGTTGTTATTTAATTACAAATTGACTACGATCCCTTAAATATTCTTTCATTTTAGCTATCTCTACTTACACTCTAATCGCCTCACTAATAAAAATATTTACACAATGGATTAGCTATACAATCTTAGTCCTTGTCTGATACGTCGGAAAAGCCGTTTGACAGACAAGGACAAAACATTGTATAGCTTATCCATTGTGTATTTTTTTTTTATTATTAAGGGGGTTAGTGTTTTGTAATAGTAATTACACTGGTGAACAGCATTTCTTGTCCTCGAATTTTGTGCCTGTTTTTTTACTAATTGGAAGCTGCTAATACTAATTTGCTAGCAAAAACAGCACAAATTTGAAACCAAAATCTGTGCTAAGTTTTTTGCTAGCAGCTCTAGTTTTTGAGATTTAGTTAAAAAATCAGCGACCACTAATTCGTTAGTATAAAAATAGACACAAAATTTCAGGAAATAATAAAGATATTTTGTTGTTTTGACAGTTGGAATAATATAAAAAAATGTCTGACTTCACACTGGTCACGTTATGATGAATGTCTGTATTTAAAGTATTAAAGCTCTTGTGATTGGCCACCTAGCGAAGCTAGAAGCGATTTCGATAATAATTGGAAAAGAAATACTTAGTTTTGTTATATAAATGTATGTTAAGGTATACAAAATTCGCAGAATGTAAGCTAATGTATATTACGATGTAAAATAACAAGGAATCCGCGTAGCATTAAATATCAAGGTATCAGAAGTTATTTAAGAAAAACACTCGAAAAAAGAAGTTTTAATAAAATATAGTCCAAGGCCTCAACAAATTTATGGTCCCTTAACATCTAGAATGTATTTCTCTGTCTGGATATTTCTATATTTCAAAGCTTCGCTTGATGTATATTATAAGAGCTAGCGTTCGCTTGAGACACGACATTCTCAAGACAGTCTATTGCATTACAAAATTAAAAATATATAAATATGCACACACTTGAAGCAAAAGGACTCATAGACGAATCTCGCTCCTAGAGCGGCACAACTGTCTCAAGACTGTGGGTGCTTTAGTCATATATGACATTGACATTTGACTCGACACTCGTGTGTTCGATTTTCAACTCAATTGTATTAGCGCAGAGTTCTATTTTCAGTGCTCTGAATTGGCGGGCCAAGTGAGCGCTCGCCCTAACTTGTCGACCAAATGAAAACTTCTGGTATCTTCCAATATACTTTGTAATTAGGACTTAATATTTTTCGATTGTAGTCCTTTTTCGCCAACATTTAAGTGTAAACCGCGGATTATTCAATAAACAATGTAATATCATCTTAATATGTGTATGTTATTTCCTCGGAATTTAATTTGATAGCCTCCTCTCAGATGGGGCAAGATGGTTTAGGCGTACCTACAGATGGAAGAAAATTAAAGTATGCCTCTCTTGCCCCATTAACCTTACCTAATATTGTTTTGTGTATTTTTTTTTCTTGTTCGCCCAACCGTTAGCCGGGACAATTGTTTTCTTTGTTTATTTTATTGTTTTTGTATATTTATTACTATATACTAGTTACAGTTTGTTGTTTCTACTTTTCGATTACATTTGCAGCTTATCTTAATTTTATTTTACAATTCCAATCTCAATCTAACATTCCAACATTCTAAAATCCAATTTTAACATTCTTGCTTTACACCTTCACTTTCTTAAATCTATTTAGTATTTTTAACATTTCCTTTTACTACATCCTTACATATTACGTATCCTTCCCGTTCCAACCTTATTTTGTACACATTATTGTATGTTTTTCTATTACATTCATTTCCTTATTTATATCATATTTTACATTCCTCCCTCATTTTTATTTACATTTTTCTATATTGTACTTACATTTCTTTTAATTCCGCAATTCTACATTACCTAATATTGTTTAACCGACTACGGCGAAACCAGAAAGAAGGGTAATGATTTTGGCAGTATATGGATGTATGTATGTTTGTTCCACCGTAGGCCTAAACTACTCATCCGATTTTAATGAGTGAGGTGTTGATTACATTCGTAATAATGGCCCAGGTGATATAGGCTATATGTATATTTTGCGTAGGCGGGTTACTACTACACACACCGGCATATTTAGCGGAACATAAAATGAAGGTTTGATATCAGTATCATATAAGGTTGCTGGCTGGTTTATACGTCATTTAATTTAAAAAGAAATATTTTCAAATTAAGAAAGCAACTGAACATCACATTTTATGCAATTGTTTTAATTTTATTCAAATACACCTTATCTGGAGCGAACTTCGAGTATTTCTTCCTTCCGAGTTTGATTTAAAATTTCATTGAAATACTGTTTTTTGTTAGTTTTTTTTTAAATCGCGTATCTTTTTGGAGTTGAGGACTGAATTATGCCTGACTTAGCCCCAACGGAGATTGCCAGGGCACTCGAAATGCGAAGAAATGGTCAAACCTACAGAGTGATGATATCCAGAGATCTTCGTCGACCAGTTTCAACGATTCATCGCAGTATCCAACGGTTCAGGGAGACCGGTACGCATGTGAGAAGAGCAGGACAAGGCAGAAAAAGACGCACTTCGAGTAGGGATGATCGTTTCATTCGGCTTCGTGTACGTAGTAACCCGTTTGACGGTCGTCCAAGCCCGACATGAGTAAGAAACAGTGCGCGGTGTAACCGTAAGTGATCGTACGGTACGAAGAAGGTTCGAAGAAGCTGGTTTGGGTTCATTTGTGCCCGCTAAGGCTCCAAGGCTCGAGGTAAGTCATCGTAGAAACAGGTTAACTTTTGCTCAGGAACATCGACTTTGGAACGCGGACCAATGGAGTAAGGTATTGTTTAGTGATGAGTGCAGAATTCTCTTAAATCAAATTGACGGCAGGCAAAGAATATACAGACGCAAAGGAGAACGATACATTCAAACAAATTTTGAAACTACAGTTGCATACGGTGGTGGATCAATAATGGTTTGGGCGGGCATTTGTTTGGGAGCTCGCACAGACTTGGTAGTGATTAACAGAGGGAGTCTGACTGCAGACCGCTATATCAGAGAAGTTTTAGAAGAAAATGTCGTACCGTTGCCCCATATATCGGTGACGATTTTGTTTTTATGCAGGATAATGCTCGGCCGCATACCGCTCGGGTAACTCAAGCTTATCTTAATGATATGAATATCACTGTTATGGAGTGGTTGGCGAGATCACCGGATATGAACCCAATAGAGCACGTTTGGGACTTGCTGAAAAGAAAAGTTAAGTCCAGAATTCCAGCTCCTGCCAACGTGGGTGAACTGCGAATCGCCGTAGTTGAGGAATGGCGGAGACTATCCCAGGAGACCATCGATAACATCATTCTCAGTATGCCTAGACGGGTAGAAACTTTAATAAGAGCACGTGGAGGAAATACTCGATATTAATCACCATTTTTCTAATTTAATTGATTGTTATTTTAATATTAATTTTCACTTTTCCCGGTTACATGAAAAGTTAAAAAATGTACCATTTTTCACAAATAGCCTTTACTCGCAAATTCTGTTCTTAATGTGATCTCATTTTAAGTAAAACAAATGAAACTTTAAGTAACAAAAGAAGTGTAGTAAGTAGATTTTAAAATAAAACCATATTTTTTAATTATGACTTTTTTTTTGTGTTCCGCTAAATATGCCGGTGTGTTTAGTTTTTTACTTTTAATTATACTTTATTAGGAATAAAATTAACAATAATAAATAGAAGATAAAAATAATATAAAAGAAACAACAATTTTCTTATCATATATTTATTACAGTGAATACTTTGGTTTAATTTGACCATAAAATATAATAATTTACATCACGCATGCATTCATCTCGTAAAGTTATTACATTCATGTATCAAAAATACTTAACTGTAGGTACACAAGAACTTATACGATTATTATTCGTGGGTTAAGCTCATTATATATCAAAGAATTCTATTCAGTTTCGTTCTAAAAATATTTTAAATTAGAATTATACACAATTTAAAATTTGATCAATAGTCGAAACTAAAAACAATACATTGGAATTGTGAGCCCACAATTTCCAAATTTACTTTAATGATAATTGCAATAAGCAGAGGCTCCGCGACCATATTTCGGTTCTCGGATCGCGGTCTTGCGTCACGCGTCGCGTCCATCGGATTAGAATGCATCGGTTAAGATGCAGCTTAAGTGTTGTATACTGTATATTCTATATAAAGTACATTAACAATAAGTATTTACATTTCAAATAAGAATTATTTTTAATTAATTATTATTATCTATTATGTGCTTTATCAACATTAGTTTTGGGTATTTTCTGTACGTCAACTAGTCAGTTAATTTAATTAATTATAATATTATTATATCTAAAGAAATATATAATATACCAAAAGACACTTTAAAGTATAATTTATGAAGAATTTACCAGGTGGATGGTTACAAATTGCTATAATATTTAGTATGAAATTGCAGTAGATTCCATTCTTAAAAATGGTTTACACAACACATGTTGTTATTAAATATTACTTCAAGATAATATTTCAAGCATTCATTACCAAACTGTATTACTTACATAAACGTCACTAATTAGTAAAGATGGGAGAATTAAGGAAACCATCTCCATTAAAATTAATAACGTCTCGTACTCTACTTACAGTTTTCTTCAAAATAAATATGACAAGCCTCCTAGCACAATTCTCGCTACGCCTAACAAGAGCTAGTAAAAGTTCACTGCCATATATTACCTCCTATTGTTAGACGTATCCACGGCGCGCTGTAGACTTTATCGTGTCTTCAGCAATAGGGAATATGCATAGAACAGAAATTTACATAAAAAGGATATAAAACACGAGCGGTCAGAGTTTTTAATCCATTCGTTACTGGCGAAGCGAAATTTGGAATTAACTTTCTATGAAAGTCGTGTATTACGACGACACGCTACACATCGGATCTCTCTGTCCTAATTGGTAGTCAATTAAAACGTGCATATATTCGTTATATTCAATGATATCCAAAAAAACTGACTGTACTACACGGTCTATGAATCAATATAATCTTTATATAAATAAAAAAAAACATACATGAATATTCCCTACTGTGCCAAGAACCATTCGCTATACTATCGGTGTATTAAATGCACGAGGTGATCTCCTCTACGTATGACGAAGGGAAAATACCGAAAGCCCCGTTTAGGTCTCCGCTCCACCACACGTCGTCCTGTTTCTCGTATATGTTGATAATGTCACCTGGAAACAAAACCTTATGCTCAGCGTCGACAATATTAGGTAATATTAAAAGCTCTGAATTTTCTCGTGTAGTTTTGATTCACTTGCAAACAGCTGTTCATCTTTATTATCTGTTAATTCTCCAAAACGTTTGGCAGATGGTGTTAGTTATATTATAATAGAAAATATCAAAGATTAATTATGAATATAAACATGAAAGTTTTATTTTTCTGATGGGGATAAAATGTTATTTTATTAATAAGTAACGCTTCGTAGTCCAGCCTCATTATGTGAAAGTCTAGGCTAGGGGTTTAAGTACTTATGTATAGATTTACTACACTGAACAAAAATTAATAAATACAAGAGCCAACGTAAACACAAAAAGGGTAAAAATTAATACCCAATTCGCAAAGCAGCCATATAAAATAATCTTATTTTTTATGGTATAAGTATGAACGTCAAAAAGATTTACGAATCGTCTGATAATAAGCGTCTACCGTAATATGTCAAAACTATTGACGTCTCGAGAAAAACAACGCAAGCGTAATTTCCCGTCGCTTTTCTTTAAACTGCTTCCAGATTCACGGCTAGAAGTCTAGCGGGCAGGCGTCTCTTTCGAGAAAATTTATCTGCGAGAGAGCGAGAACGAGAAGGCTAATTCACGCGAGGCTTCTCGACAAGAATCTGGACGTGGACTATACAGATCTAAACCTAAAGGTCTTACCAGGACGATCTAATACTGTGTACTTATTTTAGATCGTCCTTGCCTGTTTCTAACAAAGCATGAAATATTTTACACAACACTAGCCTTTGCCCGCGGCTCCGCCCGCGTAAATAAAGTATAACACTGCACTTTAACGTCGTCATAAGCAGCATTTGTGTTAATCCAAAGCTTAAACTACTAACATATCAAATTTGAGCAATTTCCGTTCAGTAGTTTTTACGTGAAAGATTAACAAACGTCTATAAATTCTCACAATTTTTCACATTTGTTATAGTTGTAGGATTATAAAATTCTCACCTGGTGACAGTGTAAGTTCATCGTCCAGCCTCGCATCGTACGTGTAGAGCGCGCGACATTTGCCTATATACTTCACTTGCTCCGTCTCCGTGGCTGCGTACTCAGTGGAACTGTCGCTGCCAGATGAAAACTCGTCTGCAACGGACGAGAATACACGAGATTATGATTGAATCTCCACTGCTTACAGTTATATTATTATTATTTAGACGCAATTCACGGAATTAATTGTAACTACAGGTCACCCTGTAATCGAAATCCGACCATAATTCATATTTTAACTTAAAGGATATGTCTTCTACGATTTGGAATAAAATACAAAAATATTTACCGAAATCACTATCCTGCTGATTGGACAATCCATCCCCTGCGCCTCTTTCGGTCCAATCTAACGGACTCTCCGGTGGCGCCTCTGGTTTCAAGG
Source organism: Phengaris alcon alcon (assembly GCA_037179445.1). NCBI lineage: Eukaryota > Metazoa > Arthropoda > Insecta > Lepidoptera > Lycaenidae > Phengaris > Phengaris alcon. The sequence goes on along the minus strand of JAYRCH010000056.1, from coordinate 216,308 downwards.
TCGGTGTCAGTTCAGAGGTGATCAAAGTCGGCGTAGACAATTCAGAACTGATGGGAGTCGGTGGTGCAGATTTAGTGTCATTTTTCCTGAAGGACAAATGCTCTATCCGAAGTTTACTGGATGCTCTACTCATGATGGAATCCCTCCTTTCTCTTTCTTCTCCCCCGTTGATACTTTTGGTCAGCGCTGTGTAGTTCGGTTGAAGGTTTTTGTTGACCTCGCTGTGGTAATCCGCTTGGAGATACGGAGGTACCTGAAAATTTCATATCAAGTCAAATATCGCAGCAATAAGTAGTTACAAAATGTTTTACGCTAAGTGAGGACTGTGGTGCGTGTAGCGGCAAAGGTTATACCTACTAAAAACTACAGAACGTATTCTAAGGCTGTGTCCATGATATATATATATATATATTTTTTTTGCTATTTACCTTCAGTATGCTCTGCTGCAAGCCCTGCTTATCCCTAACCACTTGTATGTGCGTGGCGAGCGGATGTTGCGCTACGGGCATATTGTCCAGATCGCTGAGGCTCGACGTGATCTTATATCGGACTGCCTCTAAGTAGGTTAGCATGGAGCGCATCTGAAATTGGAGATTTATTTATAATTTTTTTTAAATGGCACGGAACATCGCAAGACTAGGATAAATGGATCAAACGTGTCGATGGCTCAATCAACTGGTCATTGAGGCACCACATTAAGAGAAGTAAATTGTAAGTGTTAGGCATGGAAAACAAAAGCAATCACCGCCTGGCATATCCAGGTGGTAATAGCTTGCCATCGTAGTCTGTTCTACCTGCAAATTGCAGGAAGTACACGTGCCTCAAGATTGTAGCGAACTACGTTTTTGCTTTTTTTAAAAGGTCTTGGTATCTACTGTGTATGGGCTAATGTGGGTCTAGTACTCCTCCCGCTATAATTATACTCACATGGTAGAGTTTATCGGCGACATTCTGCTGCGAGTCGTCGTTGCCGAAGGTGGGAGTTTGTTTTATCGCCATAGACAATTTCTCGAGTCCGTGCATAGACTTACGTTCTCTCTCCGTGTCCGATTTCACCAACTGTAGGATCTTTATTAAAGCCTGAAAAATGGGGCAATTATATTCAAGTATTTATCTGTGAGCTATTATTCTAAATTGCATGCGCTAGTAAATATGTATCAAGACTACCAGCTTTGCCTAGCAGTTAACGTCTTTTGATTTATGGTCTTAAGATCTATTTTTGGATTTAGCGTCTTATCCTTGGAATGATCAAGTATCAAGACTCACCTGCTTGCGTCTCTCCTTGTTCATCGCGAGTGTGGTGTGCTCGCAGTAGAAGTCCGGTAGCAGCTGCTCGCTGGCGCCTACCGGTGCTGAGCGGACTCCTCGTACGACACGCATGTCGACATTCGCGTTGGCCGTCTTGATTGGGTTCACTAGTGTGTTGGTGGCCTGTAATAATAATAATAATAATTACTAGCTTTTGCCCGCGGCTCCGCCCGCGTAAATACAGTATCCCACGGGAACACTGTACTTTTTCGAAATAAAAAGTAGCCTGTGTTAATGTAAAGCTTAAACTACTACCATACCAAATTTCATCAAAATCTGGTCAGTAGTTTTTGCGTGAAAGAGTAACAAATCAATCCATCCATACATCCATCTCACAAACTATCACATTTATAATAGTAGTAGGATAATATCCATGGACGCTTCACACCACATCAGTATAACCCCATGGTAAGTATACGAAGAACTTGTGTTACGGGGACCAGAAAACGGGAATTATATTGAATACTTTTATACTATGCATATATTTAATACACATCCATGACCCAATAACACAGAAAAACTTTTTGTTCCTTCGGCGGAACTCGCGACCCCCGGCCTGAGCACCAACGCGCTCAGCCACTGAGCCACAGAGGTCGTCAAAATATCGCGTGCATTGTATTATCAAAGAAAACTATTTAATCTGCATTTATATCTTTGCAGTAGCAAGTTGGAAGCCCGTCACTGCCATGTATTTGACGCGCAAGATACCGCGCTGCAATTCTTTCAGTTTGAAGAGATCGAAGAAGCCCCAGTCTTCTAACTTGAAACTGAAGACGACGAAGTCTTAAGATCTTAAATCTTAAGCTTTAATGGCTTCCACAAAAATCCACCATAAATTAATATTTAAGTTGTTTCTCCTAGTTATTCCTCTACAAATAATTTTCTTGGGCAACAGTGATCGCTTTCTGTCAATTCACACAGAATCGATACGTGACATGGCGCTGCATTTTTAAGATAGCTATTCAAAAATGAACTTTATTATTTCCACAAGAAGATACACTTCTGAATAGCTATTATATATATATCATTCAATATATATCATTCAATTTTGAATAGATATCTTAAATATGCAGCGCCGCGTAGCGTTGCGTATCATCGCAGTGTGAACTGACCCTTATAATCCTTCTTATTATCTCCCGTTAATGTATCTTACCTCAGCGAGCTGCGGTGGCACAGCCGCGGTCAGTCTGAGGTAGTAGTCGGCGGAGCTCTTCAGCTGGGCAAGCCTCTCCTCCTCCACTGACTCCAGCATTCCAGCACCCTTCACCACGCTCGTCTCCCATTCTAGTCTGGAATTGGCTTTTTCTATAAGAATTCCGGTATAAATAGCTCTCATTACCGGTCAGGATAAACTTTAAACTATATATATATATATATATATATATATATATATATATATATATATATATATATATATATTATTGCGTTGAACATTATCAAATGACATATTCGAAGTAGATCACTTATTTTACAAAAACCCCCTGTTTGAAAAAAATTAGGCCACGAATACATTAAGATGGTGAATACAAGCAAAAAAAGTTCGTTTTTACAAAAAACTGTAGATGCGAGTTATGATTTGGTTTTTTGGGAAATAACATCAGATCCAAATATAAGTAGGATTTTTGGTGATAACGTAATTGGCTATAACGAACCTCGCTCTTTCGGCTTGAACACAAACATTATAATATTCCATTTCAGTCTTTTTTACAGCGTCTTCTGTCTTTTTCTTTTTCACTTGTAGTTTCGCGACGTCTCTTTCGCTCGCCGCATTTATTCTCTCCGCCCTGGCCGCGCTCAAAATAGAATGGGGAATATGTCCCATACTCGAGCTGCGTGATATTCGGCTGTGAAAAAACAACACGGTAGTGCAATTCGAATTTAGAATTGCTGTCAAACAACTGAAAAGTGAAAAATCAGTATGGCGCGCAAAATCGAAAAGGTATACAGTTAAAAAAAAAACGCAAGGGCAATCGCATTATCAGAAATCAGAATTCGCATAATAACGCTAGCATGAAGGATCCTTCTGATATACAAAACTCGTATATACCTAATATCCAGAGAGGCATCTTGTAGTTTCTCGTTTTCTCTAGCGGCGGCATGAGACTGTCTTTTGGATTTAGCTTCAGCAGTTCTCCAATCGGAGAGTGTGCGTGTTGTTTTATCGACGTTGCCTTCGATCTGAAATGTTTTGCGGGATTTTAACATAAAAGTACAACTTTTTATTTTTCAGTCCTAAAATGAAAATGCCCAAAAATGTCTAGGAGATTTAAAAGAAAAAGGAATCAAACGTAAATATCTATGTAAGAAGGACTTAAGTTTTTGTTTGGCTTAAGAAAATGCATTACAAAGATGCTGCTTTTTATCGACTGCCGGTAATCATAGCAAATACTTTCTAAGTCTACTTTCTTGACCATATTGACTGTGATAAAAACTTGTGCGGTGATCTTTATTTTTCTTGTAGGTTCTAGAATACTCACAATGTTGTAACTTGTTACATTAATTGCATTGTTTATTGATGTTCTATAGAAAATATAGGACAAATCATGTGACAAACCTTTTTCCTTAACTTCATTTGATTATCTATAACATTTTTCATTGGTTTCACAAGCTCCTCCGACAAAGCATTCGCGTAAGATCTGCAACAATATTCCATAACTATAGATGTAGCGTCCTGGATGGACTCTACATCATAGACGTATATATTATATACGAGGCATGTTGAGGCAAAATCTGTCTCCACATAATGTGGGGTCATTTAAGTGGAGACAAATTTTGCCTTTCGGAGTTTTTTGGGGCCATTTTGACATTTTAAGTATGGTGAAATCGCTGATTGATGATGATGGATGACATTTGAGGTATGATAAAAACCAATATGGCGTAATTTTTTCTTGTATGCAGATTTGTTCTGTCAAATGTACGACAGAGCCTATCTTTAGTTTTGAAATCTTTGCTCTACACACTTTTACTTGATAAGTTGATAGAGATGAAATGAAACTAGAGTTATGAACAATAAATATAAACTGATTTATTTATCCTTGATATGATCAAATGATCCGATGTGCACGCGATATTCTTGATTGATCTGAACGTACTAAATTATATTTAATAATTAATTAATAGGCTACTTACTCATATTTAATTTCATACATTGAAGGAGTATTTCCTTTAGTACTTGGCTTAGGATAACATATTCTAGCGATATCATAAATTTAAAACTTAAGATTGATAAATAAAGTTGATTTAAAATATGTATTTTTGTATTTAAATTAAAATATCAGAAAACACCTCGAAGATACTTCCGGCAAGGATGTGACGACACAAACACACTAAACACAAATTACGTAGTAGTCAAAGGGAACGTTTCTGTAAATAAATAGTTCATGACATCTTAAAAAGTTATTTATGTCAAAACGTCAAACGGAACGTAACACCGCCATTTTACTACTACGAACTATAGCACAGATTACAAATAGTACTAGTATGACGTCACAGCACAGATAATCTATCAACCAACATGGCGAATAGTGGATTCTGCGGTTTTTAAAAACTGTATTTTTGAATTATTTTTTTTTGTAGGTTTTTAGGTTTCAATTTTTTTTTAGTTTTTAGGAAACAATTATGCAGCGTTTAGGACATGAATAAAAACAAGGTCAAGTAGACTATTAAGCGCGTGTCACAAAGCGCTGATACCTTAAACTTAAAAATGATTGGTGTACGATTAGCATTGTACAATATATTACAATTCACATTTAAGTAATGCTTCAACTATTCATCGTTTTAGCTAAGTCGTCTACTGCTGGACATAGGCATGGAGGCATTTGTTTCCAGTGCAACTAGACGCTCGCAGCCTTCATTCAACTATTATATTGAAGAAAATGCCCTTGGAAAATACTTTATTTACCTACTGACAGATAGTAAGCAAATTATTTTGTTCTCTTATCTCTGGTGCTCTTCTGAGCCTCCCAGCTCGCAATGAGCTTTATTGACTAATCCACAAAGTACAACCTAACGGCTAGAGCGACCGCGCGGCGATCGGGAGATTGTAAAAAATCTGTACGTTGTGGCTTAGTCAATAAAGCTCAATTCGCGGTGGCTGCATTTTGATTGTTGTGGTCATATAACCGCGCCCTTAAGCTGCTCGCTTAACGTTTGCCATCTCGATTAGTTTACTCAATGTTGGTATAACCTATGGGCCCTCCCACCCACGGCCTACCTGTGTATCTCGGACCACTTCTCCATCTCGGACGCGACGTGTTTCCATGCGTCCGCGCAGCTTCCCACGCTCTCCTTGCACGCCTTGCCCAGCTTCGTGCCCAACTTGGCGAGACATTTCGAGTAGTAGTTCTCTGCTTCTATCCTGTTGAATAAAATTAAAACGATTTATTTAAGTGTTAACACTGAAACCCCTAAATTAGAGGCCTCCAAAACACAGGTTGTCACAGTTTACTCACGGTCAGCTTGTCAGAATGAAAATAACATCACGACACTTAAGCGCCACTTAATTAAAGTAGATTTTAAGCATTCGACCGTCAGGAACCCCATTATCGTAGCTAAACCTAATTTACATGGCTCGTCATTGGAGCCAAAAGTTATCAGGTTTTATTTACGAGAATTGCGCCTCTGATTGTTCTACGTATAACACGTTGTTTAAATTATAAGAGACTGACAAAATAGAAATGGCGACTACATTAGACCAGTTGACGTATCGTATCTATATGTAGTCGTCATTTGTCTTAAGGACTTGCCACCAGGTTCTTAAACTTTGCTTGAGGCTTCCGCGGTGGATATTCCAAAACGCTTCATAAAAATATTTACCATATTATATAATGCATTATTATGTGGACGATTATTATATTATTGTGAACCTGTATTTTGTTAGCTCAAATGGAATGTTCGTTTTTTCAAAACACGCGTCCTGCAAAAAGTTAGTCACAAATATAAATAAAATGGACGATTTATTAAACTGTCGCGGTCGTTCCAACAAAAACTCCGCCGTCCGCCGGAACCATAAAAATAAACATCTAGAAACTCCAAGCTACCTAATTAATCACTTAGTAGATACTATTGTAATAAACAAGACATATTTTATATTAAGTAGGTAAATAATAATATCCAATTACAAGTGAAAAGTCAATAAAGCTTTATTTAAATTAATTTGATTAAATTACAGTCTCAAGTAACTGTGGAAAAATAGGTATGCGATACTTCGATTTTGCGGGTAGTTATTTAATATCTGAATTAATATAATACAATATATAATAATACCTACGAATCTAATTATTTTAGCCGCTATTTAATATTGTCCTTGTAATCTAAAAGTCATCGAGTTTTTATGTAAGATCTAATTATACTGGTTTACATTAGCACAGTCGGGGAAAATTAGTATTTGGCGGTTTGATCGCCTTTATAATAGGCACAGAGTAGAAAATATAATAATATATGCTTACGTACTGAGAAACAGCTTTCATAGATCGATCCAAATCGATCCGAATTTGAAAATTTTTCCACACAATCGACGACACACCGTATGCTTGTAGTAGTCAAATCAAATCGAAAGCTTACTATGTAACTGTTTATGTTTCTTTAATCTGTGATAAAAGGCCCCATTTGTGTTGGCGTAGTGTCATCCTTTGTAGCTACCGTCATAATTACCCGTTCCTGAGGTAAGTAATAAGTAGATCAGCTTGCTAAACATTAATTTTCCCCGTACACTCAAATGCCGAGTGCAATTTCTAGATTGAAATCATTCGCAATCATCACAAAGTTGCGGAAGTCTCCCAGATGTCGTGTTGTAGCTTGTAACATCATAATTGGTCTGATTGTAAGTATTTTATTTACTTACATCATTATCAAATAGAGGTCAAAGGCCGCATTTGGAAACAGGTTTTGCAATTAAGTTAACTTTAAGTCATACTTAATAATTAGTACATTTTGTTAAATTTATGCTATAATTATACTTTTGAAATACAAATACTTCGTAATTCTGTGAGAAATACCTAGTTAATTGTGAGTAGACAAGTAGGAGCTTGGCCCTATTTAGCGTGTTGGTTTTCGCACCTACAACTAAAACGCAATAGGTTATAGGCTCGACGACTGACGAATGCTTATTATAATAGTGTAATCGCTTTAAGAAGTCAGTGTATCATGTGTACAAATGTCAAAATTGACCAATGACGCATATAAGCCGTGGCTCACACAAAAAGTAAGCCATTTTGAAATTAATTGTGAGGTGCCCGGTTTCTGTGGTGGCATAATATGTAGTTTATCCATTCATTAGCTAATTCGATAATTTGTTCCTTTTAAACAAAAAAATTAACTTCCAAATAATGAAGATTGTGTAGAGAAATAGTTAAAATTTTACCCAAATTTAAAAGGCGAATTATTTAGAAAATAAGTTTTATTTCATATTTTAATGCGCATTTTTACTTCGGAAGTCAGTTAATTTTTATGTTTAAAAATAATAATAATATTTCCCTTTTTAGTTATATTCGTTAAATTATTATTAATACACTTTAAGAACGTTTAAAATAAAATATGATCGAATGTATAATTGAATATGCGCCAAGCTTCCATTAGGTATTATATATAAGATGATGATGATGACTGTAAGTTACATAATATGTGCTATGTGGCATATGCTTGCAGTTATTTAAACAATGTCGAAATTTCCAAACGCGTATCATTAAAGACTGAGGAGTTCTGTTCAGTGCTTTTGGATCCAGGGTATACCTTGGTGCAAAATCTTACTTTTTGGTAGCATACGCTTGGGTTACTTCAGAAAAAGTCGAAACCGCTATATGTGTCAATATAAATTTTGAGGAGCTCCCTCGATTCATCATGGATCCCATCATTAAGTCACCACTTTTGTGAAAACGGGACCAACTTCGGAGTATACATCAAAAAATCATTTTGAAAATCGGTCAACAGACGGCGGAGTTATCGTTGAACATACAAAAAAAATATTATAATATATATATACAGCCGAACGTAAAACCGCCTCCTTTTTTTGGAACTCGGTTAACAAAAAAGGTATAAAGAGCCCCCGAGACGATCAAACGGTATGACTCAAACACGTAAATTTTGGTTTGAGTCAAACCAATTTGATCGTCTACGAAGCTCGTTTGAACGGTTTGTCAAACATTTACGCGTTTGAAACTCATTTGATGGAATTACTTATTTTGTCTGCGTCACGAGTCTAATGACAGCGGTGTACGGACCCAAACTGCACAGTTCCGTTCGACAAACCGATCAAACCGATGTCAAACTGTTGCATCAAACACGGTAAGGTTTGAGTCAAACCGTTTGATCGTCTCGGGGGCGCTTTATAATATGTGTTTATCGATTCCATAATTGACATAGCTACTGATAGATGGCGCTGACACAGAAAGGAATAAAGAAACTTTACAGGAAAATTAGCCGGGTTTTTATTTTATCTACCAAGTACCAGCCATCTTGGTTTCTACTATGAAGTAAACAATACTTCAGTAGGACGTTTTTTGTTGCAATTATAATAAACTTCAATTTATTTACGAAGTGTAACTTTGATTGTTTCTAGTATTTCCGTGAAAATCCTTATCGCAACTCAGCGTATTGGGGACGAATGTAAGTGTTGTGCAACTATTACAAAATACTTATTCGTTTTACATAAATCATAATTCGACGACCTCTGTGGCTCAGTGGTTCAGCACGTTGATGCTCGAACCGGGGGGTCGCGGGTTTGGATCCCGCCGAAGGAACAAAAAGTTTTTCCGTGTTCCTGTGTCAAGGATGTGTATTAAATATGTGTATAATATAATAAAAATCTTAAATATATGTATAGTATAAAAGTATTAAATATACTTCCCGTTTTTGGTACCTGTAACACAAGTTCTTCGGATACGTAGCACGGGGCCAGATTGACGTGGTGTGAAGCGTCCATAGAATATTGTTATTATTATAATTATTATCAATATGTCATTTTCTAAACACAATAAAAAACACTAAAAAGATATAATCTAAAGTTCTAAAATATATAGCGGCTTATTAAATAATAGGAAGACTGAGGACACTTGATCCCCCCTTTTCTTTGTAGGTCCTATTTGAAAAACAAAATGGCACTGAAATACGTGGAATTTAATTAAAAAATTATTACTAATGCCTAGTTTACTTTCTAAAACTAAAGACATGGATTTGTGCCAAGTGTCGGGGTATGATCCTCCGAGGATCCTTCATACGATTACTAGGCAAATTAAAAATTAAAAAAAAACGTTGTTTTAACCTTCATTTATTGCTTATTAGTCCAATTAAAGCATAAAATACTATTATTGTATTAGAATGCGGTGTTCTAGCATTAATTTTACCATAGAATTTTTCACCGCCATTTTTATTATTTGGTAGATACGCTTATTGTATGCCTTTTTTGTTTTTTATATCTTAAGACTAGAAATATTCAATAATTAATCAATATTTAAAACATTTAAGGAGCACTTGATCCAGGGGTGGTCAAGTCGCGCCCAAATAAAGCGTACCATATGACCCGGTAGTCTTATGCTATAAACAAATTTATTATTAAAGTCGATTCTGATCAATAGGTACTTGTGTTAATTAAATAAAGCGAACATCATACATAAGGATTCTTTTTAAATTCATACATATCATAAATATAGTTTCTAAGAAACTGAACCAGAACAAAAACTTACAAAATAAAAGTAGATTGCATCAAAAATCAGTTTTCGTCCATCATTTAAAAAAGTCCAATATCTGACGATTCTACTCATTTAGAAAAGTTTGCTTGTATCGTGCACTACCGACATAGCTACTTTCAAACTACGTATTGCCCATACTGACTCTGTAAATTAAGTGTACCAAGTCTCCCTTAAGGATCCGGTGTCCCTCTCCTCCCGTATATAAGGTTCGTCGCATTATGAATAAAGATGTATCCTAAGGGCCGGCTCCACAATCTATTGATAAGTGACAGATAGCTTATTGGCCAGTTTTGTCTCTATATAAACTAAGCAGCGACTAAACTTCCAGATAAGCGTCACTTATTAGGCGATTGTGTAACAGACCCTTAGGGTAAATTAATTGTTAATAATTATCAAAAAACAAACCTCTCTTGTAGAATAGCGGCCAATTCTTTGCTGAAATCGCTCCCTTGTTTCACGTACCGTCTTAATTCCTCGAAACCATTCTGTGCCTGAAAATATCATTATTATCTTGATACGTGAAGCAAAAAATTTAAGTACAGTATTACGAGAATTGTGCGCACGGTGGAGAGTGAAATTTGGCACAGTTAAAGTTGATGTGGAGGAAGGTGTGCAGAAAGCTAATATTTTTTATAATAATGCTTAGAAGACACATGAAATTAATAACAGTTACACACACACACACACACACACACACACACACACTACCTCACTCACACTACCATGAGTTTGTATAATTACGGTAGTACGGACAATCAAAGCGTGCGCTCCTTGTAGGCAGAAATGCAGTGCTTTACTTGTCATTCAAAGATATTTTAATAAAACGTTCGTACGTTTTAGATGACTAATTAATAGTAAATAAATTAATTAAAAAAGCCTAATATTTTATAAATAGCAACTCATCTCATGCCGTTGCGTTCTGCAGGACATATCATCGCATGTATGTGTAATTTTTATACTTCGCAAACGCACACACCCATGAATATCGACATGATTATATAGCGACAAGTCCCGCGGCAGGTTCTCCGATCTCGGCTATCCGATCGCTTCCGAAAACCGCCAAACTGGCTTGTCGGAAATTATTTGTTGCCTATAATTCGAGTAAAAATAATAGACGGAAATCTAATAAATAACGTATGCACATTATGCAAATTTTTTTAGTAAGGTTTTATTTGTTTAAATAGAAGAAACGTTTTGTGTTTCGCGGGGGCCATATTGCACATTTCATGTGATAAGCATTGTTTACAATTTAATCGCTCCAGTTTATTTATAGTTTTCTTAAAAGATTTTTCATTTTAACATTTGAAAGTGTGTACATTTAACAGTTTATTACTGAGTTTCTATAATAATTGTAGTGATTTGCTTTTACTAGTGCGTTTGTTGATTTTTTTAAAATGTTATTTGATTGTGAGGTTTGTGTTGAAAATGTGTTTATTAAAAATTAAAAATAACAAGTTCGCACAATTGTCATTCAGTGAAAAGATTTAAATTCTGTCTAAAGGTAGGTGTGTACCCGAGTTACAACAATTAAACCAGCAAAAAAAATAATGTAACTCGAAAATTTCATGTTAAAAGTTATGAAACGTATAACTGGCTGTATGGTTGTGTACACACGATTAAATTATATTGTTTTCCTTGCATATTATTTAGTAATTTACATCGGGATATAGTAATCTCAAGTAACCGGAACCTTGAATATGTGAAAATTGAAGCTGACTGACTGGTGAGTAGTTATAATATTTTAAAATATGCTTATTATTTTACTTATTAGAATTTCTTCCGCCGCGACGATCGATCGCTGTTTTGTCTGCGTTGCCGTAGAAGATGTACATGAATAGTAGTACATCTAAGACTTGCTCTGTTGGCATGGTTTCGACTTAGAGATCCGTCACTTGGCTGTAGCTATGCTAAAAATCTATAAACTAAAAAGTTTTTGTGACCGAGTACTTCGCCGCATACCCAGTGTGATAATCCTGTGCACGCCACTGGAGAATACCATTTTGCTGTTTGAACATATCAAGACTGCATCGAAACTGTATTATTGTAAGATTTAATTATATTCATCACTATCATCACTCTACTGAGCGATGATAATTATAAAACTTCAAGGAGGATGTTCGTCTCATGCGTCTGTGCTCATTAATCATTAGCATAATGAAACAATAATAATGATAGCATGCGGCTTGCATGCCAATAATGTATTAATAATTATCACACTTATAATTATTATAAAGACCCCTTTTCATTATCATTTTTTTAAACGCTTGTTCTACATTCGGTAGGTAACTAATAAGTCCTGACGTCTTTCAATTTGAATTTGATGTATTCACCGAGTATTAAAACACAAAATTATTATAATTATTAACATGAAATTAATCATTTTATTCATAATAAGTAAGATAAGACACTGAAATTAATAAGATAAAATTTAATTACATATTAGTCAGTCATTCTTAACTAAAAAAAAACTAATAAATTGGCTTCTAGAAAACTTCCAAAAATTGACGATAACGATGACGAAAGTAAAATCTCTCACAATTATGACGATAATAATGTGACTGTTATTCAACCGCGATAAATCGCACACTTTCAATGTGCTGTCTCTCTTATACAAGAATCTCGTAAGAGCTAACGTTTCTCTTGGCGCGTGTGAGATTTCTTCATTTGCAATGTAAAGGAGTTATTTGATTTGAGTGTAGTTGGTGAAAAAAGTTGCATACAACTGTAATTTTAACGCCCGAATTCTTTAAAAGTTCAGTCTGCTTGGAAGAATGACATGCATGTGGGAGAGCTTCTCAACCTAACTAAGAGTACGTCAGGACATGTGTAAGGAGGGTTCCGTAACCATCAACGAGTAATAAGTTTTTTCGAATTACTTCAAAATCCGAAATTTCATATCCTTATTACCCTTACCCTTAGGAACATCACTGGTTCCTTATAGTTACTACAGAACCCTTTAAAGCATGTGAGATAACATTTATCTTGCATTGTAAACACTATCTATTTTTGCCCTTTCGTCAACTGGACAACAAGCTGGAACCAGAGGATCAGTTCACTAACGCCCAATATTTCTAACGCTACTTAAAATTAAGGTTCCCCTAAGTCCCATGCTTATGGGCAATCTATAAATTAATTCACATGAATTTCATGATTTCTGACTCCTCCCCCGTCCTTGTCACAGCTGGTCACATTTGTGAGACCCTAGTGTGACGTCACATATTTTACAATTTTACATCTAGAAATAATTATTGAATTAAAACAGTAGTTCTTTGTTTTATTTCATTTGTATGATTTTTTCAAATATTGCAAGTTCATGTTTTCAAGATTAAAATAGATTTTGAAAGGTGACGTCATGAAATTTAGGACCCCTCCCACCCCCTTGTCACACAATGCCACACTTTGTCCACCCCCTCCCTCCCCCTTAACGTGTAACGTAATTTATGGATGGCCCCCTATCACTGCCTCTTCTTGGCAGTACGATACGGCGGGGAGTGTGTGACTTAAGTGCCTTTTAACTTGAGTAGCGTTTCAGTTCCGTCTTAATGCATTTACATCTCTCTATGTTTTAATACAACAAAAGAAAGTTTTAATAGATAATGTAAACGTGTTTAACTGCTAAAGCTCAGGATCGATGATTAAATCTGAGTTTTACTATAATTATATTATAATCTTATTACAAGCTACTTAGTCGTAGTTGGCATAACTAATCATTTCGAGACATTTCTATCGACTGGTTCTAATACTCTGTAGTGAACAAAGAGTAAAGTTAGATATGCCATCACTCGTCAGATAAGGAACCAGAGTTCTAGGTTAGATTACTAAATACTTTGTAAGTTCTAGTATTATTGATATTGATTTTTATTCTTTACACAATATTTTTAATTACTTTTAAAGTTTTTAAGTAGGTATTTGGTTGATAGTTCTGGTTTTTAAACGGTGTGCTTTCTACTCTATGGTTATACCGTAGTGTTTCATTGTTATTTTTAAGGTTTGTGCCTCAACAGAAAAGAACGGAACCCTTAGAAGATAAATTTGTTGTCCGTCCGTCCATCCGTCTGTTTACGGTTCGTCTGTCTGTCAATCTAATACAGAATATGCTCTCATACATGTTATTATTTAGTTTTTTCATCTAGACGGTAAAACAAAAATTTGCTCATGGGAAGAACATAATATTTTTAATTTTTATTTCTAAAATGTTAGTCTAGTCACCCAGATTCCTACAATGTATGTAGATTAAATATCTTTCTACCAAAGTGAAATCTTTGTCTCGTGTTTATAATGGTAACCCTAATGTGGCGTATCTAATTACTCAAGTCTATGGCAGTAATCTATTTCTCGTGAATAATGCTCGTCACACAAAACTCGATCGTCAGGTCACGCGCCCAACGGTATCCATCAATGGTTTAGTATGACTTTCCTAACACCACCATCACATTGTAAACTCAACCTTAAAATCAGTCATTAAGGTGTAAATTAAGTTGTTGATTGCGAATGATTGAAACGAAGTTACGTTTTCCACGACACTGAAAATTAAACCTTAAAGTTAAATTGCTACGGTGTAGATTAAGTTGGCGGTTGTAAATTATTTAAATGAAGTTACGTTTCCGTCAGGGGAAGCAATGATTTGCACATAGAATGTGCAACGTGCAGACAGGATATGGGAAAACGTAAGTATATAGCCACGATGTCAAATCTCTATAACGTCAGACTAATGGGGAACGTTGAACGTTCGTAAATGCGTAACAACATTACAACGTTGCAATTTTGAATGTGATGATTGGCGTCGAAGTAATTCGTTAAACGTCAAGTGCACAGTGCCTGGCCAAAAATAAGGCACATCGGCCTTTGAACGAAGACAAGGGTCAAATATAAGATAATTTCATCGTCACATGATTACAAGAACGTATTTAACTGATATATATAAATGATTATTAACCTCCACAAAACCGATATGTATTCTTTTAAATCTTTTTATAGCTGTCACATATTTAGCTCCAAAAGGAAATATCATTGGTTGCGAAATCTTGATTCGTAAGATAATACTGCTGTTATTAGTATTTAGGTAATTGCCCGCGACAATGTTTGTTTTTCTATGGAAATGACAGATAATGTATGAAGAACGACGATTGCCGAAAGACATCGAGGTCGCGGTCGTACTGCTCCTATTTTTTCGAAAATATTATTAAGGCTGAGGACGCATTAGTGCGTTGCGTCGCGTCGTCGTAGCGGATTAACGCAATGTATGCTACACCTGTGTAGCGTCGACGCACGACATCACATTGCCAGCGGCTGATAGCGCAGCGGATCATCCACCCTCCCTCTTGGTCTACTGACCGTCGCGTCGATCCGTTGAAACGATAATGGGGCATGTCATTAAAAATCTATGAATGAACAAAACATTTTTTATGTAACCCCCGAATTATCAAGTAGTGAGCAAGTTGATGATGAATTATAAATAAGAACACTCCTAGATCATGTCAGCTTTCAAAGATAAAAAACTAGATCCAAATTGGTTCATCCGTTTGGGAGCTACGATGCCACGTACACAGACAGACATACGTCGAACTTCTAACACCCCTCTGTTTTCGACGGGGGTAAAAAACGACGTTGAAACGACGCAACGGGACGGGACGGAACGGAACGCAGCGCAACGCACTAATATAATGAAGTCTGGCTCGACGTAGGCCCACAAGTCCACCTAAACAAACGGGCACAACTCATTATCGTCATTATAGTTACTGTATGTGTGTTAGCGGTTGTGCCACTGGCCACTGCAACACTGGGCTGACCCACTCACTCGCCATTGATACGCGCAGATCGGGTTATACAGAACTAGTGACGCGTGATGGAAGTGAAAAGTGTAAGCTTTGCCCCAAGTAACATGATATTTTTTAACGTAATGGACCAGGAAACAAGCAGCCGTATCACCTGATGGTAAGCGGCTACCGTCGCCCAGAACCTCCGTTATACAAGAGGAGTTACAAGTGCGTTCCCGGCCCGGCGTGGGGCCGTGGTATTTATCTGGTCGAGGCCCATATGTGCCGATTACCGAAGCATGGCTCACGTAAAAATCAGACAACACAAGAACAGACGAGACGTCAGACAAGCAACTAGAAATTCGATTATCGCGCGGGAACCGTACATTTTGCCGCGAAATATGTCACAGGCTGAATTCCGTCACAGGGTCATCTAGTTCTGTACCAAATTTAATCAGCATCCGTTCAGTGGTTTTAGCGTGATTGCGTAAAAGACAGATACTTACCAGTTAGGCTTTTAAGATTCGCAATAATTAAAGAGTCTACAAATAGAATCGGTTTCTAACGCGTCAGATGACAAAATGGTATCACCAGTACTGTGAAACGCAACCCGGGAACCAGTAAGTAACCATTAACCACCGACCGGAAACCCGTTTGGTTTTTTCTAGTTGCTTTTCATTTTTAGGAGCGATACAATATGTCATCTCGTACGAACACAACCGAAGTAATTGCTTTTATTATATGTATCCATCTTATAGTTTGTTATAGGTACTTATAATCGTTGATGTAATTAACAATGTTAAAGCTGTACGCCAGGGTTGTTATGGAGCTCCGTAACCGCAACCGAATCCTGCTAATATTATAAATGTGAAAGTCTGTGCGGATGGATGTTTGTTACTCTTTCACGCCACTACTGAACGGATGAAATTCGGTATGGCAGTAGTTTAGGCTCTGGATTTAAACATATACTACTTTTTATCTCGAAAAAATAAAACAGTGTTGCACACACTACATTAGATCCTAGATTTTTTCGTAGTTTTTTTTAAAGCTTTCCGTACTATAGACTTATAATATACTGGCGTATCCTACTAATATTATAAATGTTAAAGTTTGTGAGGATAGATAAATGGATGGATGTATGGATGGATATTTCTTACTCTTTCACGCAAAAACTACTGAACAGATTTCGATGAATCGTAGTAGTAGTTCGATGAATTGGTATCGTAGTAGTTATGGCTTTGGATTAAAACATAGGCTACTTTTTATCCTGAAAAAGTACAGTGTTGCCTTAGGATACTGTATTTAAGCGGGCAGAGCCGCGGGCTAAAACTAGTCCGATATAAAAGCTTCGGATAGTTTCGGATATAGGCGGAGTATAAATAAGACGTCTTGTATATTTAATTTGCCGGCCAAGCCGACACACTAGCTTTTAGGCCAAAGGATATCCGCAACCGAAATTATCCTGTACTCACGGATAATCCGATAATTTTTTTAGCCGTAACCGAAACCGATATAATTTCATTCGTACGTCCGTCATCTCATATCCTTAACATCTCTGTTGTACGTATACGTGTAGCAATAAAATTGATATGCGGATATATTTTCTTTTGGTTAGCCACGTGTGAATGCCTAAAGCCTCTTTAGGCATTCACACGTGTCAGTTTGTGTCAACCGAATTTTTGGTTTCGGTTGAGTTTCGGCAAAAAACGGGTTTCGGTTTCGTTTCGGCGGAAAACCTGCCGAAACTACGACCGAAACCGACAGTTCATTCGAGTTCTCTTGCTGTGATCGGTCATGTTTGACGCTTTTAATTCCATCTGAGCGACGATGATATTCTATAAAGTTATTTTGATAAAGAACATGATTTATTTAGCTCAGTTGTATTTACTTCATATAGGGTAAAAGTATTCGTTTTAATAGTGTAAGTATTTGATTTTACACCTTTACGGTTGGTATACATAATTCAAAGAACCACTAACTCACGCTTTTACTAAACATCATTTTCAAATAGCTATTGGGCTACGAGCGTTTTGACTATCTTACGTTGTGCCAAGTCCCTTAAGAACTACTTCGCTGGACACCTAAATCCTATATGGCATAACTCGCGTTATGCCTGAAATTTTGTACTTTAGAATGATGTAACCTTTGACCATATTTAACTGTCACACCGTACACGACAATGATACTTTTACAATATTCTATTTTCTCATAACTGTGGGAAAGTCATGCTACTTAGTTAGGCTAACTCTCCTTACCTACTTCGCGATTTGATTTAGACATAATGAGAGTTATTCGTTTTGTGAATTAGTTATGCAAAACTTAAAGGTTTTAAGATACGAATAATATAGTTCTTCTATGATAAACAATAGTAAATATAGTGCTTTTTCGTAAGGTACAAGTTTTATAGCCGTATTAGGATGGATTTCATTCCACCACATACTTTTGAATATCATCACCACACTCCCGCCGGGTTAAAAAAAAAACCTAACCAAAAGCATGTCAGGACATGTCTCAGGAGGGTTCCGTGACTATCAACGCGCAATAGGTTTTCTTTGAATTACTTCAAAAGTTATTGTCCGATTGCGCTCAAAATAATTTTCCTAAAGAGTTTTTAGCATGATCAAACCACCAACACCAATTTATATACCACTTTGGAAGCCGGTTACTCGAAAATGGTTGACTTTGTAAAAACTTAATGTATGAAAACCTTGCCTTTATTTTAAAAGATCTATTCAACGATACACACGATGGGGTAATATTTATAAATGAAATAATATTTTCCAACGCCATTGGAGATTGGTGATCTTTATGGAGAGCCCGCCCTAAAATATAAAATTATTATTGTTTTATGATTCCACAACCGAGATCTATAGTTCTATACACAATATACAACTATACCAAATTTCATCCATTTATGTTCATAATTATAGGAGCTAGAAGGGCGGACAGACAGACAGACGGAGCAAAACTATAAAGGTTCCTCGAACACCAAGGACTCTAAAAAGACTGGCTGATTATACTAACGTTTTATTTATTGTCCCCGTTGCTCAAATATGTTTTCGGTTTCGGTTGTAAAAACCAGTTTCGGTCGGACACTACCTCTTATAATATCGTACCCGCTCACAGACAAGCAAACATTTACATAAATCTATTTGTTACCGGGTTGTGTTGAGAGGGTCAAGAACTCAAGACTCAAGACATGGCTAATGATGTTTTAACCTAAAAGGCGTAACAGCCATCATCATAGTCATCGTTAGAGTCACAGAATGTCTTTAAATATAAATTTTTGAACCCTACATTTTGCCGCCATTAAAAATAGCTTATGTCCTTCCCCGTGGTCTACTCTATATCTGTGCAAAATTTCATCAAAATCGGTCCAGAACTTTCGGAGCCTCACAAACATAAAAATCTTTATGATATAAAAATAAAAAATAATAAAGAACGTTTATTTGACTAATTATGACATACACTACGAGTTATTATATGCATTACAATAAAAACACAACAAAAGAATATTAAAATAAGATAAATAAATAGCATAAAATGGAAAAGGAATAATATTAAACATTTTAATACTAGGTTCTGCCAGAATCAGATGGTCGGTAGTGCAGTGTAATGCCTAATCATCAAAATGGAGTACCACTCGGGCATACCACCACGGCGCAAACACCACAGTGCCTGGTCATAATACCAGGCTGGCAGGCAGAGAGCACCAGAGACTCGCAAAGCGTCCGTAATGGTTTCGCTATGATATTTCTTATTTTGTACAGCAGTTTCAACCTATAGAAGCAACGACTGGCAGTTTTTATGACGTGCTTTTCGAATCTAAGACCTCCATCCATCAACACTCCCAAGTTGCGCGCTTCTGTCACCCTATCAATGTCATCGTTCCGAACACGTATAACCGGCTGCGTGAGTACAATTTTTCGAACCTGATGTTTTGTTCCTAACATCATATACTTAGTTTTGCTAGGGTTGAGTGCTAAGGCGTTCGTATCAGACCACTCGCAAATACGTGTAAGGTCGCTATTTAACTTTTTTACTGCCTCACCGACATCAGAAGGCCTAAAAGTAATATAAATCTGTAGATATAAATAATTAGTATAGATAAAATGTTGATTATCTGCAATTTTAAAAATAAAAACAACATAGAACATAAAAACCTCATAAAAAACATAGATGTATTAAATTATAGAGATATGGTTTGAGCGCGAAAAAAGTGAAGACTCGAAACTGCCCGAAGAAAAGGGCAGTTTGTGTTAGTATGCGACGAGCCGGTCGACGAGTAGCGCGTACTAAGCGTCCCCTGCGCCTTGCACAAAATGCCATCGTGTGTCTATAAAATCTGTAAAAACCATGGTCCATGACATAAAAGTCAAGGAATTTCATTCCACATGTAACTTTACTACATTTATTATTGAGTCAAGTATTTTCTTAAAAAGATTTTTTTTAAACAATTAATAATTGCAAGAAAATACCTCACAGTATAAAGAATAAGAAAAAAGGAAAGCAATGTCAATATATTTCATTTGTTCTGTCAAATGTACGTCATAGCTTATCTTTAGTTTTGAAATCTTTGCAATATATACTTTTTTGTGAATTTAATAAGGATGCATGCATTTCTGCCATAGTACCTAAAGAAGCGAGTTGTACAGAATTACAGACCGTTCACGTAATTTATTTTATATCTAGCTTTATTAGATATTATTTTGATAAGATCGACGAATAGAATTTAATTATATCGTTCAATCAGTTAAATATAACTTAAAATTGTTAAACTACAAAAAGTGAGTTGTGAGATGTTAAATAACTTAGAACGAACTGAGGGCCTAACCGTATCAGTAAAGTAAATGCTACTTTTATTTGATATAAATTTATCAATCTTAAATTATTATAAGGTTTCCAAAACACACACACACAGACTTTCGCCACTTTACGAAGTGAAACCTCGACTATAAATAGTAATAATAAAAACTTATTTTCTTATTTTTTTCTACAGTAATTTTTCTACAGTTTTTTTTTTTATATTTCTATATTTTTTGTATATATTTTGATTGTTAAAATTCCTACGCATCTAGATTTTAAAGCCTGTTATCAAGAATTATTTGATTTTCGTGTAAATCGCCAATGTCTTTTCAGAATATTTTGTTATATATTTTTAAATTTGTTAATAAAAAAACGGTAAATATAATAAAAACAGATTTTTTTTCTATTTTTCGAATAGTGCCCATAAAAAATCGAATATTCGAATATCAAAATTTTCGAATATTTGCAAACTCTACTTCTTTCCCTTTACATAAATAAAAAGAGATCGATAGTAAGTTTTCCTAACGAGGAACAAATTCTGGAAAATAAGGAACTTTTAACAAACTAATTTTTTGACGTTATATTTACACAAAGCTTGGTTTCAAATGAGTATTTTGTTAAAAATCATTGTCTACATGCGTGCCGTTCTTTATTTCTTTCCGGAACTTGTACCACAACATCGATACTATCGATTTCGTTTCGATTCCTGTTTGGGACATTAATTAAAAAAAAAAACGATATATGCAGTTTTATCTAAATAATAGTAGGCATTAACGCTAATGGCGTTAATTTGTAGATTAATCTAGTTTTGTAGATTAATCAAAAAAATACAATAAAAAAAAATCACAGCATGTCGTCAAAGGTAAATAACTACGAAGGAATAGAATTTATACGCATTTTGTGCCTTCTGTATTGTCAAATGTTCTATGCCAGAGATTCCAGACTTGAATATACGCGGTTATTTAATAATACGCTTAATTGGCAGTGACAAACACTAGTCATCTTATTTTCGTTTACCTCAAAATTTTGAAGATTGAGTAGAGAAATAGTGAAAATTTTAGCCAAATTTAAAAGTGGATTTATTTAGAAAATAAGTTTAATTTCATACTTTTTTGTGCTTTTACTTTGGAAGTCGGTTTAATTTTTTGTTTAAAAATATTAATAATTATTCCGTTTTTAGTGATATTTGTTAAATTATTATTAACACATTTTAATAACGTTTAAAATAAACGATCAAATGTATAATTGAATACGCGCCAAGTTTCCATTAGGTATTGTTTATAGATAATGATGATGATTACTGTAAGTTACATAATATATTATACATATGCTTGCAGTTCTTTAAACAATGTCGAAATTCCCAAAACGCGTATCTTTAAAGACTGAGGAGTTCTGTTCAGTGCTTTTGGATCCAGGGTATAATATCTTGGTGCAGAATAATACTTTTTGGTAGCATATGCTTGGGTTACTTCTGAAAAGGTATAAATCACCATATCTGTGCACATAACTTTCGAGGAGTTCCCTCGATTCCTCATGGATGACATCAGCAGGTCACCGATTTGGTGACAACGATACTTATAGATTATAGCCAATATATCAAAAAAAGAATTTTGAAAATCGGTCTATAAACGGCAGAGTAGTTCAAAGATATCTGCGTCGGTGTAAAATACTATGAGAAGTACCTATTATATCGTCATTATGTGATGATATATGGTGTGATGATGGTGGTTATGATGATGATTACTTTAATTGACATAGTGGATTATGCTTGCAGTTCTTTAAGCAACGCCGAAATCCCCAAACATGTATCTATAAGGACTCAGGAGTTCTGTTCAGTACTTTTGGATCCAGGGTATACCTTGGTGCAAAATCTTACTTTTTAGTAGCATATGCTTGGGTTACTTCAGAAAAAGTCGAAATCACTATATGTGTCCATATAAATTTTGAGGAGTTCCCTCGATTCCTCATGGATCGCATCATCAGGTCACCACTTTTATGAAAAAGCGACCAACTTCGAAGTGTACCCTTTACATAAAAAAAAAAATTTTGGTCAACAGACGGCGGAGTTATCGTTGAACATACAAAAAAAATACATACAGCCGAAAGTATGACCGCCTCCTTTTTATTGGAAGTCGGTTAAAAATTAAATTTCAATGTGTGTCGAGGCACAGAAATTTTGAAAGTTTTGTAAGGATTTAACGTATCCATAGTTATCAATGATAAAAACAAACATCTTTAATTCTTCGCAATATTATAACTTGAAATGTTATAACTGAAAAAATTTAGACATTTGCTTGAACAACTGTACAAATATGTAATTTGTACTTTGTGGGAGTGTGTCATTTACGTCTACACGTTGTTACATGGTCACTTGGAAGAAGAATGTTCATGGAAGGAACACTGAAGTTGTCAAAATTCAACAGATTTTTGGGGTTTATGTTTATGTATGTTAGTAACGCGTTAAGGCTGGGAATGTATTACCGGAATTTCTCCGATCGGAGAAAATTCAGAGTATTGAAAATAGAACTCTGGACTAATACAATAGAGCTGAAAATCGAACACACGATTTGTCAACTGTCACATTTGACATTGACATTTGATTCAACACTGGTAAGTTCGATTTTCAATTCTACACTGACACTGGCTATTCCTCAAGGGAGGCCATTTTTAAAGAAGAAGATTTTCAATTCTATTGTATTAGTCCAGAGTTATATTTTCAATGCTCTGATTTTTCTCCGGTCGGAGAGATTCAGGTAATATAGTCTCAGCCTAATACGACGTACGAATTACGACGTTATTACAATGTAATAAGTGACATCCTATATTGATACCAAAATATAATCTGTTATATTTTGTGTACGTAACCATAGGCTTTTAATATACTGGCGTATATGATGTATATGCCAGTATATTATAAGTATATGATGAGGAAAGCTTAAAAAAATACGGAAAAATCTAGGATGTGGATGAATTGAGTAATTATTAGATATCTCTTTGTTCCCCATTTGCATATCGCCAGGAGAATAAGGACCGACATATTATGTCATCTTCTCCTGCTAATAGCCGTACCTATGCAGCTATGCTATCACAAGTTATTAATCTGAGAACTGTTACATTGTACAGTCGCCAACGTACTCGGTGTACCACTTTTGGACCTTATTGCCACAGATTGAAGAACGAAATGTGGAACACCGGGTTCGTCGGCGACGAGAACAAATATTATAAACGCATACCTCTTTTTAATTGTATTATGACGTGATTAACCTAATTGTGGCTGGATTGTTGGCCTACCTGGCACGGCCCGTGGACTTGTTTTCTGACATTTCGTAATTCATTAACTACTTTCAACAACGGTTGTTTCAATTAAGCCCTATAGGGCACTGATTTAAGATTAAAGGGTTGCCGACTAGTGCGGTTATGTCTGCAAGTAATGCGATTCCATTAGATTTAGGGCCTGTTTCACAATGTTCTCATATGTTATCGAATAGCTTATCCGGAAGTTTTGTGGTTGCTTACTTTATATCGAGCGACAGAGACTCTCTCTCAGTCTCCTTCCTTGATATGTAAGATTATATAAGGATCAGCACACACCGAAACGAGACGATGCGCGACGCGGTGCTGCATTTAAAGATAGCGATTCAAAATTGAACTTTATTCAGTACACAAGAAGATACACATTTCATAATTGCGCCGCGCTATGCATAGCGGTCTAGTTTGACTGTTTGACATTCGAACTCTTGC
The DNA here is from genome assembly GCA_037179445.1 of Phengaris alcon alcon. Taxonomy (NCBI): domain Eukaryota; kingdom Metazoa; phylum Arthropoda; class Insecta; order Lepidoptera; family Lycaenidae; genus Phengaris; species Phengaris alcon. The sequence goes on along the minus strand of JAYRCH010000056.1, from coordinate 192,013 downwards.
AATTAAACGCGTATCTTCTTGTGTAGTGAATAAAGTTCAATTTTGAATCGCTATCTTTAAAATTTAGCGCCGCGTCACGTATCGTCTCGCTTCGGTGTGAATTAACCCTTAGAATCCAGTCAAAGACTACGGTTCTGTGTTGTTGCCGCGATTGTTCTCATCACAATGAAAGTGAAATTGGGTAAAAGTTTACTCGATCGAGAAAAACCGAGAGAAAGGAGCAAGAGAGTTCGACACTTATGAAAAGCAAAGATTTATTATAGCTAGGGAGCTGGTGGCTGGTGGCTGGTGGCTGGTGGCTGGTGGCTGGTGGCTGGTGGCAATTTAGGTATATGATTTCATCGTCGTTGATAGTAAGACATAATGTGGTCTGCAACTGTGTGAACTGCAGGAAATAGTGGCGAGCTCTAGTAGCTCTGATTTTTTAGGGTTCCGTACCAAAAGGGTAAAACGGGAGTCGGGACCCTATTACTGAGACTCCGCTGTCCGTCCGTCTGTGTGTGCGTATGTCATCAGGCTGTATCTCATGAAAGATGAACCGAGATAGTTCGTTGAAATCTTCACAGATGATGTATTTCTGTTGCCGCTATAACAACAAATACTAAAAAAACATAATAAAATAAATAATTAATACATACTGCCTATAACAAACGTAATTTTATTGCCTTTTTTATAGATAATAGTACGGAACTCTTCGTACACGAGTGCGTTGGTTTTTTTTATATAATTAGTTCGAAATGTTACATATAGAAAACTGACAAAATTATACTACCGTTTCTGCCATCAATCTGCCATAAATTTCTGCGTTCAAACATTACAATAAATGTATTCTACACTTCAGCCTATTTAATAAGCGACTTAAGCCTAGGCATAAGGTCCAGTTTCACGAACGCGTTAAACCGACGGTTAGGGCTGAGATACGAATTTCGATCTGACTGTCCCGTTCTAACATTTAATAAGAGAAGGAGAAAGAATCCGGGGTTAGAGTTAAGCGCTTTTTAAGAAGTTCGGTGACATCGGGACTAAGTCGCTTATTAAATAGACTGAAGTCCATTTGTAATTTGTATACTTCCAACACTGAGGGAATCATACAGAACCTTTAAAGAACCTTTTTTAGGGTTCCGTAATACATAAGGAACCCTCATAATTTCGCTCTGTCAGTCCGTCTGTCTGTCTTTCGCTTCTAGCTTCTTCTTCCAAATTTCATTCATTTATGAATATAAATTAATGAAATTTGGAATAGTTATAGGTAGTATAGATGTCGGTTTTGGAATCATAAAATAATAATTATTTTATTTTTTATTCCATACGTGTGAAGAAAGGATGAAAAATATTTTTTTATTCTACCCTCTTGTGTGGGATATCGTTGAATAGGTATCTTAAAATGAAGGCAAGGTTTCGTACATGACTTTTTTACAAAGTCAACCATTTTTGAGTAATCGGCCTTCAAAGTAGTTTATAAGTTGATCCCCCCCCCCCCCCCCCCCCCCCGGCACTTCTAAACTATAAGAGATAGAAACTTGTAAGTTTCTATGCTGATAGATCATGCTAAAAACTCTTTAGGAAAATTATTTTGAGCGAAATCGGACTATAACTTTTGAATTAATTTGAAAAAAACCTCTTGCGCGTTACGGAACCCTCCTTAGACGTCATGTCGTGACATGCTCTTGGTTAGTTTTTTTTATAATATGCTAAGCATTATGATTTATTTATTTTTTTACTGTACCCTAATATACATTATACACCACGGACATAACTTTCTAATCAATAGGGCGCTACTCACCGACGATGATTATCGTAACATTAACCCACATCTCAGTAATTTGGTATTAAACTAGTTCTGTTAACCATTCAAATATAACATTTTTCAAGTCGATTTAAGTTACTCAATACAGAAAACCTGTACGGTGTACCAATAAATGGGACAGATTTATAAATAGAATGTTATTAACGCCTTTATCAACGATACTTCTTAGGCTAGGACTATAAATATTATGATCGGTAAACCGGAAGGCCGGGGGAAATTAATAGCATTGAAAATAGAACTCTGCGCTAGGGCAATAGAGGTGAAAATTGAACAAACCTGTGTCGAGTCAAATGTCAATGTCATATAATATGGTAGCTCGTCATTCGACACTTCGATTTCCAACTGTATTGTATTAGCGCAGAGTTCTATTTTCAGTGCTCCGAATTTTCCGGGACCGCCGGATGTTGGATCATATAGTCCCAGTCCAGCCTTATTGGGAGAGCAATCTTTCTAGGCCGGGCAGCCTCTATGTTCCACATCGGTGACCCAAGGGTTTAAAAGACCGGCAATGCACTCATAGCCCCTCCTGTATTCCTGGTGTTATCATCAAGCTATCTTCTCGTTTTGTCGGTCTTATTCCAAAGACATAATCTCACTCACCCAGTAGTTATCCTTGAACACCTGATTATTGGGTGACCTCAGATGCATCATCTCGAAGGTGGTCTGCCAGCGGTCCATGCCGGTCCTGTCCCGCCTCATGGCATCCTGAGACGACGACGCGCCAGGGCCGCTGCTGCTGCTGCTGCTGCTGCTGAAGGTTCTGGAATAAAGGAGGAACACATTTTTTTAAACCATTGCCAGTGTCAAGATAAAAAGGAGGGAAAAAAGGATTTTCGTTTAAGTTTTCAACACCGTTTTCCTAAATCATCAAATCCAAACTCTAGTCAATGTTCAAGTGAATCGTCATTGCAGTCAATGAGTCTAGACAGTCGATTCAGTAATGTGATAGACGCTTTACTGAAACTTTTCTGGGAGTTTTGGAGAGATCACAGAATAGCACGCTTGACGCTTAGCAAAAAATACTAAGAACAGAATCCGTCTTAGAGCATTAAACCAACGCTTCCATACTTACAACAAATGTGATTTTTTGTTGTCTTGTGCGGAACCCTTCGTGCGCGAGTCCGACTCGCACTTGGTCGGTTTTTATATCAGACTTGATGCCGTCCGAAATAAAACGCGTAAAATTATGTCAGTCACACTTACACCGTTCGTATCGAGTTATGTAATAAAACGGAATACCTATTTCAGTTACGGTGGTCGGTTTTAATGAAATGGGAAATCAGCAAACCATCAGCCATGCAGCTATGTATTACCTATATTGTGTTTACAGAATAGTAGCCAAGCATGCGACATGTCATTGTTGTGGGCTGCGACGTCTTGGTTCTTACAGAATATCCTTCTTACGCTTGAGTGGTGATAATAATAATACAGCAATAATTGTGATATTCTCCTTTATTAGTACATATGAGAGTGATGCTTAACACAGATACGTGTACACTATATATAGCCTTTTGGCTAACTGAAATAAACTAACTAGATAGGCTGTGCTTGTGACATCTGTCAATAAGACATTGATACTTCTACTTTTTATTACTGCTATATTATGCAACAGTCATATGACATCACTGATCACGCAAATAAAGTCTAAAAATCTAAGCCAATGCCCGCTCTGACCACAACGATAAAACTGCATAGTTCGGTCACAGTAGACGTATCTAGTACTAGCTTATGCCCGCGGCTCCGCCCGCGTAAATGCAGTACCCCACGGGAGCACAGTACTTTTTCCGGATTAAAAGTATCCTATATTGAATCCAGAGCTTAAACTACTACCATACCAAATTTCATTATAACCCGTTCAGTAGTTTTTGCGTGAAAGAGTAACAAACATCCATCCATCCATCTATAGATCCTCACAAACTTTCATATTTATATTGATATATATACATAAATAAGATGTTTTTCTCTAATCACGCAAATTTTAGCACTTTTTATGTATGACAACTCAAATAATGTGACGAATCGATTACTAAATATTGAATCAGTAATTACATAAAGTTACATATTTTATAACTTTTAATAGTCATTTGTTATGTTTAAAATCTGCAGAGAACTCATCATCGTTTCGTTGTAACAACACATTCAACACAACATTTATGTTGTTTTGTTAATTTATGTCGTGGGAGAGTTCATCTGAAACGGCCTTTTATCTTTATCACTGCATTTCGTAACGTGTTATACAAATACTTTTATTTTTTGTAATCTTTTACAAGGATTATTTTTTACTTATTCACGTGGGACTCCAATATTAACACATTTTTAAAATCAATATTAGTCATTACTATTAATTATTATTTACATAGGTATCTAATAATATTATTTTAGAGGCCTATTATTGTATTAGGTTAAATATAAAACAATTTACAATAGAAAACTGATCACATTAGAGTCGTAGTGTAAAATTATTCGGCGTTTTGCCGCCAACATTTTTAACTCTACATTATAAGTATTCATAGAATTTTACATGCAGTTTAACGGTGTCCGAAATCCGCAACTAGACTTTTAAAACGTGTTTTCTAAACTTTTAATGGTCTTGATTCAATAGTATGCATCTAAACTAAGTAAGTATATACTTTAAAATTATAGTATCTACTGTAATTTATACATACACTAGCGAAATAGCGCTAGCGACCCGCTCCGTCCGTCTGTCTGTCTGTCACCAGGCTGTATCTCATAAGCCGTGATAGCTAGACATATGATGTGTTTATGTTGTCGCTATAATAGCAAATACTAATAAAATAACTAAAAAAACCCGACTGCAAAAAAGACATAGCAAAGCAACGCAACGTGTAGTCCGTTTTCTCAATCTTGTTTCGGTCTTTTTATTGCGTTGCTTAGCTATCTGTCTTTTTTTGCAGTCACGTTTTTTTATTTTTTTTTACTTATTTATTTTATTTTAGATTTTTTAGTTTATCGAACACGCAGTTGGTTGATTTAAACCAAAAATACGACTATTTGAATGCCTTGATTACAAATTTATGATTATGATTTAATTATAAAATTGTAGTAATTTATCCTGATTAAATTTAAATACCTGACATATATGTATATTTTTGTATCTCCTTTATTTTGAAACCCTACTCGACAGGTTTGGTTAAAAAAAAAATTGAACTACTTACATTTTGGCGCCAAAATTCGCCATTTTGTATTTTTTATTTGAACTAGCTATCTAAGGACACTTGGGTTTTTGAGAAAATTCTAACAATAACTTAATTGTCGAAATCCATCCAGCCGTTTGGAAGATACGTGGGAATAAAAGAATTTACAAACTACATACAGGATACGCGCGAAAACTATAACCCAGTTGGGTAAAAACAGAACAAACTAAATATTTGAATGGGGCCCGCCTCACATACAACAAACGTGTTTGTTGCCGTTTTGTACGGAACCCGCCGGTTTTGTCTTTGATCTTGACTTGCTATCGCGTGTCGTATAGTACTTTTATTTTTTGATGTGTAGCATCTATCCTCTCGCTTTCTTGCAATTTGTGGGAGAGAATTTGTGAAATGAGACGGAAGTGTGTAACAGCCAACAGGAAGTCGCGGAAACGCGCGCTATTTGAATTGACGAATGAGCGCACGGTGGTAGAGTTGGCCGTCAGATTAGAATAAAATATTTCAGTATTTTGCTTTTTTTTTACATTGCAATATTTGCGATTACTGATTTGTCATATTTTGTCAACTGTCAATATTCGACATCACATCACAACAGTTTTTTTAATAAGATATATCAATAAACCAATGCCAGTGTCTAGTTTAATAATTTAATTGTAATTAGCGTAAAACAATAATAAATGAATAATACTGTATTATAGTGAAAAAAAAGCGTGGGGCGCTTTATTCCATATTTATCGTAAATCGAGCGCCCTAAGCTTTTTTCAGAATATTACTAGCATATTTTATTCATTAGGTATTTTTTTAAACTTATTTTAAAAATTATTTTCCACTTTTTAGTTCGATGTGTTTAAAAGCGTGTTTTTTAAGTTTTTTTTTAAATTGGACATTAATGTTAACAGCACAGTTTTTACTGTTGTGAGTCGTGACCACAAAAAAACGCTCGTCACAACGTCGGCTCGCTTGTTTTTTTTTAACAGATTTTAACCACACTTTTAGTTATATTATAATTATTGGTTGCAACTTGTATGAGACAGCGACATACAATTTACCATCTGGTATATTACCGTTATGTAATCAGTTATTAGAGTTTCACTAATAAATATTCATCGTTTCCTATTACTTCATCGATGAAGCGATGATTATTAGACGAGAAAACCCTCATTCTATTTACATAGAGAATAGAGCACGAAGGTTCTTAAGAGGGAACTATCGAACTATGATAAGATTCGGTCAATAGTGCACGCTGGCAAATATGAACGTTCATCTACTGATTCGAATAGGCTGACTCGACCAAATAACACGATCTTATAGAAAACCGGCGTGAAACAACGCTGAGAGCCTCACCTCATGAGTGTGGCTACCGAAGGCCTATGAAATGTCGGTGATTTAAATAAAATACACTTGTCACTTGTAAGTGTAACTCGTCCGATGCAACGTATGTCTATGAGCCGTCCATATTATCGCTTACCATCATGCGTCCACCTCCATCTGCTCGTTTGCCGATCTCATTCCATAAAAACTTAGCTTCTTACTACTATTATAAATGTTAAACTTGGTGAGGATGGATGTATGGATAGATGGATGAATAGATGGATGGGTGTTGGTCGTTACTCTTTTACGCAAAAACTACTAAAAATATTTTGATGAAATTTGGTACGGTAGTAGTTTAGGCTCTGGATTAAAACTTAGGCTACTTTTTTATTCTGAACGACTTTCAAAGTAGTAATGCACAAACAAGTGTGATATAAAACTTATTTTCAAAGTAATTCCCCTTTTAATTTCGGCTATAATTTTAACTATTTCTCTACTCAATCTTCAGAGATTAAACTATATATATCGAGAATTATGTACATTTTATAACAATTATTATTTACATAATTATTGAATAATTTAATGGGCAAATGCTAAGTTGTAATATTAATTAAGAAAGGCCCATACTTTTGCCTCGACTTTTTGACTTCATTAAAAAATATGAACAGTTATGATAACAAAATCAATTGTACTATAAAAGTAGGTAAGTAATAGGTAGGTAACGGGGAATTATTTTGAACATAAGTTTTATTTCACACTTGTTTGTACATTTTTACTTTGGAAGTCGGTTTAATTTTTTGTTTAAAAATATTAATTTATGTTTTTTTAGTTATATTTATTACTAGCATTATTTGCCCGCGGGTTCGCCCGCGTGAAATTAGGTTCAAAACTTTCATCTCCCATTTTAGCCACCTAGGGGCTGAATTTTAGAAAACGCTGAAATACATCATTCATTATTTTTTCTGTACTCACTCAATTTATACGAAATTTCATGAAAATATGCCCAGGGAATAAAAAGTTTCATAGAAACTTAAGTTCTGATTCCTTATGGATCCCATCATCAGTTGACCACTTTGATGTCAAAAAGACCAATTTGGGATTATACCCTTTACATCAAAAAAATAATTCTGAAATTCGGTCCACAGACGAGGGATCAATCGTTGAACAAACAAATAAAATACAAATGAAAACAAAAATAAAAATATATACAGCCGAACGTATAACCGGCTCTTTTTTTGGAAGGCGGTTAAATAGTACAGTGTTCCCGTGAGATACTTTATTTACGCGAGCAGAACCGCGGTTAAAAGCTAGTAATTCATATTCTTGCTATTTCCTATGATTTTACTAGGATATTTGTAACCCAAAATCATTTTATCTCATCTCTTTCACCACTAATGGAAATTGTAATTATTACGATTCCGAATAATGAATTTTTTAACATTAAAAAGTTACAGCACTATTGAGGCTAACAGGTGTTCTGACCTTGTTATCAGACAATAGTAGAAATTGTACAAGGCCAAGATGATATCAAACCTGATTTCATTTTATCGACAGTTTAAAATCAAGTGGAACAACCCTACTTTTTTTCTATTTTTATTAAAAAAATAAAAATATTAGTATATTTTCTGTTTCCCGCGGCTCCGCCCTCATAAATATAGTATCTAGTATCCCAAGGCAATGTTTTAATCCAGAGCCTTAACTACTACCATACCAAATTTCATCAAAATCCGCTCAGTAGTTTTTGCGTGAAAGAGTAACAAACATCCATCCATCCTCACAAACTTTCACATTTATAATTTTAGTAGGATATATCGCTTAATCTTGAAAGAAAATAAACATTTATGTAAGTTTTTAAAATATATCAATAATCCGAAGTTACATAATTCGATTTAAAGAACTAGAAAATTAGGATACATTTACACTTTTATAGCAGATGTTTTATCTCCATTGGTGGTAAAAGTTTCTAGTAAATAAAATAAAGATTAATGACTAAATTATTTTTGAATCGTCGATAACAGGATTCGATAACGATTTAATAATAATAAACTCTTACGAGAAATGCGTAAATAAGAATATTGACTATGATAATGAAATTGAGTGACATTAAAATTTTGATGAAACTCTAGGCTATTTTCGCCTAAGGAAGTTCGCTTGCATTTTGCTCGGAAAATTGGTGAATTACGAGTTGCGACCGACTCTTCAAATTCGTTTGTCATTGATATCTCTGCTTGGCGGAATGACAAAGACTGACTGACTGGAGTCTTAATTTGAGTAGCATTGAGTATTTGGCCGTAAATTTTCTAGAAGGTACTCGGGTCGTGCGCCGTGCGTGCGTACCAGGCGATCCATCGTCTACTTGCACGTCTTGTGATGATGAAAAAAAAACCACTAGTTACTCAACAAGTACGTACGCAACGAGTAGGAATCAACTTACAATCCTTCCCAGCACCGTAACTAGGCACTGCAAGCTCCACAAACACCTCGACAAAAAAGGGATCGGTGACACAACGACTTGCAGATTCTGTGGGGAAAAAGACGAGACACACCTCCACCTTTCTCCTCGATTGTAAAGCACTTCAACAGAACAGAAAACGGTACCTTGGCCAGTACGAATACTCCCCCACATAGGAACGTCGTAGCGTGAACCCCGACCATACCGTTTAGTTTATGAGCAGCATAGGCCCGGGGCAGGTACTACAACGCGGAGGATTCGCAACTCACAGTAGATCCAATTAGATCGCAATGACGTCAGGGCTAAAAAATATTTTATTTATTGCTTCACAAATCTAGAGAATAATCATTAATGTGCATGCAAAATCATTTGAAATAAAATTTGTTTAGAAGAATAATATTTTCATTTAAATTGGGTAATAAATTGCAATAAATTTATTCATATTTATAATAGACGATGTTAGAGGAAAAGAAAATTAATTTTAGTTTACAATAAATAATGATAATATGTATTATAATGATATAGGTATACAATTCATTTACATAAAAGTCGCAAAATATAAATTAATTAAATATGTAGGTATATAGTCAAATTTTATGGGTAAAATATTATAGCGAGAACCCCTCTCAACGGAAGGTAAAGGCCTCCTCCAGAGATAACCAATGTTTCCTATCCTGTGCTTCTCGCATCGAACTAGTTGGTACCCGCTATTTTGTAATATCGTATATTTGTTCTTACAATTACAATGACATTCGGCTGTGTCGACACTGCGGTGGCAGATTTGCCGCGCGGCCGTTACGTAACCGCCACCGACGACCGTTACAGCCGTAACGGACTAGTGATGGGATACTGTCCGATAGTTGTGTGTATTGTCGATAGATTGGTTTGTAATTTGTAGCAGACGGGATACAGAAGTTTACCTACGCACCGAATGCTATTCTCGAAATGCGTTTTTGGGACATAATTAAATATTTGACCTGAATACCTGATACGTTGGAAAAGTCACTTGACAGACAAAACATTGAGTAGCTAATCAGTTGTGTAAATATTTTTATTATTAGAGCTTAAATGTATAAGTGTTTATTCCTAATTATTAAAGTAATAGCAATATAAAAGCAATATTTTTTTATATCAAATTTATAATTAGCAGAATTCTAGCATATCGATCTCATAATGGCAAAAAAATCCTAAGAAATCCTAGAAATAACCTATAAAGAACAGAATGATCCAAAAAATCGTTGGATAATATCCGGTCCGATGTCTTAAACGATCAAATCGAATCGGCACGTCCTTAAATTCCATGTTTCATTCATTTCCTAATCTATCAAATAAAGGTTTTTTTTTTGTTTAATTTAATTTAATTAATTTCATCTAAATGTATTTCAAAATATTTACTGCAACTGTATTTTATTTTCGAATGAAAACAAATTGGAAACTTGATCCGTCGACAATCAATTTACTACACTCGATACAACACTAGAACAGGTTGTATTGATAATACAATATCGCAAGAATATAAACAAATTATTATGTTGTAACTCGCCGGTTAATGTGTTGAACCATAGAGATATGAAACCAGAGAGGTGTCTGTGTCATGTATCTGTCCGTGGCATCGTAGCTCCTAAACGTATGAACCAACTTTGATCTAGTTTTTTTTTGTAATTTTTTAACTTCTGTTTATGTTTGTAAAATTTCTGTCGATGACTTGTACTTTATGACTGTTGTTTTGTTATTGTTTTGCCGAAATTATCATGATTTTAACAACACGAGCTATTTAAAAATTTAAGAAATGTGTTTTTTAATCAATATTCTCGAAATCTCTATCAGATTCTAGATCTCCGTTTCATACTAATTTATTTGACATTTCAATGTTATAAAATTTGCTTCGAACCTGCAATATTACGTAAATGCCTCAGGCCATTTCCAATCTATTACACATTTGAGAGCAAATGGAGCTATAAAAGCACCCAAGTGTAGCTCCAGACACCATACGGCCGATCGTCCAATCGGCATGACGCTATCCTTTGGATCAGTTAGAACTTAGAACCAGGCGTGGTCGTAGTCTGAATTTTTGGATGGGGTCACGAATAATAATAATAGATACAATATGTCGAGTAAATAAGACCTTATTCCACACATTAATTAACAAATGGAAGTCACCTATTTTTATTGCCAAATCGGTTATAATTTGAGATTTCTGGGGCCATATCTGGGTGAATATTTAGAAGGGCTAGTCAGACACCTGTCAGCCTCTGTTCTAACATTTGAGGGGGGTCATGTCCCTTGTGACCTCCCCTTCGGATCGCACCTACTTGAACTGAGCTGAAGAACTGACCGTGTATGGGCGTGGATCAGCGTGACAGTTTATACTGTTTATGTGAAGATGTGTAAAGCTACTGTAATAAGAGCACTGTAAGATCTAATGAAAGAAATCACTTGCAACATCATGTTATAAGAGCACGACTATATGATTGCAAGCACATAAAGGTAAAATAAAAAGCTGTTGTAATCGTCCTACCACACTAACATAATAGCTGCGTCGCTGGCTCCGCAGTGGGAATACTGAGTGGGCTCACGCATCAACTTTTACCTTTCTCTACACGCCATGGTAACGCATACGAAATTGATATTTTACACTACAACGTAATCGAGGTAAAAAAAATAGAAAGCTAGCACTAACTAATGTTAACTTTAGCAGGTGTTAAATTGTGGCTAATAACTAGAGATTAAATTTTATACAGATAAACGTTCGGTTGAAGTCGGCATCCGCAAAACATTATCTTAATGAAGCGATAATTATGATGAAACTAAGTTAAAGTTACGTAATTGGTGCGAAAACTGAGTTAAAGTACTGATTTCACTAACGGCCGGTTTCAATAACCTATCTACCAGTAACTATTTGTTATAAACTCATGCTTCTAAATGCACTAATCAGACCTTGTCTTAATTATTGCTAAGTTTTGCATACTTCCTGAAAATCAGGAACGCCAGTCAGCATGAGCTCAGCCTGCTAATATGATAAATGAACAGCAGGGTTTTCTGATGCTGGTCCAGTGACAATCGATTTGAACGAAAGTGTTGCTGATTGATCGGTACTTTCACTGCACAGAAGCGTCGGGGCGATCTAAATTTAGAAGACTGATGGCAAAACAATGGGTGTATTATGCGACAAGCGTACTAAATTCTGAGGGAAAAATCAAATCAGATAGAAAGACCGAAAATAACAGTCGTTCGATTGAACAAATTCAGCTAAAGACGCTGTCCAAACTTCCAAAGTGTGGAGAAAATACGAAAAGGTACGAGTAAAACCGAGTGTTTAATATAAACCGGCTAAGTACGAGTGCGACTCGCGCAAGAAGGGTTACGTACCATATAATACCAATATTTTACATATTGCTCACATATTATTTCGTTATTTTTAACCGACTTCCAAAAAAAGGAGGCGGTTACTGTTCGAAGGTTTCCAAGTAAGCGTATTTTACAAGTTAGGTATCTGTAATTCCTGAACTAACAAAGTTGTATAAGCCGTTATAGATGTTGTTATATATTTTATGTTATTTTAGCGGCAACGGAAATACATCACCTGTAAATTTTTCAACCGTCTAGCTATCACAGTTCATGAGGTATCAGGCTGTACCCTGGTGACAGACAGACAGACGGACGGAAGGACAGAGGAGTTTTAGTAATATTAGGATTCCGTTTTTACCTTCGGTTACGGAACCCAAAAAAGAAACTTGCAAAACGTAAAAGAACCATTGTATTATTTTCTGATCAGATAAATTTTATGTTAAGTCGTGGTTAAGCCAGTAATTACGAGTTTATTCGAAGATCGAAATCGAACATTCGTCAATGAACTTCTTTTTATTTTAAGGTTAATAAGAAGTATCTACTAAATAGGTAGTTAGGTACATATGCAGCGCAAATTGTTCAGTGGCTTAAGCCGTGATACAGCAACTATTTTCCCAAAACTTGGGTAAAGTTTGGACCATCCTTTCATCTTATGTTGAATTGAATGGGTGTGAATTTGAAAAAAAACCTTTAGCATATAACTGACCACTCAGCTTCGGTAGTAGAAGGCATTAAAAAAGTCACAACCATCGCGTGCCTTTCGTTGTAAATTTTACTTCATCTTTAAAACTTACAACTTATGTCTCCAAACTACAAGCCAAAGGTCGCAAACCGTTAAGCGGTTTGGGCTGTACTTGGTCAATAGTACTCAGGTATATTTTAATCTACTTTTGTAAATATAATATATTAGTAAATAGGCTGTACGTTTATTAATGGCCGACCTTGTGTCGATATTGTCGGATATGTTTTATTGCGTAATGCCGGTTAAAGCACCGGTTTTTCGTATAAATTATACGGCGATGTGAGAATTGAGGTGATGAAAGCTATGGAGAACACGAAAAAATTATGTTTAATTCTGAGACTATGTGATCCGGAATCCGTAAGGCCGGTAAAAATTCAGAGCATTGAAAATAGAACTCTGCACAGGTTCGATTCCCAGGTTGTGGCGTGTACCAATGAGACTTTTTCAGATCTCAAGAACATTATACGGACGCTCTAACGGTGAGGTAACATCGTGAGGAAATCCGCCATGGTTGGCCCCAGATGTATTGAACAGTCATTCCTCTGGACTAGGCTATGTTGTGAGAATGCCGTATGTGCTTGGGCAACCAGACGACATTTAAAAAACCAACTGTCCCAGGCACTACAGTATTTCAAGAGTGGTTACTTCCCTAGGAGAATACTGTATAAATCATCCAATAACAGACAAAAAGGCCTAAGTTGTAAGCTATTAAGTGCAATAACAGTATACTTTACAGAATTTTGGTGTTTCAAATGATCATTATTCGATTTAATCGGAAGGCCAGACGGAATTCCGGGTGGAGAACTGTTTCCTTCGCTTTATCTTTTTAGGTGTTTAATATTCAATTATGAACATTTAATTATGTAATGTAAATTCATTTTATTGTTAAATGTGAAGCGACGACTGGACGGCGTATGGTAAAACTTGTACAAGTTTATATTGCGCCGAATGTAATGTTTTTGTATTTTTTTTTATTGATAAATAAACAGCAAAAAAAAAATACGAAACTAAAATAAGACAAACATTAAGTATGTTTAGTTACTGTTTTTGTTTTTTATTAATTGATAAAATGTAGTAATTACTAATTATGTATCTAAATAACGAGTGAAAACTGAACGCCAATTCCATAATTAACGTTTATTGAATTATAAATGAATCGTCTTGATATTATAAACTGATTTTTGGAGTTTGGACCAATCAAAACGGGATTGACGTTTAAGAGAATACCATTTTTCAGTTTTAAAATAACGGGACTGGATCGCAATTCGTAACTGCAGTTGTCTATAATGCAAACTAAATGCAATTTGTTGTTAATAGTCAATGATTACAAACTGAGGTCGGGGCATGGGTTATGATTTATGACGTACATTTGATGGAAAACATTTTCATGCAACAATAACAAGTTAGGCCATCTTGATTTCAGAAGATTTTGTCAATGAGGGTTTTTAAATTCGTGACATCTGACAGCTTTTTTGGACGCAGGAGGATACGACAAGGTCCGTTGTACCAAGTACGTCGTCGATACCAAAGCGCCGCTTGGTGACAGATAAAGAATAGAAAATTCTTATTGACCGTTTTTGATACTACTTACGCCACCAGATGACGCCTTTTGTGAGCTGGGTCTGCTGTCTCTCTGTCTGTCTCTTCTTACTATTTTTAAAGGCAGAAAAAATATCAAAAACCCTAATTATATGCGGACTGATCGGCCGGAAAGCAAATTTCAAAATGTCAAGATGACAAATGTCAAACCTCGACTGCCCTAAAAGAAGACTGCCCAGATTAAGTGAGGATACTTTGCCTCGACATGCCTCGTCTAAAATAATATATAGGTCTATGTTGATAGTAATTTAGGCGATAAAAATTTGTCATAATATAAACGTATTATGCTTATTTATTGTACAACCGCATTACCGTTTTATAAACAAAGTATTACGCTGATAACTGTAAGTTTATTGCTACAGATAATAAAGTGTTAGATTTGGTACAAAAATGGAGGAAATTGGAACCCAGATACGAAGGAAACGGATAGGTATAATTGCTTCGGCCGTGGTGCCTCAGTTCGCATTGTTTAATCTACACAAATGTTACAAGGCTTATTATTTACGGCAAAATAATGACAGCGGACAAAACAGTTCATTATCATCAGCTAACATCCTCACTGAGGCTCGGGTGACGGGTCGCTCCTCGATGTGAGGTGGGTTAGTCCACCACGCAAGCCTATTGTGTGATTGCAACTACACGGAACCTTTAAAGCGTGCCTCATAATGTTTTCATTTTACTGTATTCCTTTCATTATTATATTTGAGACTAGCTTTTGCCCGCGGCTCCGCCTGCGCAAATACAGTATCCCACGAGAACACAACTTTGTCGGGATACAAAGTAGCATATGTGTTAATCCAGAGTTTAAACTACTACCATACCGAATTCCATAAAAATCCGTTTGGTACTTTTTGCGTGAAAGAGTAACAAACATCCATCCACCTATCCATCCATCCTCAAAAACTTTCACATGTATATTGTTGTAGGATTATATCAAAGTTTCTAGATAGAATGCCTTTAAAATGCGATGAATTATAAGTCTATTAGAAAACCCTGATAGTCAGAAGGATAACTACTGTCTACTCGCGTTAAGAAGACAGTGAAATGTCAAAATAATTCAAAATTGGCCAATGACCGTGCGGTGTTCACAATAACCAATCAGAATAAGCCATTATGACATTTGTACGAGTATGCGTGATAGACTATATTGTCTATATTCTATAATGTTGCAAGGTTAAGGTTAAAAAAGGTTTCTCAGAAGGAATTTCACATAAAATATGACAAGAGTTGTCATAATATGTTCGCCTATTAGCTTTTAAAACTGTACGCATTTATAATTTATAATTAATTTATTAAAGTCGTTTAATCCATATCGTTTTAAAATTTATGTGGTCGTTATACATACTTCTAATCTTCTAATGTTCGAATCGATTTATTTTACAACATTCCGCTATCTGATAAATGTTTCGTAACCATGTTCCCTTTAAGTTTGTAACCGACTTTCAAAAAAAGGAGACGGTAATACTTTAGGCTAAAAATACTTTAGGATAAAAGAAATATATATATATATATATATATATATATATATATATATATATATATATATATATATATATATATATATATATATATATTTCTTTCTTTTTTTTATTAACGCCGAAATCCCCAAACTACATGTTTGGGGATTTCGGCACTGCTTAAAAAACTGCAAGCATAAGCCACTCTGTATAATTAAAGTAATCATCATCATCATCACCGTCATCACACCATTAATCGTGACATAATGATAATATAATGGGTACTTCTCATAGTATTTTACACCGACACGGATATCTTTGAACATTGCTCTGCCGTTTATGGATCAATTTTCAAAATTCTTTTTTTAATGTATTGGGTATAATCCGAAATTAGTCTCGTTGGTGTTGGCAAAGCGGTGACTTGATGATGGCATACATGGAAACATATAGTGATTTTGACTTATCAGAAGTAACCCGAGCATATGCTACCAAAAAGTAAGATTCTGCACCAAGGTATACCCTGGATCCAAAAGCACTGAACAGAACTCTTCAGTCTTTAAAGATACGCGTTTGGAAATTTTGACGTTTAAAGAACTGCAAGCATATGCCATTATGTAACTTACAGTCATCATCATCATCAGCTTATATGCAATATCTAATGGAAGCTTGGTGCGTATTCAATTATACATTCGAACGTTTATTTTAAACGTTCTTAAAATATATTAATAATAATCTAACAAATATCACTAAAAATTATTATCATTTTTAAACAAAAAATTAAACCGACTTCCAAAGTAAAAATGCACAATAATGTATGGAATAAAACTTATTTTCTAAATAATTCCTCTTTTAAATTCGGCTAAAATTTTAACTATTTCTCTACTCAATCTTCTTAATTTTGAATTAGGTACCAGTAAATTTGAAAGTGAGTTCTATAAAATATTATATGACAGTGTTTGGGCTGGTACCGACTTCAAAATTAGGAAGATTTAGTAGATAAATAGTTAAAATTTTAGCCGAATTTAAAAGGGGAATTATTTAGAAAATAAGTTTTATTGCACACTTTTTTGTGCATTTTTACTTTGTATTAATAATGTTTTGTGCCAAATAAGAGCGCTATTGTCTTGGAATGTCGCGCATGTAATTTTAAATATTGACTTGACATCAAATTTTATATTTTAATTTGTATTAGTTGTATTTTTTATATAAATTACGTAATAGATAATATTCACAGACACACTATTACTATAATACTTGAACATCCCACGATGTTCAAGTAGTAAGCACATTGAGCAATTGCTGTAAATCACTATTGACCATATTCAAATGGCCAAAGGATTATTATAATTATAATCATGCTGTTGGTGAACCTCCCTAGGTTCATAACCGTGAAAAAAATTAAATTATTAAGAGACACTAAAGAGACCTTTAAAAGGAGTATGTAGTAAATTAAATGTATCCTTTATTTACTATTTAATTATAAAATTTCGTTTAGTTCATATTAATTCACCCCAATTTGAATGTAGATTAATAGTTTATTTTAATCAATCGATGCATCTTTAAAATATTATTAATTAAATATAAAAATAAAGTTTTAAATATAAATGGAGATCAATTTTAGAGAAACCATTCAAGGCATTATTTCTGTGGTCCATTAGAGCCAATTATTATTTTGTATAGTTAAATAATGGCAGTACCTTTTACGTAAACCGTTTATTTTTAACGGACAGTTAAAGTGTTTTAAATTTTAACAAAACGGTTCTCAAATATTTTAATGAAAGCACAGATTTTAACAGTTAAAACAGCCAGTTATAGTTACTGTTAAACGTTTACGGTAAATAGCAAATTAAAATATTTTCTGATAATTTTAAAAAGTAAAAAATAATAAAATTATGCAGGTAAGAAGGTATTAATTGATTTATTTAACGCGAACGGTTGAATATTGAAACGATATCCTGACGGAATAACGGATAATATATATCCTGCCAAGCGGATCCAGTGAAATCCTGTGATTTAAGGAGCGCTTAACTTTAAAAGTCGTCTGAGAATTGTATGGAAATGGAAACCCCCCCACCCACACTTAACAGGTCACGTAGTGTGTTCTCTGAGTAGCTTTAAATTGATTAAAATCTATATCAATGTAAATTCATTTCGATTATTTTACATACAATAGACACAGATGCGACAAGCGAAAGAGAAAATTCGAGATACTAACATTACAATGGTATATTAGATGATTGCTATCGCCATTATAACAAGACCTGGTTAACTGAAGTAAGTCTTGTTTGAAGACGTTCAAGTTATAATAATTTTCCATTTCACTACGCATATCTAAAGATTTGCTCTGGTGATCGCGTGTTCTAAGAATATGATATTCAAATTAGAAAGTTTTGTCCTCATACTTATTATGTTAAATAGGTTTCATTGAATTAATTTTATAGCTAATGTTGTGCTACCGCAAGCTAATGGCAAAAGACTAGATAATCGTTTGTCTAAATATCATGCCTTCCCTTTTATTAATACGAAGAATGAGAGAGAAGGCATAATATTTAATCAACCATTAACTTTAACGGGCGTTGGTGATATTAGGACTTGATGGGACTTAGTGGACATGTTAGGGCTCAAACATTCCCACTACTTTAATACACTACGTACTGCTACTAGTAAGCTTACTGAGTGCTTGCATTGTATAAGAGAGTTATTATACAAGAGTTGTAAACGTTATCAGTGAGTTAAGGCCGGGACTATATAATACAGAATCCGGTGGGCCCGGACAATATTATACTCCCAGCCTAAGGCTCTGGTATACTGCGCAGGGAAGCATCGCCTGACGACAGCTGGCCGTTATCGACAGCTCCTAATTCTGTCGATTATCATCGAAATTGAGGGGTTTTTGTGGGAGAAACATCGATCTAGCTAGGTCTTATTTCTGGAGAGATAAGACATCATTAGCGTATGCACTCTTTGAATCGTGGCGGCTTCGATTATTCGATGTGCGACAGAAGATTCACAGAAGCGCGTCTTGCAAGCAGTTGTTAGTCCTGCCTTAATATCATCTCGTAAGCTACCACACGTAACGCCAGGCAAACCTGCACAGGTATACAGTTACACGTGTCAGGTAAGCTTGAGCCAACTAGTATAAAAACCTGCACAGTTTTGCAACAAACACGCCCCGGTTAACCTGCACAGGCTACCAGTGGCGTGGGGTTCATATAACTCCATTCCTATCGGCTTCCTTTTAAGGACCCTTATTCAAATCCCTATAATACAGGCTAGGACAGAGGGCTTCCCTATAAAGGAGAACCAGCCTTCCCCACTGCAGGCTACGTATACCGACAAAACTATTTGATTAATTATTGAACATGATAATTTAAGTATCCTTCTTTTTACAAGACAATCTATCATGTGTGTAAACCGCTGGTTTAATGGTTTCGGTCATAACAGTGATTATGCTAGCGCGATGGACCGAGAGGACCGTTACTTCATGCTTCAAGAGTTAGATTTAATATATAACGGACTCATACGGACAAACATATCAATGTGTTTGTTTGTTTGGTGTTATGACTCTGGTATATTTCCAAACAAAGCTTTCCTACTGCTTTTAAAGTGGTAAGAGTTCTATCTAAACTCCATTAAACTTATGTCTCTAGGCTGTGGTGTAGGGCCTTCAAGTTACCTGAACAGAATTATAATAAAAAGAGTTAACACAATTGCATCCAGTTAAACACTATGTTACTTCTTGGTTAATCTACTTCTTGGTTACTCGTAAGGAAGTAAGACCCGGTATAGATAAGTAGTGGGTTTATATTAATGTGAGAAGAATTTCGTGTATATCTCCTACTTTTGACGAGAATAAAATCGAATCGTTTTAAAAAATTCCGTCCATTGTCGGGGTTAAAACGAAGGTTTACATAATCTAGTAATATAGGTTTGTGGTGCTGCTTAACTTGTCTATTACAATTATCCCTACTAATATTATAAATGTGAATGTAAGTTTGTTTGTTTCTCTTACACGCAAAAACTACTGAACGGATTTTGATGAGATTCGGTATGGTAGTAATTTAGTCTCTGGATTAAAACATAGGCTACTTTTTATCCCGGAATAGTACAGTGTTCCCGCGGGATACCCGATAGTATATTTACGCGGGCGGGCGGGAAACAGCTAGTATATAAATACGTGCAGCAGACACTTTCAGTGCACAGTAATAATGCACAGGACTTTTTGAACTGTTTCCACTTTAATTAGTATTTTAAATTAGTTTCAATATCGGCCTATCATCCTTCCATACAGATTCCAGAGGATTCCACAAAACAAGGAGACTAGAGTGGCGTTCTAGACCACAGCTCGACTAAAAATTGACTGTGCAACAATAAAGGTAAGTTTAAAATCACGGACAATAGCGGTATTTACAGTATCGCTTGTGTTACATGTGGATGAGTAGGTATATATAGGTGAGACGGGGAGAAAGTTTAAAACTAGAATAAAGAAACATATAACAGCTTGGAAGAAGAAAACTAAAAGATCTACGTTTGCCGAACATCTAAATAGTAATAGACACGACTTTGTCCCCGATAAAAATATTTACATATATTACCAAAAAGCTGGAAGATGGATGCATTAGAAGCGCTTGAAATTAACAGACAATAAATGTGGGATCTTACTAAATGACCAGATATGCCTTTCGAGCTCCATATTATTATTGCAAGCCATTTCATTTAATTATTAACTACATATGTTCTACATTTCACCATTATGCAATTTATATACCTACATAATATTATTAATTTTAGATGAATTTTTGACACAATTTATTAATTTTAATTTTGACATGACAAAATTAAAATTAATAAAGTGTGTCAAAAATTATTAAAACATGATTTAATATTATAATTTATTTGACATTATTTATATTATCTTAGATTCTTATATATTATGGACATTTTAATTGAATTATTGGCGATAGTTGTATTTTATTTTTATATTCTGACATCCATATTAAATTGTATTCTATGACATTATAAATCAATAATTTATCAATCTAATGTGTTATAATATTGAAATAATATTAATTTGTGATATACCGCAGAAAATATAATAATATGGTATAAAAATTTAAATTACGTTGCGCAAAATTGAAAAAAAAAAAATTCCACCCCTTTTTTTTGTTTTGTTTACAAAAAAACAATGCTTACAATTTTTTTTATAATTTTAAATCTACCTACACCTAATAATAACCTAAAATTAATGTAAAATACTTATTCAAGTGGAAACAGTGCAAAAAGTCCTGTGTTAGGTATTACTGCGAAACATGCATTTCCACCAAGAACCTACAGTACAATCAATAACATATACTTACAGTACAGTTTTACGAGAACCGTGCGAACGGAGGAGTATGATATTTGGCAATTTTAAAGTTTATGTCGTGGAAAGGAGCTAATATTGTTTTAAATAATACTTATAACTACGTAAGAAACGTAACCATAAATTATTCATTTATCATATTATCACTACTATAAATGTGAAAGTTTGTGAGGATGGATGTATGGATGGATGTTTGTTACTCTTTCACGCAAAAAGTACTAAACAGATTTGGGTGAAATTTGGTATGGTGGTAGTTTAGGCTCTGGATTCTAACATACGCTACTTTTTATACCCAAAAAGTACAGTGTTCCCGTGGGGTAATTCATTTACGCGAGCGGAGCCGCGGACAGGAGGTAGTCGATATAATAAATCCTTTCGGCCTAGCCTTGGTGCCCTAGGGTACAGGCGATTGCAGATCGACCTTTTGATAATGTGAGTGTAAATCTGTGTTAAGAACGTTTACTAGATCACCTGACATACAGACATACACCACTTATTAGTATTAACTAAATGCTATCAATATCGAAACACTCAACAGTCAACTATGAAATATCAACAGTTTCGGTAACATTTTAGCTGACGTGTCTATTGGCCAGCCGCCAGGGATTCCCAAAGTGGGTGGGTTCCTTAAAAGTATAAAAACCCCTGCCTTAGTATATATATAGTAAACAAATCTGTAGTCTGTTTGTCACTAGGTATATTATCATTAAAGATAGAAATAAGTAATATGTATATATTCTTATAATTATTATAAGAGACATATTACGTACCTAACATTACGAACATATTTTATTACATTACTGATAAGTTCTTAAATTTTATTACACGAGATGTAGATTATTACCTTCTATAATAATCAACATGATAATATAATTCTAGAAGATATTAATTCCTAAGATTTCAATATTTGGTTTCCCTTTAATATCCTATCGATATAAATTTATTGTTGTTTATTTGTTTTACTATCTTAGCGTCAGTTCTAACCGACCGTTCAGACCCGCCGCGTCGCGTCTCAGTGTGAGCTGACCTTAGTTAAACAGCCATAAAAATATATTTTAATAACAGGAACATTTTCATTAGAATCATAACAATATAACCTCCATTTTTATAAAAAGCTATTATAACTTGACTACTAATAATACGATTAGCCTTCCCTTTGGCTTCGCCGTAGTCGGGTAATACCTAAAAGACAATCGTAATTATTTCTAAAAATTGCGTAACATTTTATTACAAGACCAAGATTATACTTCTTTTCTGTTCTGTTATTATCACTAGCATGCTGGATGATGATGATGATGATTGGTTGAAACCTTCGCGTTTTCCAACAGAAAGCAAGGCCGAGAGAACGACAAATTCAAAAACGAAAAAAGACAAAATCTTTATTAACAGTTTGACAATATTATATTGATCCGCGATAGTGTCCGATTTGAAATTGTCTATCTACAGATCTTCCTACTACTAGAGGTTATAGATTTTAATCGATAGTCTATTTTTACCTGACTGGGTATCTATGTATGTTTGTTTGTGGGTTTGTATATTCCTTTATTCCCACGTATCTTCCAAATGGCTGGATGGATTGCGACAATTAAGGTATCGTTAGATTTGTCTCAAAAACCCAAGTGTCCTTAGATAGCTAGTTCAAATAAAAAGCAATACAAAATGGCAGATTTCGGCGCCGAATTGTAAATAGTTGAAAAAAAATTTTTAAAACACGTATCGAGTGTAGTATCAAAATAAAGTAAATTGAAAGGAGATTTCAATTTACTTTATTTTTATGTTATGTATTTATGTTATGTTATGTATATAAATTTAATCAGGAATATTTACAACCATTTTATTAATTAAATCATTCGAATAAATATGTAATATTGATTACATTCAAATAATCCTATTATTACTTCAAATCGACCAAGTGTGTGTTGTATAACTTAAAAAATATAAAAGAAAATATAATATATAATTTAAAAAAATACCCGACTGCAAAAAAGACAGATACCTACCTAAGCAACGCACTAAAAAGACCGAAACAAGATTGAGAAAATTGACTACACTATGAGATGCAATCTTGTTTCGGTCTTTTTAGTGCGTTGCTTAGGTATCTGGCGGTTTTTATTTAAAAAAAATATTATCGGTAATTATTTACAAGCTTTTGATAGAACCGGCACTAAAAATTCTATGTTTAGTTTAAATACTAAACAATATTAACAGCAAACAATATAATTTTTTATGTTGTGTATTTTTAATATTCCGTAGGTAGCCAAATGGTAGAATCGGACCCTATCTGTCTGTCACCAGGCTGTATCTCGTGAACCGTGATAGCAAGAGAGAGAGAGCAAAAAAAAAACAATAAAATAAATACGTATAGTGGGAGTAATATAAGTATAGTATAAGTGGGACTCCCATAAAAGAAACATGAATTTTTAGCCGTTTTATAGTATTTTAATATAAGTGTTAGGCAAGATATAACATAAGTGTTTAGAAAAGCCGGCCAACTGCCGGCTTTTCTAAACACTTATGTTATATCTTGCCTAAATTTCTAAAAAAGTTTCATGATATACAATATAAATGTTCTACGTGATTGTGTGCGTTAAAAGACCCGGAACTGCAGCTTAAGACATTATGTATCGAAATAAGTTATAGCGAAATGTCACGGCACATACGAAGAATATTTTTAATAATGTCACAAAATGGAAAGGCTGTTTTCCCACTTACCGGCCCGGCTCCGGACACGCGTCAGGTGGGACTTGGGAGTCATTGAATTGTCTAAAGTCTAGGTAAATGTTCTCTGAAGTCTAAATACTAAATTGAAGTTGTTATACTGGTCCACTCAACTTTACAATTATCACGGAGTCATCAGATAAACATATAACGATAATTAAATTTAATTAATGATTATACAATCGCGATAATTTCTAATATATGCACATAATCGTGCGAAACCAAGCTGGGAGGATGACTCACTTATTGTGTTTTAGGCTTTTTATTAGTTTACTAGACTTTCTACAAAATTAATAAAATATAATATATTATGGGAATTAATTTTGGTAATTAAAATATTCATTCTTAATTCAGACTTTCATTCAGGTATTCAATCTGTTACTAAATAATATATGCCTTTTTAAAACCGTTTTAAAACATAAAGAAAATATTCTAAACCAATTAAAGTATTTTAAAAATTAAATTATAATAAATAATACTGGTAAGTGGTAACGCACTTTTATCTCGGCGGAGTGTCCAGTGTCCACCATGTCAGTGTCCATGCGCTGCGGTAACCGCCTACCATGCGATCCATCCGCTCGTTTGTCAATCTTATCTATATTTATACAGCATGCTCGGTTAACATGTTATTTTTCTGTAAAACACGAACATTTTTAGTTATGCGTACTGCCATTGCTAATGTAATATTGTGGCCTAATGTTGGGTTAAATATTTCATTCGGACCAAGCACCCTGTATAATAAAAGGCGAAGCTGATTGACAGGTGTATCAACACACAGGCCAAACCCATAAGGCTAGAAATTTGAAATTTTGCACACATATTTATAACTACCCAAGGGGTAAAATACGTGATAAAGTTTGTATGAAACTTTTTATACCTTGGACATATTTGCATGATATTTGGTATGAATCAGTGACGTGGGGTTCCTATAATTCCATTCCTATCGGTTTCAGTTACCACTTACCTTTAGAAGACCCTCATCCAAATCCCTACCTATTATATAGGCTAGGACTTTCCTACGAGGGAGATCCAGCCATCGCCACTAGTATGAATTGAGAGTGCGTAAAATAGGGATGAATCATGAAAGTTTAAAATATAATTTCAAGCGGACGAAACCGCGGGCAATGAATGCTAGTTCCCAATAAAATAACTTAAGAAACATAAAAACTAAAGTCGTTTCTTTTCAATTCCTACATAAGCAGGCGCTGTCAAGGTCTTGGGTATATAGAAAATGAAATTATGTTACGTTTTCTAAGCGTTTAGCCTTCGTTTTAAACGAGTTTTAATATAAGTATGTCTGTTTTTTCTTAGCCCCATAACAATAGCATTTTTCAATAGACCACAAAAAAATGTGATTAGACAACACTGCAAAACAATTTAAACTTTATTACTAATGTATCGAGCCTTGAAATTGTATGTTATTATTATAGGTAAGTCGCAGGAAATAATAACAATATATATATATATATATATATATATATATATATATATATATATATATATATATATATATATATATATATATATATATATATATAATTTGATACAAAGATAAATGAAACCTTGTTTGGTTTGTGATTGTGCTATAAGATGCAGTTGAAAAATATTATTAATTTTAAATAGCTGTCCAAATTACATATTAATTGGAACCAAACCAACATTCAAAACGACCAAACGTATCACATGATGTGAAACATAGCCAATGGATACCCTCAGCACCAGAGAAGTCACACCTCTCTTATAAAAGAAGAAAGATTTGTTTCTTTGTTTCTTTGCATTGCCACAGATATAGAGTAGATTACGTGGAAGGACATAGGCTACTTTTTATCGCGGGAAAATGTACGGTACTTACATTGTAAATAAGTAAATATTGCCCGCGACTTCGTGCGCGCAAAAGCAAATCACGGGGAAACGTACATTTTGCCGCGTTAAGTAACCTCTGTCCTCCCCCATGGTCTATTCTATATCTGTGCTAAATTTCATCTAAATCGGCCCTGTACTTTCAGATCCTATTCAATGCAAATAAACAAATCTTTCCTCTTTATAATATTAGTATAGATTAGTACCTATAGATGAATGAACGGGAAGTATGATCACTTGTTGTTGATGATGATGATCGCGTGATAACGGTTGGTTAAGCCACGTAAATAATGAATACAGAAATCGGTTACGTTGTTACCCGTAGATGGTATATCACCTTGATGAAGACGAAGGCAAACATTTTTTAATGATACAAGAAAAATGCCAGGCATAGTTTGGTAGCAACTGCGAATTGACTTATAAAATTGTAATAATGGTTGCATCATTAAGTAGATTCGATCTTTTAGATGTGAATTTAAATCTATCATAATTGTGTGGCGCATACGAGGGAAAAAGAAGACTTTGGCTCTCGTGAGAGGTTTCTGCGTGAGATCGTGGAAAAGAACACATTTAATGTGAAGGTCGATTCTGCTATTTCATTCTTACATCAATACAATCTCGATCTCATCTAACATCTATAAAATAGTATTCCCCATAACGTCAAATGCTGTACAAATGCCAAACTTGTAGTAAAGACGACTTTGGGACAATCTAAGATAACAAAACAGTTCATTTGACATTTATGTGTAATTTGAATAAAAGAAAGGCTCCTAAATAAAATAACAAGAATTAACTTAGATAAAATACTAATTAAGACTAACGTTTGCTTGCTTTTCAATTTTTTTGATTTAACCCTAAGGTTTAAGACATCACACACCTCTTTATTTTTGCTGTGCGCCTGGTAAGTGCTTGGTGTAGATTTGCTCCACAAGCCAATGTGGAGAAGTAACGAAAGTTAAGTAGCAGTGGCGTGGGGTTTCTAAAACTCCATTCCTATCGGCTTTTTGAAGACCCTCATCCAAATCCCTACCTATTATACAGGCTAGGGCTTCCCTATGAAGGAGAACTAGCCTTCGCCACTGTTAAGTAGATATATTTGACAATCCATCTTCATTAACTGACAGTCGTCATAATACTTTACCCACTAAATATTCAAAGTAATCCGTGTTCCCTACTAGATATTGGATAATAGTAGTTACAGTATATAGTAGACGAAGATTGACAGTATTATTGAAGCTCCTTGGAAGTTCCTAATCCTACTAAGTACTGCTGTTACGTATATATGTGAAGTTTGTGAGAATGGATGGATGGATGGATGTTTGTCACTATTTCACGCAATAACTACTGAACGGATTTTGATTACATTTAGTATGGTAGTAGTTTTAGCTCTGGATTCAACTACATAGGCTTCTTATCGGCGGAGCGGTGGACAAAAGCTAGTAAGCTGTTTGTTAACATTATGAGTTATGGAACTTATGATCAATTGACCATGCTGAAATTGAATTATGTTCAAAGTCACATGATGACTCTATTCTAGAGTCCAGTCGTGTTAAAAATAGAGTACCTAGAATCTAGATCATTATTACTAACATTTAACAACTTGAGGTGGAATAGCCGAATAATATTGACAAAAACTTATTTTATTGAAGCGAATGACCTATACTTAATATGAAGATTGTATTCCAGGGGCCCTATACTACGTTATTGATTCAGAGTCGGTAACGGATAGTTTATTTGAGTAGCTGCTGACATTAAGTTGGAAGCCGGACCAGCTGGCACATTTATTCTAGAATATGCATGAGCTTGTAACGAAATTGAAAGGAATGTCGAAGATTATAAGGCTACCCAACTAAATATTATCTATATTATTACACTTAAATTCTGAAACGGTCGTCCATTGCCAAGCGAAGACAATCACAGATTTAAGGAGCCCTTGGAGGAGGAGGATAAGTGTATGTAAACTCACGGTCCAGCCTGCAAATCCAAGGCCGCGGCCTTGAAGCGGACTTGTAGGCAAAATAGTAAATTATTATTGACACTGTTGACATTAATGACGGCTATTAGAACCGCGCTGGATTTGCAGGCTGGACGGTCAGGATGACCCATCATAAGGAGTAAATAATATTATTTACTCCTTGTAAAAAAAAAAAAACAGATACTGGATATATTGATGTTTCATTTTCATTCTGTACTCTCCTTTTCTCTTTCTCAAAAGTATGTTTCACGTTGGATAGATAGGTACTCGCTCTAGGTCGCTGGCAACATCTGATTAATATATTGGAGCATTATCATTAAATTTTTGCGTTAATTGTAACGTCCGCAAAATTGAGGCCATGGGTCTTTTTACTATACACATTATCAATATGAAATATGACCGTATCCTTTCACTATCGTAGCTAAACTGATAGTTTATATGGCCTTTTGGTCTATTAAATATAACTTTTTTCCATATTACGTTTTAGGTTATTTCATATTTTAACCCGACTACGGCGAAGCCAAAAGGAAGTGTAATGATTTTGGCAGTCTATGTATGTGTGTATGTTTTTTCCATCGTATCGCCCAAGCTACTGATCCGAATTCAATGAATGTGGCGTCTATAGATTCGTAATAATAGTCCGGGTGACGTAGGATATATAATTTGCGTAGTCGATTATTATTATCATTTTGCGCGCATGCTGTGGATGGTAGACATGGACTACTTCTTCTTTAAACAAAAAAGGAAACTTTACCCCAACATTTTGACTCGACCGGCTATATTACTATATTAGGTGTTGTAAATATCATAAAATGACTGTAAGCAACACCTCGAATCCTTTTATTCAGACACATTGATTTCGTTGCCGTCACTTTTATATGAAGACATAAACCCAGTTCAATAATACCTCTTATTACGGTGAAAGCTACTTTTCTTTTTTACACAGAAACATAACCATTGGGATCAAAAGTAGTAAATCAGAAAGACACGAAATTACAGATGCTATGTACCTAATGAGGGTATTTGATATTTTTTCTGCCGTTTGGAGGCAGACCCTACTCACACAAAGCGTCATCTGGTGGCGTAAGTAGTATCAAAAACGGTCAATAAGAATTTTCGATTCTTTTTCTGTCACCAGGCGGCGCTTGGTAGCCCGACGGTCCTTGTAGTGTCAAAAAGTTGTCAGATGTCACGAATTTAAAAACCCTCATTCATTAATCCGTCATTCTCAAGCATTGAGCGAGCTGATGACGACAAATTATGTCTAAGAACACTTATGATTACGTCAAAAAAACTAGATCAAAATCGGTTTATCCGTTTGAGAGCTAAGATACCACAGACAGAACACACAGTCAGACAGACACGTCAAACGTTATATTATAAAAATCCTCTGTTTTCATCAGTAGTTTAAAACAGTTACTCCTGTCTTGTTGCGACTTGCGACGGAGGGATAATGTTATGAAATCATACCAGCTGTTGGATAGGTTAAGAAGTTATTTCTCACCAAGATAATCTTTTTGATGTTGTTTACTTCTACAAAAAAGAAACAGAATCCACAACGCCTTCTATAAAAACAATTCAATGAAGAAAAAAAAACAAAAGAAATTGGCACGAATATAAAAATGATTTAATTTGCTTGACCTTTCCATCGACCTTGTCTTGACTTGCTAGTTGCACCTGTCACACCACTTGTATGACGTGTCCTATCTGTCTGTCTGCTGTACACTTCGTCAGGTGGTTGTGTGTGTGTCTACGGCCAACTTTGCCATATGATTCAAGGACCGTACCAAGCCCATAAATATTTATTTTATTCTGTTTTCAGTATATGTTGTTATAGTGGCACCGGAAATACGTCGTCTGTGAAAATTTCAACTGTCTATTATCTCGGTTCACGGGATACAACCCGGTGACAGATAGACAGAGAGACGGACGGTCAGCGAAATTTCAGTAACAGGGATGTATTTATTATTGAAACCGTTTTAAACCTTTGGGTACGGAATCCTATAAATAAAGGATGCAAAATTACAAATTGTCTCATAAGATTGAAGTACGTTGGAATTTAGTCATAGTCACTCAACAACCACGACTAATTTTATGCTAAAAGCACCTGATCAAATGTATGACATTGATGATGTTCTCATTAGTAGGTACCTATAACAAATCACATACATCAATAGTCAGGTACACAAACCTAGTTACTAACGACAGTTGATGAGGCAATGATCTCAAATAGGCTGTGCACACGCTTCACGGATTTGTAAGATCCTGATAAATTACCAACCGAACCGAATATACCTAAACGTACAGTGAATACTAGATACGTTACTTTCTTAAAACCCCTCAGCAATCAGAAAAGTACTAGTCCGATTTTGATGCGGTTTGTACCTTTATTTGGTTTGTAGATGTATTTTTACGGTGTACGGTTTAATAAAGTACTTTATGTTCACAACTGTACACACGAATTTGTGTTCACGTTAGAGGTGGGTGGGTCTCTCTCTCTATTTAGAGATTTGTACTATAGAGAGGTCCTAAAGGACTTCTTTTTACAAGCTTTTATTTAGTTGCAGATGTCCTTTTGTGTGTAACCAAATCTTGTAAGTTAAAGACCCACTTCTCGGTTTCTGTTTTAGCTGAAATATTGCTCGCATATGTAGGTATATCGCGTTACAATGCAAGGTTATATGGACGTGATCTGATGTTGATGCTGGAGGGTCGCCGTAAGAACTCTGCAATGCAACCTCATCGTATTTAGGCTGAAGGTGGTCATAGCCCCTTTGTAAAAAATCTTGTTTTGAAACAGGCTTTTTTTTATCATAAAAGTTAGGGCTCTGTTTAAGGACCCTAATAGTTTCTTTCTATCTCGTCTCAAAACCTAACTCCTCCGTTATTCATTGGACGTAACGGATAGAAACGGGAAATAATCTTTTGGCCGACATGTCAATTGACTCCAATAGAAAGGTCGGTATAATTGAATTAGCGCGGCGAAGCAGGCCGCTTGCGACATCTGTCACAGATAGCCAGTTTTAAATTACACTAGTTTAACCGAGAAGCTGTTAAATATGCGAGTATTGGGTAATGCGGGACATACATTTTGAGGTTCACTTACAAAGTTGCAAATAAGTTTTATCTGGAAGATTTTTTTCTCCCTTTTGGGCTGCTGCGCTGCGCGCATAACGCTGACAATTATTGTCCCAAAAACAATTGGTAAGTTGGTCACCTTATTAATCATTTAAAAGTAACAAATCTTAAACGAAAATTAATTACTACAGAACAACTTTAGTCTAGAATAATATTTTTATCGCAATGAGTTGTACGGCCATTTGTCGCCTAAAATTCGCCAACTGGAATAATAGTTGGTAGTTTGATCTCTACATAATATGTGCTCATCAGTCCTCGACAGGACCTCTGTGGCTCAGCGGTTAAGCGCGTCAGTGTTTAAGCCTGAAGTAGCGGGTTCAATTCTATGTTCCAGGGTCATGGGTGTGTATTAAATATGTGTATAATATAATTAAAATCTTAAATATGTGTAATGAGTATGTCATGTTTGTATAAAAGTGTTAAATATATTTTCGTTGTCTGGTACTCGTAACACAAGTTCTTCGAGAACTTACCACGGGACCAGATTGACGCTGTGTGGAAGCGTCCATATATATATATTATTATAAATAAGAAAAATAATTTGGCTCCTTTGCAGAAATAGTTCCATAAGATAACTTTCTCCAGGGTCGGGTCCCTCGTAAAATACAATGAGCGATATTGAAAGTAATAATTTATCGGTCCATTTAGTATCGGTGGAAAGTGGAGTGACAGTATCCCATCACAGTGGAAGTGGGTCGCCAGTCACCACCCACGACCACCGCGGATCGGATTATGGCCTTTAAAGTTATAAAAAAATAAGAAGTGTGCACGAAATAGATTAAAGTCCGCCGATATATTTTACTTTGCAGTCAGTAGAACCCTTTAGTAATTTTTATAAAGTTTTTTTAACGTTTTCAAAATTATCCTTAAGGCTCTGTGTAACGCCAGTGACCTTGAGCGTCAAGTCCAATACTAATTTTGTAGGCGACAAGGGCGTATCGCGCCTACCGGAGAATATTGAAATCGGATAAAAAAATCGCTATAAATATTTGAGACAAAATTTGCAAAAACTAAAACGACCTTGCGTTGAATCTTGTCTTACTTAAAACACTGAAATAATTTTCACACTCGTGTGACTTATATAAGAAGAGAACAAAGGTTTTAACTTTAAAATAAAAGGGTGGACTTAAAAAAAATCAATTTATAAAAAGACAGTCCTCGGCTAAATATAATGCAGATTAACTTATATTTTTTCAATGATTTAACAATACTACCATGACTGACAAAAAAGGTTCAAAGAATTCCAGAATTTTCAGTTCTATCCAACGCACATCCCCTTAACTAATTGCATGCATTATGTCATGTAATGTAAGACTATTCACACAATACACAAACGATACTTACATGGTGGTGATAAGATTAAAAGGACAACTCACACTTTTCCGTTCTGTCTAGTGCTAGTTACTTCTGATAATGCATGCGCAATATAGTTTTCAGCCAAAGTAACAGTAATTGGCTTATGCCCTATTCTTAACAGACTTCAAAATAAGGTGGTTGTCAGTTTGTCCGCGATTTTCTCTAGAGCTACTCATGCTATTTAGACGCGGTTTTCACCATGGAATAGTACATTTATCAGAGAATTATTAGAACATTCATTGTCATACAACGTTTGACGAAGATCTTCGGAGATAAACCATGGATCTCTTCAACAACTAACACCAAGTGACGCACGACTGCTGCTTTGATCGGCCTCAACTTTTTTTTATTTTGATGTCATTTGGACGGGCTTTTCACCATTAAATAGCACATTTATCAGAGAATGTCATTGCCACACAACATTTAAATGTCAGATACCGACTTCTAAAAGTGTAATGTTTATGTTGAGGAAATTTGTTTTGCATATTTCAAAATACAAAATTTTCGAGTTTTTGAGTAGGTTGGTTTTTTGAAGGCGGTTATCTTTTCACCCGACTGGGTTGTTTTTCGCGCGTATCTTGTTTGTAAATTCCTTTATTCCCACGTATCTACCGCACGGCTGGATGTATTTCAATAATTAAGGTATCTTTAGATTTGTCTCAAAAGCCCAAGTGTCCTTAGATCATCGTTACTCAAACGAGGGGTCGTTGGCCATTGTGGGGTTAAGTTTGTTTTTAAAGGGGGTCGCAGTCTTTTGAAGAATAATAAATACATACTACATATAGGTACAAAAAATTGTTCGAACCAGTGAAGGTTGATATAACGTATAGCTGATAAAAATAGCGCGCTATGTCGTCAATAATTATTTCACTTGGGCTTTCAGTTTCAGTTTAATCTTGTTTCGGTCTTTTTTCGGTTTTTATATTTTTTTATTTGTTAAAAAGAGAGACGTCACAAATCATTTTTGTTTTGTTTGGTTTTTATAAAAAAAACATAAAAAAATACAATGGCACTCCGGGTGTCCCGACATAATTGAAAACAATAGCGCACAGGCCAGCATGCGGTGCGCAACCACAACCTCATACCGCACCGTGGTCGGTAACAGTGTGGTGAAATCAATGTTTTTTCTTATCTCAAAAAATGGCCATCGCGCCTAAAGCAGTTTTCACTTCAAAAGTACGTGGAGGAGCAGTTGTACAAAATGTTTATATTAAAGCTACAAGCTGGCTTTATCACTAATCTGTACAAAGCCGGTATATTTCCAAACCGGCAGCAAAACCTCTTAGTTTAACATAGGCTTTATTGTCAAGTAGTATTTGAGGTCAAAACCTCTTGAATCACCGCTCTAATTATTTTTTTTCTAATTCTCGTTCCAAAAGTTTTAATTATAATTAGGAACTTCCAAAAATAAGGAAGGATATAAAAGTAGTATAACACCAGATAGCCTTGAAGAAAGAGCGACGCGATGCCCTCACGGCTGAAGGAGAGATCGAAATAACCAGTTAGTTTGTGATCAAGTCCAAGGTGGGCTATGGTGGATTTTGAAAGGTCACTTAGCTCATGGTTGCCAAAATCTTGAGGGCGAGAAATGCGTGTTACAAAAAATTTGGTAAGTAGATAATAAATACCTTCCAACATTAGGATTCAGGCTTTTAGCACACGATATTTTAACCAGTAACTGGAAACAAATACCTAGATAGAATGTAGCTAGATTAAGAATGAATGTTAAAAAGTTATATTAAAAAAAATCTCAAATAAGTGGATCTATGTCTAAACTAGACTTCTCAGTACAAGAGTCTTTTATTTCAAGTATTTTTAATTTATTACGTATTGCATTTTATTATAATTTTGTGTAATTTATTTCATATTTGTCATGACGCAACCAACTTACACCACACAGTTCAAATGTAGTTTTGGACATGTAAACCTTAGCCAATGATTTATTTGAGATGCTATCGTTGGCCTCGTTTCGCAAACGATGGTACAATTACTGTATTAATTTGCTGCTAGTATAGACATTTGAAGGTATAGTCCTTACTAATATTATAAACTAGCTGTCCCGACACACGTTGTTCTGTCTTAAATATGAACTGGAATTAATAAATAACTACACCTACAATGCAACCAACGTCCTGCACCTACTCCTACAATTTACAGCTTTTCCAATATTTCTCACCGTTTAAACCTTCCCTGAACTTCCACAATTATTTCAAGACCAAAATTAGACAAATCGGTTCAGCCGTTCTCGAGTTTTAGCGAGACATTGCAATCCATTTTTACGATGTGAATGTAAGTTTGTTTGGATGTTACGATTTTACGTAAAAAGTACTAAATCGATCGTCATGAGATTTGGCACAGATATAGAGTAGACCACGGGGAAGGACATAGCCTACTTTTATCGGAAAATTTACGGTTCCCGTGGGAACCGTAAATTTTCCCGCGATAAAAGTTATTATATAGTTATTATAATTTAACAAGTATCATAAAATAACTTTAAGGGAAGGAAATATGACACGAATTAGTCATAGAAGGCATCTGCCTGGACATATTGCGTGTCCACTAAATAGTTTGCTGTATCTGCCACCATTTATGGGAAATCTGCGTAAGCAATAAGCGTGAGTTGGGAAAACAATATATTTTATTTAACATCATATGATTCATATTAAATAAACTAGTCACCCAATTTAGGTGTAGAAAGGCTAGCTTCTTGGTACATATTATTATAACAACTAGTCAACCAATTGCATCGGTCATGCTTCTTGTAAACCTACGGGGACCAACTTATGCAGGTTCTTGGTACAGATTTTAGTCCCAATATACGTTTATAGAAAAGCAAATGATCAAACCGCCGCTGAAACCACACCATGAATTCACAGGACGCCATTATTATTTGTAGTCAAAGATAGATCATGTCTTCAGTTTTGCGTTTATTAAACACAGGTCAATTATTTCATTTCCTCTGACTAACAATGGACGAGTACGATACAATAGACTGACTGGCTGGTACATCCAGCCTTGTACAGCTCATCTTCGTTGTTTTACAATATTTGGTTATAGCTAGGACGGTATGGGTCAAATGTAAGACACGTTAAAAAAATTAAACCGACTTCCAAAGTAAAAATGCACAAAAAAGTTTGGAATAAAACTGATTTTCTAAATATTTCCCCTATTAAATTTGGCTAAAATTTTAACTATTTCTCTACTTAATCTTCATAATTTTGAAGTCGGTACCAGCCCGAACAACATCGTGATAAAACAATATTTTATAGAACGTAAGTTCAATTTTGCTGGTAGGTTTAATTTTTTGTTTAAAAATAATATTTTTTGTGATTAAATTATTATTATACCCTTTTAAGAACGTTTAAAATAAACGATCATAATTGAATACGCGCCAAGCTTCCATTAGGTATTGTATATAAGATGATGATGATTACTGCAAGTTACTGTATAGTGGCATATGCTTGCAGTTCTTTAATTGCCGAAATTTTCAAACGCGTATATTTAAAGACTGAGGAGTTCTGTCCAGTGCTTTTGAATCCAGGGTATACCTTGGTGCAAAAGTCTTATTTTTTTGGTAGCATATGCTTGTTTACTTCAGAAAAAGTCAAAATCACTAAAACACACAAAAGGACCAATTAAGAATTACCTTTACAACAACAAAATCATTTTTCAAATAAGTCCATAAACGGCAGGGTAATGTTCAAAAATCAAAGATATCCGTGTCGGTGTAAAATACTATGAGAAGTACCTTTTATATCATCATAATGTGATGATGTATGGTGTTATGATGGTGGTGATGATGATGATTACTGTAATTGACATAGTGGCATATGCTTGCAGTTATTTAAGCAACGCCGCAATCCCAAAACAAGTATCATAAGAAGTCAGGAGTTCTGTTCAGTACTTTTGGATCAAGGGTATACCTTGGTGAAAAATCTTACCATTTTTGTATCATATACTTGGGTTACTTCAGAAAATGTCAAAATCACCCTTTATTTTTCCATTCATGAGGAATCGAGGAGTTCCCTTTCCTCATGAATCCCATCATCAGGTTTTGATATCAAAAGGACCAATTTGGGATTATACCCTATACGTCAAAACAATAATTTTGAAAATTGGTCCACAGACGGCGGAGTAATCGTTGAACATACAAAAAAAACATCCGAACATATAACCGCCTCCTTTTTTTGGAAGTTAGTAAAAAATGTTAATGAATAAGACCGACAAACAAGCAATCGAATTGTTTGATAGTATACGACTATCACCGCCCATGGTATGCCCAACATCAGATGAATTAAAAGTGCGTGCGCAGGGCATTATTTTAAACCCCACCCCCTTTGGCCTTCAATTCTGAATCACTCAACGAAATAGAACGAAAGCGTTCATTCACGCCGGTTTTCTGTGAACCCATGGTCAGCCCTTTCCAACGGAGAGCTATGCCAAAGCTTGGCTCTCCGTAAAGGTATGATGATATTTGAAAGGTATGATGGGTCAAATGCCAGCGATGTTAGGATTGTAAACGTCAAAACTTTATGTTACCGATGATGCAAGCATATAAAATGATGTTAACCTAATGGACATAGGTCGCAGGTACCACTTACCAAATGAATTAACGACAACTAATGAATTTTGGAATAACATCCATTTATTATGTTTTTTGGTACAAAACCTCAGACCAAACAAAAAGTGAAGACCGACCGAGACCGAGGTAGAGAAGACTACCTACCGACTTCTAAATTATTAATATTGACTAGAGAAGTAGTTAAAATTTCAGCCAAATTTAATAGGGTAATTATTTAGAAAATAAGTTTTATTTCATACTTTTTTGTGCGTTTTTACTTTAGAAGTCGGTTTAATTATGTATGTAGTGCGCGTGTGGCTACTGGCTACGCACTTCATATATAAAAACCACACCCCGCGACAGCTCGCCTTACAAGGTAAGACGTAGTTTCGTTACACGTGTGTGCGTGAAACTGTGTAATTACTACTCGGCGGGCGTAGTTTAGACCGGACTCACTGTGTGGTTCGAAGAACTCTGTCTTCACTATTATATTGGATCTGAGTACGAAACCAGATTTTTGTTATAGTTTGGAGTTGGACGTAAGCAATGACAAAAAGTTGGTTAAAAAACTTCTACTTAAATTATTGTTTTGATGGTTTCCCTTATCCAAGACAGCCTGCTGGCATAGTTCTTATTTCTTTTGTCAATATTTCACTGTCGAATATAGAATTTATATAGAGCAGCGTCTATGAATTTAAGATAATAATTTTAGTTGTTATTATAAAGTAACTAACAAAAATTTAATATTCTTAACTGCTTCCGTTGTCATCTCAAGGTCAATACAATTAGACCAAAAGACTCAATAAAAGAGCTGCTTTTGATTAATTTTATTGCAATAGCACTTAATCCTAATGTTGCCCTCACAACCTTCAAAACAGTTTGTGGTTTGAATAACATCCTGATAAGACAGTATTTTAACTTTACGAATACTGAAACGCTAATTAAAATTAAGTACCCTCCTATTCAGGCTGTCGTCTTTGCTAGCCGAAATGATAAGGACATGTGACTTAGCGTCACCTAATATTACTATCGTTTCAGTATTAATTCGTTAGTCATGCAAGTTTGAATTTGGAGTAACTAGTCTATTAATAATTACCAAGCAAAGTCACGTTAAACTACGTACATAGAAAGTGAAGTGAAAACATTTATTTGTAAGTTACGACCTGATGGCCGCGGGGTTTGATCGGCTGCTGTCATTTCCTTGTAATTTAATGTAATTGTGCCGGGTATGTAAGTGGACGAGAGGCTGAATAGTGAATACGCCCCTGGGAATGATGGGCCAGACTTTAATGTTTATATGAAGCTCAAGAAAATTCAATATTGCGCATAATAATGTGAATATTCAAATTGAATTAAAAGGCTCAAGTCACACGTATCTGTCCTCAACATTCTGCCAAGCAGCGACACTGAAATCCGGCAATTTAGGGGTAGGGATAAGCGTCAGTTCATACTGAGATGCTACTTACTTCTTAGGGTCAGCTCACACCAATACGTGACGCTGTGCGCTCTATTTTTAGATTGCGACTCAAAATTGAACTTTATTTACTACACAAAAAGACACGTTTCTTTGCAAGAGTTCAAATTGCGAGTTGTAATAAAACGTGTATATTTTATGTAGTCAATAGAGTTCAATTTTGAATCGCTATCTTTCTTATAAAGTGCGCACCGCCTGACATCTTGGTGTGAGCTGACCCTAAGGGGTAAGTAGCGTTTGAGAATTTAGCCCAACGTATAAAGTGGGTTGATTTTTATTAATGTTACTTTTGAGGATTTTTGGTTCTAAGATTGAAATGGATGAGATAGCATATTCCGAGACAATTTTGCTACAAATACCCAGCCAAGGGGCACGACAGCATTCCCGCTAAGACTGATTGGTTTCCGCAAAATCTTCAATGTCACCGGAGTTCTCTCAAGCGATTTGACTTTGTCATCCATCACGAGATGTACGACAGACAGATGGACATCTTAATAATTCTATACAATGAGTTATAACATAGTGAATGAAGAAGGTACATTCAGGAAGGAGAAGAACTGTTCATTCTCTGAACCAAGATTTTTAAAGAATACTTGATAATTGAAAAATCGTCTTTAAAAATTATTACCATTTATCAGATCGGTGTTTCATTCTTATTATGGTATAATATTTACAATGAGTCACTTAATACCAAGAACAATGAGTCAAAACATATGACGATAGTACACCCAAGGAAACTTCAAACTGGTAAGATATTCCTTAAAAACAAATTTACTATATTGTGCTTAAGGTCGAATAAGGCGACGATCATACCTTTCCAATATGCAAGGTAAAAATGTATTAAACCTGTTTGACAGTCGCTAAAGATAATGTTTTAAATGAAATCAATATAATAATATTAAATTATTTTAGTAGTCATGGCCATAGTATAGTAGTAATTAGGGTTCCGTAGTACTCAAGGAACCCTTATAGTTTCGCTCTGTCTGTCTGTTTTTTTGTCTCGGTTTTGGCATCATAAAATAATAAATATTTTATATTTTAGGGGTGGCTTTCCATACATGTGAAGTGGGGATGAATTTTTTTTTTTATTGCAGTTCATCATGTGGGGTATCGCCGAATAGGTATTTATAAATATGCAATTTTCCATGGTGATTAATCATGCTAAATACTCTCTAGGAAAATTATTTTTAACGAAATCGGATAGTAACTTTTGAAGTAATTTGAAAAAAAAAACCTACTACACAATAAACTATTACGCGTTGATAGTTACGGTACCCTCCTTACGGCCCGTTTCAATAACCTATCTACCAATAACTATTTGTAAGAAACGTCACATTTGCATCGCAAAAAACCGGCAAATGATTGAATGACGACGTCTTCAACAAATAGTTATTGATAGATAGGTTATTGAAACGGGCCGTTAGACATGTCCTTACAATTTACATGCTCTTAGGATGTCAAATAGCGACATCGAGGTAGAGTTTTCAACATACATTGATATGTGTAATTAGCTGTCACAAGTTACAACGTATCATCGTATAAAAACTTAAGTGGAACATGAAATTATAACTAGAAACATCTGAGTGAACTTAAACTTTAACGCTTGAGTAGTAGAGTTGTAAATTGTTTGTATGCAAACAAACATCTGTTCATGGGTTTAATGAAATTTGTTCAAGTGCCCTTCTGTTGGAACACAAAAATAGTACGAAGTCTTATTATAAACAATATTTTTTACCTTAAAACAGGTATAGTTTCTTAGATAAGGAATTTAGTATGTATTTGATAGGTAACTACTTACAAACGATAAAAGAACTAAAAATAAATCTATACTTAACTAAAAAAAACTCCAAAAGCGACAAAATAAAAGAAATGTCCCATGTCGTCCCCACCAGGCAGAGAACCGAATATTTTTTTTCAGATTTATCGTTAGAAGGCATCCCCCCTTCTAACGATAAATCTGAAAAAAATATTGACAATAGTGGATGTCATGAGCTTTAAAGGAAAACAATAACAGCTTAAATAACTTTTTTAGTTCAGGGTTTATAGATGATTCACTTGTAAAATGCGCTTACTTGGAAAACTTCGTACAAATATAACAAAATATCAAGTAAACAATATGTTAAATATTGGTATAATGGTACGGAACCCTACGTGCGCGAGTTCAGCTCGCACTTGGCCGGTTTTTATTCATAAAAGAGACATACCTGAAATTAGTTTATTACCTACTCGTAAAACTTAGACTAAATGTTCCATATTTTAGTCTAGACATTTATTTATAGCTTGATGTACGAACGCTCAAGGGCCTCAAGCCACGTTCTATCTGCTAGATTCTACATTAATAGTATAAAGAGGAAAAATTTGTTTGTTTGTTTGCACTGAATGGGCTCCGAAACTACTGAACCGATTTAGATAAAATTTGGCACAGATATAGATTAGACCATGGGGAAGGACATAGGTTACTTTATCGTACAAAATGTACGGCAGAGTCGCACCCGATGCGTCGTAGACGACATGGTCGGCGGCGTTTAGCGCACCAAAATGCGCTAAGTAGATTACCGGCGTAATATTGATCCGTAGACGGCATCTGGGGGGTTGCCGCCTACTGAAGAAATGGCACAAGAACACATCCCACCCTCGAAAACACTTCTCGCGAGAAGTCACCGTTCGCAGGATTGATAGAGATTGGTAGTCTAGCAAACGAAAGTTGAATCTGAGAAATGGCGGCAAATTTAAAAAATCGAAGGGTGGTAATATTCTAATTCCTATGGAAATATACAAATAACCTGATGTAATTAACTACTTGATAATATAATTAAGTAAAACGATAAATACTACGTGAAATACCTAAATGTTTATTATTCCTTCGAGCAAAAACCACAGAATTTTTGTCAAATATTGGTATGTCAAGTTGACTTTGAAGGTCTAATAGAGTTGCCAAGTTAAAAGTTTAGAAATAACCCAGGTTCAACTTTCGTTTACTAGACTCTAGCTGTAGCTGTTGTTCCACGCAAATACGTTCAGTTGTTACGGCTTACTATTCCACAGGTTCTGCGCAATTCCTTTTTATACATTTTGATGTAAACTACAATATTTATAATATTTATAAATTATTTATTCATGCCTAATACGAGCTATTTACCTACATGTGATGTTACGAGAACGACCTTAAAGCATTTTTTGGCGGATTTGTGGGTGGAAATTATTATGAATCGTGGGATAACTTTAAGGCCTTAATATAATATTAAATAATAGAATAGAATAAAAATATTATTTATTTGGTAAAAAATAAACACAACAAACAAAATAATAACGACAAAACTAGTTTCTATTTTACCAAATTGGTGCTCACTGCGCATATTGTTGCGAAATCGCAACGCTGATTTTCAGTGAGCACCATAGCAAATAAACAAAAAGAAAAATAAAACTAAAAACGCTCATAGTAATAATGCTACCTACATATTTATCTAATCCATATTATATAGCATGCATTATGTACCAAATAAGACACCTTACAACACTAAAGGTCAGCTCACACCGAGACCTGAGAAACAATTCTGCTAAATGAAACCTGCAATAATACAATTACAATCAAGTCCCGATACGCTTAAACTGCCAGGCTGGTATTCTCGTAAACGTTAAACTTGCCCTGATTGGTCCAAACTTCAAGATTCCGTAGCTTACCGAAGAGAGTTCCATACCCAAAGGTAGCACCGGAACGAAGACATCGCTGTGCGTTCGTCCGTCTGTCTGTCACCAGGCTATATACATTACGTGTCAGTCAACAGAGTCTTATTGAGTAACGTGAATAAGGTTTAACCGCAACACGCAATCGTATGATGTAACGTTTGTATTTCAGGCATATGTCTAGATGTAGGCGTCATATTCGCCTGTGGGGAAGAATTGGACAACCTATTTACATCGTAAGTGCCGTACAAATTAGACACATCATAAATAACGGGTGATGAAACTATGTATTGAGAAACTATTTTTTTTACATTATTCATTTATGTCTAAAATAACGTAACATCTTAGAATAAAAAATATATGCGTCGTATTTATTAAATATACGAGTAATAAGTTTTGTAATGCACACATCACGCCTTCTCATGTTTTTACTAGAAGCTACAATTTGAAATTTCGACATTTAGAATGTTTTGTGTTTTAATTAAAAATTTGCAGTTTTCAGTTTTTTTTTACCGACTTCCAAAAAAGGAGGCGGTTATACGTTCGGCTGTATATATATTTTTTTTGTATGTTCAACGATTACTCCGCCGCGCCGTCTGAGAACCGATTTTCAAAATTATTTTTTTTTTATCCCAAATTGGTCCTTTTGACATCAAAGTGGTGACCTGATGATGGGATACATGAGGAATCGAGGGAACTCCTGGACATTTATATGGACACATAATAATATGGTGATTTTGACTTTTTCTCTGAAGTAGTCATATGCTACCAAAAAGTAGGATTTTGCACCAAGGTATACCCTGGATCCAAAAGCACTGAACAAAACTTCTGACTCCTTATAGATATATATGTTTGTGGATTTCGGCTTTGTTTAAAGAACTGCAAGCATATACCACTATGTCAATTATGGTATGGTCATCGCCATCATCAACACCATCATCACACCATACGTCATCACATTATGATGATGTAATAGGTACTGCTCATAGTATTCTACACCGACACGGACATCTTTGAATATTAGTCATTACTTCGCCGTTTGTGAACCTATTTGCAAATTTGTTTTGTTGTAAAGGCTATAATTCGAAATTTGTCCCTTAGACACCAAATTGGAGACCTGATGACGGAATCCATGATAAATCGATAACTCTTCGAAATTTATATGGACACGTATAGTGATTTCGTCTTTTCTCAAGAATTCCAAGCATATTATGCCACCAAAAAGTAAGCTTTTGTACCAAGGTAGGGATCCAATAGTACTGAACAGAGCTCCTGAGTCCTTATAGATACATGTTTGGGGATTCAGCATTGTTTAAAGAACTGCAAGCATATGCCATCATA
This sequence comes from Phengaris alcon alcon, assembly GCA_037179445.1. Classification (NCBI taxonomy): domain Eukaryota; kingdom Metazoa; phylum Arthropoda; class Insecta; order Lepidoptera; family Lycaenidae; genus Phengaris; species Phengaris alcon. Next base: position 148,655 of record JAYRCH010000056.1, on the reverse strand, counting down.
CTATTTACAGTAATCATCATCATCACCACCAAAATAACGCTTGAGTTTGTTTTGCCGAGAGAGTGACAATAGCGGAGGCTTGTTTATATCTTATATTTATATCTTTCTTACAATGTGTTGTTAATAATAATAAAATAATATAACTAAAAAGAGAAAAAATATTTTTAACAAAAAATGAAAACCGACTTCACGAATAATATCCGAGTAAAAATGTACAAAAAAGTATGAAATAAAACTTATTTTCAAAATCATTCCCCTTTACCTTTTTTTTACGTCTTAAATTTTAACTATTTCTCTACTCAATCTTCATAATTTTGAAGTCGATATAAGCCAACTTGAACGTGAGTTCTATAAAATATTGTTTTATCAGGATGTTTTTCGGGCTGGTACCGACTTCAAAATTGTGAAGATTGTTTAGAGAAATAGTTAAAAAATGAGACAAATATAAAAGGGGAATTATTTAGAAAATAAGATGTATAAATTTTATGTGGCAAAACCTCCGTATCCTTTTTTTACGTTAACTTAGAAGTCTGATTTTATCACAGCTTCAAGGAAAAGTCGACATGAGTATACGGTTTTAATTTCAACTCGATAACTTAATGCGTTCCCGAAATGAAGGATCTTGACAGACATACAGACAAACTGATCTTACAAGGGTTCAGTTTTTTCTTTTGAGTACGGAATAATAAAACTTTTAAGGAAAAAAAAACAAAACTAACTATCGTATGTAGATTGGAGACTTCATTTGTCTCTACTCTTTTATATTATTATACAATATTACTATTTAATTTTTACCCGACGACGGCGAAACTAAAAGGAAGGGTAATGATTTTGGCAGATATGTTTGTTCCACCGTAGCGCTTTAAAACTACTGATCCGATTTTAATAAATGAGGTGTCTTTATAACTTAGGTCGAGTTATAGATTTTTATAAAAATTGTATGCCCCGTATCCGAAGGAAGAAGTCGTCGTGTTCATTTTTCGTACCTGACTTAACGGAAGGCAGAATGATGATTATATATTCCATAGTATCAAGTATGAAGATGATTAAAACACAATACGACGGCCTTCGTCCACGACTATGGAAAAACTAGTCCCACGCGAAATATTTCAATGACAAATTAACAAGCTGTTCGGTGTTCCTACGCATTGAAATATAAGTATATCGATAAACCAAACTACCAATATCGGAACGCAGTACTTTACACTACTACTACTATTACTAGTACTATTATACAGCAGGCAAGAAGGCAAGACAATCACTAAATTCACGTTTCTCTGCGCTTCACGGGAAAAGTCTGAAAACCAACAGGCGATGCGCCTGCTCTTTGCCTCCATACTGGATATTAAATGAGCCTTAACGCCTGCGTCAGACAATTTAACAGGCTTGTTCCGTATTCACTACTTAACTTCCTGACAAGTTGTGAAAAGGGACTACAATTCTGATTTTATTTTCCGTTTTCTATACTATTTTAGTCACCCGTGTGATGGAATTCCAAATTATAGTCAACCCATTCGAAACACCGTATACATTTTGTGGTGATGATGATGATGACATACAACAGAAATATCCATCTAAAGTACAATAAAATTGTCGTGACTATACACGAGTGTATGCACGTGACCGATACTAGTGCAACATCGTGACAGGCGAATTAGCTGATATAGTGACACTCTGAAGTGACACTCGATAGATATAGTGATACGACTCGAATAGAATTTTGTTACTCGAGTCGATTCGAAGATTCTAACTCAAGTGCATAGAGGCTCGAGTGACATTTTTTTTCAATCGAATTTGACACATTCACTCGAGTGACTCGAGTAAAAATAGGGCTCGAGTCGCATCACTAGTTAGCTATTGATGTTCGCAGGTGACAATGTGGTATACGTCAGTGCTGATTTTTTGGGTTATTCAATAAGACGTATTTACTATGACTAGTCGCCTCGGGTGTGGCGTTTTAACTTTTAAGTTTAAACCTTTTAGGACTCTTTTGCTTCTTAACGACTTGCGATTGCGACTTGCGACCCTGACTTGCGATGGATCATTACGATCGAACTGGAATAAGCTGGTTTCGTCGAAAGCAAATCGTTTACGACGTAAACGATGTAGGTACTCGGTTGTTGTTGATATCGTAGACGATGTACGAAATGAATGAGGTGTTAATAGATTATATAAGTTCAAAAATTATGTAATCTATTGACACATCATTTATTAAAATCGGACAAACAAACATACATTGACGGTCAAAATCATTACCCTCCCTTCTGGCTTCGCCGTAGTCGGATAAAAATAAACTCCGCGTGACGTCTGGCCCACACGATGTGACCAAAAATACTCGGAACATTACAACAATACCAACGCGAAACTGCAATATTTATTATTTACACAATCAACATCATCATCACTATCGTTGCAACACTTCATACAAATGATTCAGTTAATTTTAGTGTGAAAAGGAAGATATTCAACTTAACATTTTGGGAACGACTAGGATTACAGAAACTCCAAATTGAAAATAAACTCAGCTTGGAAGTCCTGAAGGAAGCAATTTCTACAAACACTCATCATTAATTACAAGTTACAACTTACAACATTATGATATTTCTTATAATATTAAGAGTTAGAGAGATTATAATATTTATAATCAAACCGATTGTACCGGATTCGCCATTAAAGAACAATAGACAACCACTTGAGCATGAAGAGAACTTTCTTCCTCAACCGCACAAAATGATTGTTATGGAGTCGACATAATTACTGTTACGTCGTCGGTTTGCTCATTTACTCGTGCGACTTTGTGCGGGATTATAAGGAAATTGTGACTTTTATCATCTAAAAGACATCTTAAATAGCTACACTTATATAAAACTTGACTTGCCTATGGCTTTGCCGCACAATAGATATAGTTCCCGTGGGATATTCTATTTGTAAACATGTTCCTTTTCGGGATAGCCTGTGTTGATCCTTAACTGCTACCATACTATAATTTCGTCAAAATACTTTCAGTAGTTATTGCGTGTAAGAGTCACAAACATCCATCCATCCATCCTCACATACTTTCACATTTATAATAGTAGTAATGTACTTTAGATATCGTGAAGTATTAAAAATGCCTTTTGGTCCAATAACGGGCGTCATCAATTATTATTATCAGCCTCCCTAAATTCGCCGCGATAAACGCGAGAGAATCGAGAAGATACCAATCATAAGTGCTCATTGCGAACGCACACATACTCACGTCACACGTGTGAATACGGACTTCAACCACGTCTGCAGTCGATACGGTCACTTCCGTTGTGTTTAAATATTTAAGGCCTTCTAGTGCAGCAAAATGTTTAGAAACTGGTCGAGTAGGAACTTTGCCGATATTGTGCATATATAAAGCCTAGGACAGTGAGACGCTCTTTGACACATTCTCGTTTAACGTTTTCCTCACGATTATGTGTTCTACCTAGTAGGTACCTACCCTTAAAATTATGTAAAAACCACTATAAATACCTTTTCAATATATTCGCCATGGCCCACACTCACATAATATTTGCACATCGCCAACTGAACTGACGCTTATCAATGACAGATCTCGCTGTTATCACAATCTGGTTACACGTCAGTCAAGACTATCTCAGAGATACTTTCGGATAGCCATCACCGACGAAAGATGTACTTGAGACGAACAAACAGATGATAAAATGATGCAAAGTATACCGATTTGTGTTTTTATGAAACGGACCAGAAACTTAGCAGACGGATCGCCTGATGGTAAGCGAATACCACCACACATGGACACTCACACCAGAAACCCAATTCTCGTAAGTATTTGTAATTATATTCCTGTTTCGGTCCGCGCGGTGTCGCATTCACACACGGGTCAATCGCGCGTGTGCGAGTTAAACACAGGGCGCGGGTCGAAACAGGACTATGATCACAAATATTTATTATTAAACGTTATTTCACGACGGTTTTCTGTGAGTGCGTGATAATTATCTGTTATAATCGGCCCATTTTAAATGTTCTCATATTATTTTACATAATACTAAAAATAATTTTGTTACTCTCATGAAAAAACGGTATTTACAAGCTCTTAAATTTTTTGCATCGAATTTGCATCAATGATATATCATCTCAATTATTTTGTTTATTCTAAAATTATTGTTTGTTTCAATGTTTGTTACAGAACAAAGAGCAATTGTGAATTGTAATAAGTAAAATGCAGCCCTCTACTCAACTTAAAACATCATTGTTTTGTTTTCTCATCAAAAAAACGAGATATTTTCTGACAATACTGTATAAGGTATTACTTGTGTTTCTAAGGAACTTATTTATAGTGACTGTTCCATGTTTTGATTAAAGTGTGAGTTGTAACAATCGATAAAGGTCTCACTAATGTTCGTATTTTCGAGTCTGTAACTACCACCATAATAATTTAGTAGAGTGTAGACTATTAGACAAGAATAGAGGGCCAACTAGAACAAGTTTTCAAATCTTTGTAAATGGTAGTAACATTTACAAAGATTTGAAAACTGCTCAAGGTTTTTGCAGAAGGACTAAAACTAGGACTGTAAAGATATCGGACTTGCTATTGGTGAACTTAAGGGCCCTAGAACAACATACAGAACCGCAATCAGGGGTTTTTACGTCGTGATATCAGAACCCAAAGTCTCGTTACTATTTGTGATCATAATCCTGTTGCGGTTTGCGCGCTGTCTCACTCGTTCAAGCGCGATAGATGCGTGTAAGAAAACGACATCGCGCGGACCGAAACCGGATGATGATCAAAAGTAGTTACTAGAATTTGGCTGACAGCTGTTGCTCACACGACTAAGACCCAAATTCCACAAAATGCTGTACCTGGTGACAAAAATTATTATTGTCAGTTTTCGAAATAATTTCCGCCACCAGATGGCACTTTGTGTGAGTCCGGTTTGCCTCCTAGCGGCAGGTTATCAAAAACCCATAATCTCGTATTTAACTTAGAGTTTCAATGAATTTTATATTGAATTAATCGTCGTGATGTCACTGATTTTGGAATTAGCGACAATCAAAACGCGTTTGATGTAGCTTAACGAGACTGTATTTAAGTAAAACTATATTATTGTAAATGTTTATCATTTATTGGTAAAAACATAAGGTTCACATTACAATATTAAAAAAGAAGAATTAAAAACTAGTTATGATAACAAAATCAATTGTACCATAAAAGTAGGTAAGTACTAAAAAAATAATAACTACTCCAAAACTTAAAATGCTACAAAAAAAAGAAATCTCCCAGGTCGTCCCCACCAGGCAGAGTACCTAGAAGGCTCAAAGAGTTTCCTCGCTGGATTGCGATACTTATTCTCTGGGCCAGGTAGGTGCCGGCTCTGGGGTCTCGGGTGGCCTCAATGAGTTTTTTGGAGATTTCTCCGAAAAGTTTGTGCGCACCCAGACCCCATGTACCTAAGGTTTCAACCCCAAACGGTTCAAATATGAGATCCCCACTAAGGTTCTCATATTTGCGCCGCTTGAGGTTTTCCGCCTGATTGGCGGCCGCACCTGCAGAACTCGAGGTGCCCTGGACATGGGACGGAGCAAGTGTATCGACGCAAGTAGAGTCCCATACAAGAGCCCGTCCCACTCTCCAAGGGACCAGGGTCATACCGTCTGGTCTCCTGCCATCGTCGCGCGCCAAACCAGAGGGTTCCAGCACAGCTGGCACTCCGGCGGTGACAAGAGCCCGACGGATGAGATCGTTCAGGCAGTGATGTCGGGAGATGCGGCCGGCGCTTCGTTGACAGGACAGCCCGTGGTGTCCGAGGCTGTCCACATTTGCACCAACACAGCGATGGGGGACGACGTGGAGGGTGCCAAGACGCAGGGAAGTGGCTAACCGGAAAGCTGTTCGATCCAGCAATGTGCCCGTATTGGGTGACGGTAATGCTTGTAGCCAAAGGCCCGACTCCCACTTCTCCGCAGCTAAGAGGCGAGCCTGCTCCACAGGACTGGAGGACGTATTAAGAAGATTATTCCGTACCAGTCTGCAGAGTGGCTCGTCCCAGAGCCTTTGGGAAAAAGTATTGTCAGGCAATTCGCTACAAGCACTAGTTACGCTCCAGGCGTCCTTGGCCTCGTCCAGAAAGGTAACTGTATTGGAGTAGGATGGGTGATGTAGTATTTTGGAGATAAGACTATGGTTCGCGTGGACTGAGGACAAGAAGGCCGGAAGCGATATGTCAGAGGGCTTTCGAACACCCAGGCCACCGAACCTAACTGGAAGCGTTGCCTGAGTCCATGCGCGGTCATCGAAATTTGTATTCAAAATAGTGGAGAGCGTTTGTCTTATGGTATCATCCAACTGTTTGAGAAGTTGAGGGAACTTCCACAGTTGACAACACCGTAAGACATATGTCAATTTAGGTACGAAAATGCAAAAACGGATTAGGGTGAAGGCCATGTGACAGTTAATTTGGAGGAGGCGGTCTAAAGTTTCATTAAAATTTTGTAATTTGTTATCTAAGAAGTCCGGGAGAGATTCGTCTAAAATAGGTGAGCCCAAAAGGAAGAGCGAATCCTTGTCAATGACAGACAGTTGTGTAGCTATTTCTTTAAAGCTGGATATAATCGCGTTTCTATCCCCACAACTGTCTGGCACAAAAAGTTCGCACTTACCTAGGTTCACCTGCAGACCTATTTTTTGGAACTCGCGGATCAGAGTGCGGAAGTCTGATAGTACAGTGGGTGCATCGCTTCCAAGGGTCCCATCATCCAAATACCAAACATTAAATTTTGAATTTAGAAGCTCGATGACCGGGTGTATAGCAAGGCTGAAGATTGCTGGACCTAGAGGGTCGCCCTGTTGGCAGCCCACTTCGGATGAGGTGGTCTTTGTAAATGAGTTTGGTGGGGTCGTTGTAACACTGGAGCATAAATGGTAAAATGGCAGGTGCTTTAGATTTAATTTGGGCCAACAAGGCGCCTCGGTCAACTGAGTTGAAAGCGTTTTTGATATCGACCTTCAGAAACACATCATCGCCTTGATTGTGGATAGCTGTCCTGAAAGAGTGAACGGCGGCCTCACAACCTCCTTTGCAGACAAAACCGAGCTGTTTTGGCTGGAAGTATGACGCGAGGGAAGTTACCGATTTGCAAGCTAGTTTGGATGTAAGGCGCCGGTATGTGGAGCCGACAGCAATCGGACGAATGCCACCATCTCTCTTCCTCAAGGCGCAGAGGTTAGCTCCATACAGAATGTCTACGATATCTGATGTGACCCCTCCACGTAGCATCAGGTTGCACAGATTCGTAAGTTCATGCAGGAGCTTCTCGCCAGCCTCCCCGCAGCAACCGCTGGTGAGGTCCTTCAGATGCTGAGGGGTGAGACCGTCGAGGCCGCCAGCTGAACCCGGAAGAAAGGACATGATGGCTGCGCGTACTTTGTCTGTCGACGTTTGTAGTGGTGGTAATGCGTCATTGGAAACTGCGAAAGGATTTGATTGTGATGGATGTTTGTTTTGCAGGGCGATGAGGGTTTCTGGGCAGTCGGGGGCGACCGTGTCATTGGAAAACAGTAGCCGCGCTGCACCCTTAATGTCTCCATCACTTATTTTATTTTCCACAGTTTTCACGATGTTATGTTTGACCGTGGAATGTGAAGAAAAATTTGGGTTGAGGTTAATGTCCGAAACACAATTCTTTTTGATTCTTGAAGTGAGGGAGGCATTGTTGAGCGGATCTCTAGTGATATGCAGAAAACGGTAGGGAAAGGTGAGTAGATTTTCCCAGGCTTGCCTCGAGTTCTCCAGCACTGTGTGGCGTATCATCTCGGCAAGCTTCTGGGCTACAGTCACTCTGGCACCCCTAGGGATCCGTCTTAGAACTGGTATAAAACGTTTAAATTTGGATATTTCTTGCCAGAAATTTGTTTCATAAATTGGGTTCGGAAGTGAATTGGTTATTGGGGGACATGTTCTACAGTGTTAGAAGCTGTTTGTGGCATTTGCCTACGTGGATGTTCAAACCCCGCTGGCTTTTAAAATATCGGGAACAGTGGGAGCATTGCAACAGATTTCCAAAGGACACGGTCGAAATATTAGAGGTCCCTGCATCCTGGCTGCTTGTCATAGGTTGATAAAGATAAACTATAAACGATAACTTATATAATAGAATAAACTATAGACAAAAATTAAAAAATTGCTTAACTAATATAAAAAAAACCTTGAACCTCTTGGGGTGCAAACTGCTTAAAAATTATATCCTCCTTCTAATGGTGCTTGTTTGGTCATTCACCTACCTTGATAGCTCCGATCGCAAGTTCCAGTCCAACAAGGTGTAACTAGGAACCGTTGTTGGTTACTGAGCTAGGACTGTCCTAGTCCATTCACTACTCCAACCGCGTACATCGATGTTATGGTGTCCAACAAAACATCCAGTGTGTATTTGGCGTGTAAGTAGGAAACACCGTTTACTCAACTTGGGCCGTTCCAAGCCATTCACTGCTCCATAGTAATCCGGTCGGTAAAATAAGTCGGGGTCCAGGCGTTGGCAAATCTTGAAAATTACTCGTAGAATTTTCTGAGGTGTTCCAAACGTAATTGGTATTGTTTTATACAAGTATAACGCAATAAATATTAAGAAATAATTTAAAAATTTCGAGACATATTGTTGTTGCTCTGACGTTCAGTTGACGTTTTTTTTTCTATTATTGTTAGATTTAATTAGCAGTATCGACCTACTGATGTTTTACATGGCCCATGGGTAGTTTTTCGGCGAACGACATTTCGGAATGTCATTTAAATGATATTTCGGAGAATGTTTCTTTTTTTTAAGAGGCAAGGGTTAAATTCAATAAATTATTTGAATTATTATAGGCAAATTTCGACCACAGCCAAAGGGCGACCTCCAGTTTATGTTATTTTATCTCTTGAAGAAAGCAGGTTCAGTTACGCAATAATTTTAATTAAAAAATGTGCTTTATTAATAAATCAATGTATGTTGCACAATATTGATTATTATTGATTATTCATCCTTAAATTACATTCTCTTTCTTGGAAATTGATGCTGTAATACTCGTAATTCGTATATTCGGTCAAGTAATTTAAGTTTTTGCTGATCCCCATTTCAAGCAGATTCTTCTAAAATTAGTCAGTAATATGGTTAAAAATAAAACTTGATGAAATGATAATGTTAAAACCACCCCTAATTGATAACCTTCTCCTTTTAGAAGTCAGTCAGGAAGAAATAAGACGACAGTCAACCACATGCATCCAAAGGAGTATCAAGTGCAAGACAATGAGACAGACGGTGTAATCTCTATCTCGTTTGAAGTAGGCACTAGACGTTTAACCTACGAGCCAAAAGTACCAACACAAACACGGAAGGATAAGCCTTCGAGGCTTGAAAGTGGGTCGAGACTCGAGACTCGCGAAGGAGGCTCTGTTTTACAATTATATCGTTAACTAGATACGGGTGTCTAGGCTCTAGGTATTCTCTGTAACCTATGTACGTAGTTTGTTTTGATACGACACTTTCTAGTACCTATATTAAGTAGGTGCCTAAACTCGATCAGAAATAACAATATCATTAGCAAACTGCTTGAGTCACTTTTCTTAAACGTTTTCAGAGCAATTAGCCAAGTTGCAATCGCTGATTACGACGAAGTTAGAAAACAAAAATGTATGAGATTTGACATATAAAGCATCGCTATGTCACTTAGCGATGCTTATGTCAAATCCTTCGATCATTATCACACTAATACGTTGTATTAATGGTTGAAGGTCAAATCCCATACATTTTTGTTTTCGAACTTCGTCGTCGTAATTAGCGATTGTAACTTGGTTAATTGTTGGTTAACTTGGTTAAAAATTTTTCATTCTCAGAACGTATTATTATAAAGTAATTATAACTATTAGTGGTTATGTACCTGCTGTCATGCGCGTGCGCGTAATACAATACAAGGTCATTTTATATTTACACTAGATGTTGCCCGCGATTTCGTCCGCGCAAAAAGACATCCGTCGGGAATCGTACATTTTGCTGTTATAAAAAATAGCCTTATTAGTCCAGGGTCTAAACTACAACCATAACAAATTTAATTTAAATCCGTAAGTAGTTATTGCATGAAAAGGTAACAAACATCCGTACAAACTTTCTCGTTTATAATATAATAACTAGCTTTTTCCAGCGGCTCCGCCCGCGTAAACATAGTATCCCATATCTCACGGGAAAACTGTACTTTCTCGGGATAAAAAGTAGCCTATGTTTTAGCTACCTACTACCATACCAAATTTCATCGAAATCCGGTCAGTAGTTTTTGCGTGAAAGAGTATCAAACATCCATCTATCCTCACAAACTTTCACATTTATAATATTAGTCGGAACTAGGAAGTGAGGATTCAGTCTGATATTTTAGTTAATTTATCTTTGACTTGCCAAGTTGCCATCTAGTAGCAGGCTACAGGAGTGGTGGGAGCATATTCCACCCCTCACTCTCTCAATAGGCTCAATCTGTGCCCCCACAGTGGGGACTGAAGGTGTTACATTATCTTTGGCATTACATTTAGTGAATAAGGCGTATGTAGCCTTTTAACTCATGTGATATTCGATGCAGCGACACAAAAATAAACATCGTCTTGCTACGTTAAAAACGGTCTTATTACCATGAATTTAAAAACTAAATCTGCATGAATCTGATTTTAATAATGTCATAACTAACTATGTAAACAGTCATGTGGTTCAAGCCATGAGGAGAAATAATTTCACCGAGCTCTTGACGTCACTAGTTATGTATTAACATTTTTACAACAAGCCTGTCAGTCAGGCTGCAACATTTGCACGTAAATTACTGCTAAAAATGTTACTAGGTATTGGTAGTAAGAAGCAACGCGTTGCAATACTTATTATATTTCAATACCACCAAAACACAATAAACTCACGTAGTAAATAAAATATAGGTACACTGTACTTACCAGAATAATATAAAGATTCCGAAATACACAAAACACACACAACAGAATTACAAATAACTTTTCACGTAGGTTTTCGCGAACGAAAACAGATAAATACGTAACAGACGCGTAAGTTCGAAATGCGGCGCGACTGACCCCTCTCGAGTACGAGTTGCGACTGACTGAGGACTGGACGAAGTGATTAGTGAGTGTTTGTGAGTGAAGTGAGGTGTGAGTGATGATTTCTCATCGCGTTGCGTTGGTCCCGCGCCGGGATTTGACCGATTTGCCTCGCTACAACTAAAACAGACTACGGTATGCCATAATAGGTATCCACTGTCTACAACGACAAAAAAAATGTATATACAGCCGCAGAATGTATAACGCCTCCTTTTTTTGGAAGGCACTTAAAAATTCAACACCTAGGGTATCTCAGATCAACAAACTGTTGAATTAACAAAAAATTACCCAAAAAATATTTTTTTTATCTAATAATAAATGTTGTATGACAACGTCAGTGGCTCAGTAGTTGAGCTGCTAGGGGTATCGGGTTCGATTCCCGCAGAAGGGCCAACAAAAATGTTTTTCTGTGTTCCTGAGTCGTGGATGTGTATTAAATATTATGTGTTTAATATAATAAAAGTCTTACTTACGTGTGTAGTATACAGTTCTTTGGGTACTTAGGGGCCGGATTGACGTGGTGTGAAGCGTCCATAGATATTACAGTGCAGTACACGGTACAAGTCATATTGGCTCTCTACAGTTGCCCTTTTAAGTAAAATACCCATAAAAATATATTTTTGAGTTTTGACACTACAATGTCGTCAAGGAAACGTTAAAAAAATCGGACTGTTAACAACGTTGCATTTGTAAATTAGAACAAAAAGCAAAATAAAGAATGGAAAAGAAACAGTATTTGTACACGGCAAGGAAATATAATGAGGAATGTAGAGAAAAGAAGAAAGCAAGAGGAGATTCCAACTCGTCGCACACAGTTGTTTTTGTGAAGGGAAAAGATGGCGATTTCAAGAAAGTACCAACACGGAGTTCCATCGTGTCTTATGGGACGTCGATTGCATCTGCTTGCATCTCAGAAACTGAGAAATTAAAGAAGATACCAAAGAGAAATGTGCTGAGTAAGCTCGATGATATCACTGCAGGTTAGATTTGAATTGTATTTTCTAAATGTTTCAATAATTTATTTAAGGGCTTAGAGACTAAAATATAGTATAATATGTAGCATAGTATTAATTATGGTCCTTCTAAGGAAAAAGGAAAGTGGAAAGAAGTCACTGAGAAGTTTCATGAGCATCTAGTAAGTATGCGCGCCCTAGAAACACTTCGACAAAATGACATAAGTATTGAAGAAACATTAATACTAATCGGAGCAAAATAGTTCTTATTGAAAGGCAGCATGGTCAATGCACCGTCGTTATGAGAAACTACATTTCTTTTCTTCCCGAGCATGAGATCACAAAATGCCCTCTTTTGACAGCTAAAGTAGAAACGTTTTCTTATTTCAATGTCAAATAGTCTTGCAATAATGTCAACTACTCCACATCAGGCGGTCCAAGACAAATAGTTTCTTTACGTTCTGCAAGTAAATGACTTGAAAATTTGATCATTTTGGACAGAAGATTTTCGGCAGCCATTTTAAAATTATGGGTATTTAGTAATGTTGACTTCTATTGACGACCTTGTTTACCATGGATTAAGAACTATTTCGCAACGAACTGTTTTGGATAAAATATTTCTTCTTTAAAATTATTTATTATGATCGCCATGCTAAGCCCCCTGATAGACTAATAAATATGACTATTATTTGCCCGCGGCGCCGCCCGCGTAAATAAATGAAATGAAAATTTTATTTCCAAATGAAACTTAATAAGCTTTTTTCGGAAAGTCGACAGAAAAATTTCCACCGGTTCAACCCGAACCTGCCGAGAAGAACCGGCGTAAGAAACTCGCACGGGGCCATCTTTTAGCAAAAAGATGGAAAATTGTTCATTTAAAAGAAATATAAATTTTACATTGTAAACTTAAATATATGTTAAATATAACAAAAGTCAAAAATACACAAGTACATAGTCATAGAGACAGCCTTGCAGGGGTGGAATTTATTCCCAAGGTGTGCAAACGTTAACAAAATTATTTACTATATAATGAGCTTTAGCACACAAAGGTTCTTTGACTACTTTTTTAAATTTATTAATAGAAAGGTTTTGAACGTTTTCTTGGATCCGGTTGTATAGGCGTATACATTGGCCCTTAAAAGATTTACTTACTATGCTAAGTCTTGCACTGGTACATCTAGCTTATGCTTATTACTTGTGTTTATACAATGATTTTCACTTTTCTTCTTTAAATTGCTTTAGTTTTTCCTAACAAATTATGTAAAATATACTGAGAAGTGACAGTCAGTACAGTACACCTATTTCTTTAAACTTTTCTCTCAGAGATTCAAAAGGGGACATTTTATAAAGAGCACAAATAGCTCGCTTCTGCAGCACAAATATTGAATTTATATCGGCAGCATTTTCCCATAAAACTGCATATGCTGCAGTACTTATATTTGCTAGGTTCGCAATATGAGGATCCTACTGTAATTTACAATCTAGTGTAATACCTAGAAGGAATACGATGGAGTCTACCATGTTAATTCCTATCCATCTATCCTCACAAACTTTTATATTTATAATAAGTATGATTGTAAAGAGTATCAAGGGACCAAACTAAATCTATTTGATATGGTGTGTGCTCGTAATGGTTTTGTAATTCAGATTTTCCTGCTCAAATTGAACCTTCACCAATTCACTATCAAGATTGATTATTATTATTTAAACGAATGTTGTAACGTATTTTGAGAATAATGTACAGCAATTGGTATTAAATCATCAATCGCTCTGGAACCTTGAGCTACCAACTACCATATTTAAAGAACACCTTTCTTTTCTTTGTTAAAGAAAATCTTTCGTATCTAAATAGTAAGGAAAACGCTTCGTTTTATACAAATCACGGGGTTTTGTCTATGACGGTATCATCCTATCATGATGTAATAGATTATTTATGTAAATCAGTTTACGTATTTACGTGTAGAAGCCCTAAATAAGCGAACTAATCACCTAAAATTATGTCATAGGTACCTCGTACGAACTACCTACTTTCGATAGGTGGTACACCCTCTGATATATACGTGATAAATTATCAAAGGAATTACAAAACACTTCTTTTTTCAAATAACTCTGTCACTACCTATGTTGTTTTACACAGCTCCTTGTTCCAGTGGTTTAGCTTGGCTTTCGACTCTGGAGGTCGTGGGTCCCGATCCCCGCGTTAGAATAACAAAAAATGTTGTTTTCAAGTCTGGTTAGGACAATGCAGGCTGATCACCTGACCTGATTGTCTGACAAGATAGATGATCCATGCGTTGGATAGGCATGTAACAAGTCTGCCCTGTGCCTGATCTCTCGCCAGTTGTGTCGGTATTCCGTTCCACTGGGTTACAAAAGTAAAGGAAGAGAGCTCTTGTGTATTGCACAGACACTTAGGCACTATGAAATAACTCTTGCGTATCTGGTCTGCTTTCAATGAAATCGGCACCCGTAACCGAAATCGCTGTAGGGTTAGCTAATATATTATGTAAACATAAAATTTGGCACATCACATTGTTAGTGCTCATGCATGACCCTATGCCCTATAAAAACTGGAAAGTCTTAGGTAGGACAAAGAAATCGATCATTTTGATATGTTCGGCCCTAGAAGGCACAGTCGGTAGAAAGCATAACACTTTAGTTTATGGATAGTCCTTCTACAGCTTTTGAAATTTACTTTCCCCAGCCTAGATATATAGATACCATATATTATTTTTATAATTTCCCTCGTACCTATTGTTTTATGACATTGATTTGCTAAATTAAAATATTTATTAGTCGATGGATTAATTCTGAAGCATTGTATGACTTTTACCAGTTACCACTATTAATTGTAGACATAAATTTGAGATGCGGGGCGGCTTTTATAAATGCAATAGTAATGCAAAAATTATATTTAGGTAACCAGGACTACCCACTTATCAGTTTGCACCCTTAACTTCGTTTTGCGTAGAACCGACAGAACCGAATCCTATTTTTTAAACGGAATCCTAAGATAAAATAAGTTACTCCTTATAACATATTCAGTTATGTGCCAGTGAGAGTCATCAGAAAATCGGTCCAGTTTTTTTCAGAGATTAGCTAGAACAGACAAACAGACAGACGGAAAGATATAAATGTTAAAAATAGTTTTTTTATTGTCAGCGCCGTATATACTCTCGTGTGCATTTAGTGAAAAGCTATTAATTTGAAATTACAAATAGACACTTCAGTTATTTGTTTATATTGCTATCTTTTTCTCATCAAATGTAGAGTTGCTAGAGTCTGTGGGCACATTTCCGTGCTCTACAAATAAAGTCGCAATTCGCATGCAACAATTTTCAATAAAGAAAAAAATATATAGTTGTTTACATCACAGTGATGTACATTAAAGTAAACATCATAAATGATGATGACTTTAAAGATACTAAAGAGGGGAACGATTCATTTCAATGGCGGCTTCAAGGTGAGAATTCATTACGTCTTGTTACCAGAACGATAATTAATGACATTTTCAGATGATGGTATTTAAATTAATTCAGAAAATTTAAACGAGAAAGAAATAATTCTGGTAGTAAATAAATTTAAGTATTGTGATATGGGGCATATACCAAAATAATATGGATACAAAAAGTTTGGTTTCCCGGAGAGAAAAAAAAATGCTTGCCCCAACTCACCTAGAAGTAAATAAAGCAAATCATATAAATATAGCAAGAGAGCACATTATAGCATCAATATGGATGTTGTCTAGTGTCAAATATCACATTTTTATGAATTTATGTTGATGAAATTATGAATTTAAAATTATTGAATAGAGATACATAGATCTAAATTGTACTTAGGTTGACGCGATTAAAAATTTGAACCTGGGTAAGCGAGCTCTGCTCAGAGTTCTGGTAAATAAAAAAAAAAAATCACAAAAATATTTACCTGACCGGAATGCTACCCCATTTCTAAATTTTCGAACACAGCAAAAATTGCACATACGCATACCGAACTGCCGATCCGGCTGACATTATAGAGTATATAATGTCAGCCGGATCGGCTATCTATAATAGAGTCGAAATTATTGATGTATTGTTGCACGGCAAAAGATAAAATATAATATATAGCTTAAAAAATGCGCAGTTTCTCAGGGATAAGACGAAGCTAGATCGATTTTTCTCCCCCTAAAACTCCCTACATATTAAATTTTATGGTAATACTTGCAGCCGTTTTCGAGAAATCGATTATATACAAGATTGTCTCGTTTAAGTATAAGATAAGCAAATAAAAAAAATTGCCCATCTCTTTTTCGCAAAATGATTTGTGACGACACAATCTACTACCGCCAATGTTTCTCTTTCTTATTGTAAATTTAAATTGTTTCTTTCAGTCTTTAATCTTATCGTTATTTTTTAAGATTTACAAAAATGGTTTTAGAATGTTTATTAACATGTTGTCTAAAATTGAACAGACGAAAAATATTTTTTAGCCCAATTGCCTATTGCCCTTATTCCTGAAAAAAAAATGGGCTAAACGAAATTGAATTATTACATCGCTTAGTAAAATTCACACTTGGGAGTGCCGTGCCTTTTTGGAATATAGAATACAGATAATTTGAAGTAGTGCTGTAAGTTAACGAACACTCGACCAGCTAAGGAGACTTAAAAGTTTGAGGGCTTCTCAAAAGTTACAGCTGCCATTCTACATATTGCTTCTACGTCCTAAAATCGAGTCCTAGCATCGCTTCGAGAACGAGAAGATCTTACGTAGTTTACAACCCGTCAAGGTATTCAACCGTTAGTAATACAACGGCTTAGAAACTATTCGTGTAAGTTCAGATGTTATTACAGACGTGAAACCCGAAGGATGCCAACATGCCGGATGGGAAATCGCCGGCAAGTTAGAGTTCTTAGTGCAGGACGCTGTAGGACGAACACAAGTTGACAGAATAATAGCTCATATAGAAGACTTTGCGAAGATATCGAAGAGGGGATATGTATCCTTTTTTCTTTACTCTTCAAAAGCTTCGTTTACGGCGACTTTTCTTGTACGTGTTAAACCCCTTCGTAAATTAATCAAAAAGTGATGGCAACCACAGCAGATATCAATTTGTATTGAGGAACATTTTTTGTGCCCTTATTTCAATCAAAATTAATAATAATCGAATAATAAATGTGGAACTCACGCCTTGAGCGAGCTTTATCTAGGTACCCATTGACCTGCACTGTCTGGTAATCAAGTTGGTATTAATTTTGGATACGTCGTGCTGCCATGTCATACTTGTTTTCTAACAGGATGTGTTCTTTTTTAACCGACTACAAATAAGGAGGTGGTTATAATATAATTGACCCTTGGATTTTTGTATTTATTTGAGATTTCATATAATTTCCAAAAATAATTTCCTATTTATATTCAGCGGGTTGACGTGTTAAATAGCTTATGTGTTATCCAAGATTTCCTAGTCGAAGAGCTCGCTAGAACCCCGAATTTCAGGAACCAAATTATATTGCTTCTTAAGAATGCCGACAAACCAATTCTATTATTAGGGAGTTCTGATGTTGTTGAATACTTTGAAACTGTTCGAAATTATTTATTATACTTGGGTACGTATATATTATATGATAGTAATACTATTGCATTACAATTTGGTAAGTCTCTGTCTACCTAATAATGCACATAAAACATGATCCATAGGGCTTGCAATGTAGATGCGCCATTTCTAAAATGTTTATTTGCTTGCATTAATATTTTATACCAATTTAGTTTTAGAGTACCTACGATAAAAGTACATAGAATTTATAAAAATAAAACTGAATCCATATTTCAAACCCCTGAAAAAGTTAAATAGCAATACTTATCGTTATTTTCTAGATAATTAGTGAAATCAAAGTTTTGTAATATGACAAATATCATACTAGTATGTGTACCAATATGAAAAGAGGTCAGAGACATTAGTTAACAGCGAGCACGTAAGAATGTAAACAAAACGTATGGCACGTTCTACGGGCCGTAAAACACGCCTTATAGTAACGTAAATATTAACGCGACAAAAAGTTAGCTGTTTCTTACAACTCCCAGAAGTAGCTGGTCATGTCCGTACAAATAATTCGTTTTTGTTTTAAATGTTCGCCATAAAATAATGCAGTTTGCACAATTACAAGCACATAGACCTAACATAAATAAATACTCACATTTTCCAATGATATGTAAAATAGAAAATGTGAATCATATTGCACACCCAATGATTTGTATTTTGTACTTCCACTTTGATTAACGTCGAAGTCTCGTATGTGCCTAGTATTAATCCGCAAGGTGTCATTGGTTTTTTGTTAGATCTCACAAGTGCCTGGTGCCTATAACCTATAACGTGACTACGATATGCGAAAGTACCTTTTCAAATGGAAACGAATTTTCAGGTTATTTACTAATAAGACTGGAAGACGATGGTCTATTCGACTTTCTGTCCCGAGCTCTGATCTGGCAGCTAACAGCACCTAATAGTGTTAGAGGCCACGGCATAAAACTGAGATGCGCTTTAGCAGCCGCGGCTCCTGTTCTATATCACACTGCGGCCAGGATGTTGGCTGTGGCGTCTTCGCATAGATTCCCCACCTTCCTCTACTTGGCATTCGTACTGGCCTGCGATTCGAGGGACATCTGTAAGTAGCGTTACAGGCTATAGCAAAGAGTAGGTAAATAATATTATATTCTTACGTATGTACAGATCAACAACTTTCATGGAAGCTTCAAAATCGATCGAACTTTTGTCAAGGTTGTATGTTGTCACAGAAGATAAGGGTAAAAGCCCCGATGGAAAGTCGGGGGGTTTCAATGATTTTATTCTATTACAATTATGTTTTAACCATCATAGGGGTTTTCAAAATTTTGATTGGCATATTCCACACCGGAAGCGGTAGATTTGTGTAAATTTAAGCTAGTTGATCTATGAAATTTTTTAAAAGTGGGGTGAAGTATTCACTATTGATTAGTGGTGGTGTTATTAATTGGGTTTATGAACACGCTTGTGGGGGTTAGGCGGCTTAATCGGATTGCGCCAGATCCGAATTGTGTCAAACTCTATCCGCTACAATTCAAAATTACAATTTAAATTGTATTAAAATACAATAACAGAGACCTTAGCCAAGATGCCACTAATTACAATGATATGATATTCACTAATTACAATTACGAAGTTCGAAAACAAAAATGTTTAGATTTGATAGAAGCATCGCTAACGCCCGAAATTAATTATCAATCTTAATCTCATTTTAGCTATCTGAGATCAAGATTTCAATACATTTCAACGATCCTAGGATTAGCTGAAGTAGATTGACGTGAATGTAGAAACGTTAATTACTAACGACTATTTACGTCAATTTTTGTTTGAATCTAAGATTGAAGTCAATCTAAGTTTTTAGGTACGTTATTAATTTCGGGCGTTAGTGACATAGCGATGAACTTGCCTAAACAAAAGGCTTAGGATGATAATACATTAAAAATACTCCATAATTTATAATGCGAAATAAGAATCTTCTGTTAACGTCCGAAATTAAGACCAATATCTATCTGTCGATATAGATTTACCATAGTCCGTAGTTAAGTACTCCTTGGATCAACTTTATAATAACTTTATAATAATAATAAATTAATTCAGACAAGTAATTATTTTAATAAATATTAGAAATTTTGACTAAAAATGTTAAGTATAAATGGAATATGGATCCATTAGTTACGTACAAAGCCATCTTTAGATTTATATAACTTTTTAAATTGATCAGAGGCATCTGAGACATAATGTAGACTCGCTTAATGTCGCCAGGTAACTCGCCTCAGTTAATTAACCGATTTCCGAATTAACGCGGATTAATTAAGTTAAACTTTCACCAGAATGCGAAATTACAATATGGCGGACCTTACTTTTTGTTGACTTCTAACTTTCAATTGTTACGATGCAAATTTTGATCCATTAATTTAAATTGTGTCATTTATTGGAACATAGCTGACTTATACCCGGTTTCTGAGGTGAGCTTGTCGGTCCCTTGGCTATTCAAAAGCGCATTTGATTCGTTAACGCAAACGTGCAAGCGTATCATAAGTGCTATTGAAATACCGACATAAACTACCGACAAAATCACCTCAGAAACCAGACGTTTGACTCATACAACTATTGCCGCGGCTTTTAGGGCAGTGCCTCGAATTTCGCGGTAAGCGGTCCGGCGCGCGCGGCGGCGTAGGTTTGTTATCTTATCAAAAGAAAATTTTCATACATCTTATCAATATACTAACCACAATAAAGTAGACTACTAATAGAACTATGGCTAATTTCAGTTATTGTCGAAACTGTATTTGAAAATCGAAGCGATGAAAAACGACATACCTACTGCAAAATATACGTCTTTAGTGGTGTCATAATGATACATAAGAAAACATTTCAAGCTTTTTAAAATGACATAACACTCATAAGTTACTATAAAAATTATTGCATAATAAACAAATGACTTCAGTTGTATTCTAAGAGGAAAAAACATACCTTCACATTTTGCCATATTTTCATAATTTGCGCACTGATGCCGCAACAAAAAAATTTACCCAGCAAATTTGCATTAAATTTGCTACAAAAAAAAACTAATTACAGAACTTCGGCAAACTTCGATAAACGTCAAAATTCTTATCGAAAATAGAAGATAAGGAAAAACGACATACTATGAGATGTACGTCTCTAGTGGTGTCATATATGAAAAAAACAATATATAATTAATTCATAATAAAGAATATATTTTAAGCTTTCTAAAATGGTGTAACACTTATATATTCCTCAAAGGAAAGTCACTATAAAATCAAAGTTAAATGTCCACATTTTAAGAATATTTTTCAACAAATTTTCATTCAGTGACTTTGAACGATTTATTTTCAAAAATAGGTACAGACACAAGTGTAAATCGTTTATATTTAGGTAGATTGGTCCTTTGTCTACAATTTGAGGTACAATACATGTACCTCTGCCGACTTTTGGAAAAAGCATTGATGGCACGGCTGTCTTAGGAGTGTCCACATAGTGCGGCGGCGCGGCGGCGGGCAGTGACAGCAGCCGTGGCCGACGACGCGCGCAAGCGGGCGCTAGTTGACTACACCGCTTGACAGAAATGCACTCCTGAGTCCTGACACCGCGCAATTCGAGGCAGCGGCCTCATGCTCTCATATTATGTGCACTAATAATGCATGCACCATTATATACGCATACCATTATGCACCACATAATGCACCATTGCTATAGACCTAAAAAAAAGCCTGCAGCTGCAGAGTGCAAATAAGATTGTCATCAAAGTTTTCAGAAAAAAAAAACAATGTATATTGAGAAATTTGTAATCATGATTTTCAGGTATTGAAATGATTAAGGAGAATATATTAGACAACGTGTTGACTCGTTTCAACCCCTACTACCCAGATACTCTGCCAGATTTCGAGAGCAAAATATTTGATCGTCATGACAAAAATGTACCGAGAGGTAAGCATTTGAACTAAAAGGCTTGCCTACTACTAATACCTAAGGAATTTTTTTCCCTCCTTCCAATTTTTTTTCTACTAACCAATGACTGCTCTAGCAATAATCTATTCAACAGGTCAGAGCAGTATTCATATGTCAACAACAATATCACTGCTCCTAGTTCTATTAAACACTCTGATGACCTATCTCAAAGAAAACCCAAAAAATCGAGTAGATATACCAACCCCAAACCCACATGCGCAAAGGTAAGGTTCTTTTGACTTTTTTATGATGCCCTGATATGTTATGATTCTTACACCTAAAGATATTCTCCTCCGATGTCTCTCTATTGCATCTTGGTATTTGTGTCCTGATGGTTGAGGAAGGTACTACTAAAATCTGCAAATCTGTTTATCAGTCCCCATACTCATAAAAATATTGGAAGCAAATCAGTGTCCAAAAAAGGGGGTAAATATTTGGTCATCTCTTTTGGAAAGTGCGCACGGATGCACTGGCAAATATGGTAATATCTATAATGATAGGGGCAGGAGGTAAAAGGCATTGTCTCGCAGATGTCACGCCTTTCCCTCCGTCCCATCAGCTGCTAATTGACGTGCAACGTGATACGGGTTTATCGGGCCTCGTTAAGCATGACTTGAGCCCATTGATATTTTATTAAACTTTACAGAATCCATTCTTAAATCATACAGAATTAAATCAAAACAAAGTATTTTCGAGCCACTCGTTTGGATTTTAGAGGAGATAGGATGCCCTATTAAGAGAAATGCGCTTTGAAGATGAACATCATACAAACGTATTTAGGTATAAATAAAAATAGCCCCTTATGATACCCCATACTATAGGGTAGACGCGAGAGAAAAAAATAATTCTTATTTTACGTGTAGGGGAGGTACATACACATATGCATTCATATTTTCATCTTTCTAGTACTAATCGTTTGGAAGGTAAGCTGTGGACGGTCGGACGGACGGAAATGACGAAACTATGAGGGTTCCAAGACGTGAACTTACGGTTTACGGAACCCTAAAATGTTTAACTTGCTATATAGGTATCTGATGAATTTGGTACTTTTTATGAAATGGGCCAGTAAACGAGCAGACGGATCGCCTGATGGTAAGCGATTACCGCCGCCTATAGATACTTGCAAAACCAGATGAATTATACTTGTAACTCCTAGTCTGGTCAGTGTTGCGCACTAGCGTTCCTGGCCTCCGGTTAAACCTCACCCACTCGGTGAACTAACACATACCTGGTGATACTTGGTGATAAACTTGAAAGAAAATTCCGATTTTTCTTTACGAATGTATTGTTCTGAAATGCGACGTGCAGATAGTGTGACATAGTCCGTAGGCATTCACTAAAAGGAAAATATCTATGTCATTAGGAATTCAAAATATAAAGATACATTTAACCAAAGCTCCGGTTAAAAAGCTAGAACATTTTGCTTCTCGCAGATGCTTTATCTTCGCGTATCGGTGCGAGTGTCACGCGCAGCGGCGTCACGAGAATATCGCGCTGACGGTGATTGCGCATGTCCTGCTGAAATGTTATGGCGACCACCTGATCGCTTTCTCCACCACACTCATGTCAGGTAACGCCTCATATCTCATGATTGTCTAGTACCTAAGTACTTTTTGTCGATTCAATTTAAACGTAGTCGGGTGGCTGTTGAGTGCTGACTAGACAATAATAGATATTACCGAGCATACTTCGGCATGAATGGGCAGGCTTGACCGGAGAATACCACGATTTAACATAAAACAGTCGATTTCTTTTGTCCAGAAGGAGGGTTAGGGATTTAAAAGGCCAGCTAGTCCAGCGAAGTTTTTGTTAGGTACTCATCTGGCGAGCGGCGGTCGGTGATAATCAAAACCTTCAGGAAATTTATCTGCTTGTTCACTGGGCATTTTCCATAAAAAATAACATCTGCTCTAGACGTAATATCGCTGTCGGTGCTCACCGAGCTACCACCTCGTGCGGACTGGACTCAGACTGTAACGTTTTACGGCGTGCAAGCAGATGTACATTTCAAGAAACTGTTGCTTTACTTCACCGTGGACCTCTTCAAAGTGTACACTTACAACTGCTATGTGAGTTATGTCATCCTAGTAGTCTTATAGCAAAAGTTGAAACACCTTTATTTTTCCGTAAAATACACCTAGGCTCAACAGAGTGCTAAGTGTGGGTTTTTCTTTTCGCATTCGATCGTGAGCGCGTTTGGCGTTCACTAGGAATTTGTATGTGATTTGACCTAGTTGTCGCGTTTACCACTAGGTGGCGCTGTACAAATCACATATAAATTCCTAGTAAATGCTAAACGCGCTCACGATCGAATGTGAAAAGAAAAAGTCACACTTAGCACACAGTAGAATTTTTTCCTTGGTAAAACTGATTTGAAACCAAGATTTGAACTGTCAACCACTGCTTAAGCACACACTAGCGCATTGATCATTAAGCCAGATGTACGTCCAATATAGTTACGTAACAAAACAAACCACTTATAATATTATATTACATTATGTAGCATCGAGTCTAGAGAGTAGTAGAAAAATAAAAGCATGCCATTGAAATATCTTTGGAATGTGGCTTCAGAGCATAGCTTTATATGATTAATCTCCTACTCAACAAGCTGCCATGAAAAATGGCGAGATAACGCCAAAAATAAACAACAAGTTTCTGGCAAACAGCCAGAAAGTGTTCATTTTGTTTTATGTTGGTTGAATCAAAATAATTATAGACTTATGTAAATCTACAAATAAAATCAATATATATATATATATATATATATATATATATATATATATATATATATATATATATATATATATATATATATATATATATATATATATATAAGTTATAAACTATAACCCGACTACGCAAATACTTATGTGGGTATATACCTATAATTTGCGTAGCAAATGTTACCGGGACCATTTTTACGAATCTATTGACACCTCATACATTAAAATCGGATCAGTAGTTTAAGCGCTACGATCGAACAAACATATTATGTAGGTATGTATGTTTGTTCAACCGTTGCGCTAAACAATTACATAATATTATAACCCTTCCTCTTGGCTTCGCCGTTGTCGGATAAACAAAACTTACCACATAGACTTATGAGACGTGACAACTTTTAAAACACCTACCTACCTGTCTTCTTTGACTTGAGTCATACCATACGAGAACCATACGAACGACGACTCAATAGATTCTGATAATGCCTGGTTTTAGCAAAGCTGCAGCTTGTTGGTTGAAGGTCATTGTATTATCATATTAATTAAATTATTAATTTACATGCAACACATAACCAACAATACCTATGTAACCGAGCTTTGCTCGGAGTTCTAGTAGATTTTGAAAAATTATAAAAGAATCACAATATTGATCTGACCGGGATTCGAACCCACCACATTTCGAATTTCCGAACAACGTAAAAATTATGACATACGCATACAAAACTGAAAGAATATCGAAATTATTGGTATAATGTATTGGTAGCACGACGAAAGAAAAAACATATTATATAACTAAAAAATGCTCAGATTCCCATGGATAAGACCTAGTTAGATCGATTTTTCTCCCCCACTACTTCATGCATAACAAATTTCACGGTAATTCTTGCAGCCGTTTCCGAGATTCCGATATTATATACAAGATTAGCTTGTAAGTATAAAATATGATTACTTAATACATTCCAATAATAGGTCTGTATATCGCGGCCCTTCACAATTAACCGCTTGCAGTTGTATTTCCGCAATGCAATACTCACTTACTCAATAGTTTCAAATATCTGCGACCACTTACTATCCGTTGGGTCAATCAAGATTCCCCAATTACTTACAGATTAATTAATTAATTATTCACTTAGCCTTGATTAACACTATAGCATCACTATAGATCATCAAAACTTCTTAGTATTTGACATACCCACAACCTAAATGACATAACCATCATAAGGAAGGCTCTAGTCTAGTCTACAAGACTAGAGCCTTCGTCATGCTGGTCCCACACTCTATACTAAGTAAGCTACGGTCTACCGCAGGTGCGTAGGTAAACTTTGATAACCATGGTATATTATCTGTGTAGGTATATGGTACGGGCTACCGTCGGGCGGCTTAATAATGTTTCAAAGCATGTAGCCTGTAGGTGCGATTAACTATTAAGTGACACAATTATTTTGTTTCAGATAGTGGAGTCTCGGCACTGGCTCCAAGGACTTGTGTGCCTCCTGGACTCCAATCAGAGCTCATCCCAAGTATCCTGGCCAACTCTACTCTATGAAGAGCTGCGTAAAGTCGCACTGCAAGTGCTGTACTGTGTGCTACCGCATTTACCACACAAGCTGTCAAAGGCCTACACAAGTAATATCACTCGCAGGTAAGGTTTTTGGTGCATACTTTGATGTTTACATAACTATATTATATTATTTTTTTATAAAAACTACACACACCGGCATATTTAGCGGAACATAAAATAAAGGTTTGATATCAGTATCATATAAGGTTGCTGGCTGGTTTATACGTCATTTAATTTAAAAATAAATATTTTCAAATTAAGAAAGCAACTGAACATCACATTTTATGCAATTGTTTTAATTTTATTCAAATATACCTTATCTGGAGCGAACTTCGAGTATTTCTTACTTCTGAGTTTGATTTAAAATTTCATTGAAATCCTGTTTTTTGTTAGTTTTTTTTAATCGCGTATCTTTTTGGAGTTGAGGACTGAATTATGCCTGACTTAGCCCCAACTGAGATTGCCAGGGCACTCGAAATGCGAAGAAATGGTCAAACCTACAGAGTGATATCCAGAGATCTTCGTCGACCAGTTTCAACGATCCATCGCAGTATCCAACGGTTCAGGGAGACCGGTACTTATGTGAGAAGAGCTGGACAAGGCAGAAAAAGACGCACTTCGAGTAGGGATGATCGTTTCATTCGGCTTCGTGTACGTAGGAACCCCCGTTTGACGGCCGTCCAAGCCCGACATGAGTTAGAAGCAGTGCGGGGTGTAACCGTAAGTGAGCGTACGGTACGAAGAAGGTTCGAAGAAGCTGGTTTGGGTTCATTTGTGCCCGCCAAGGCTCCAAGGCTCGAGGTAAATCATCGTAGAAACAGCTTAACTTTTGCTCTGGAACATCGACTTTGGAACGCGGACCAATGGAGTAAGGTATTGCTTAGTGATGAGTGCAGAATTTTCTTAAATCAAATTGACGGCAGGCAAAGAATATACAGACGCAAAGGAGAACGATCCAATCAGACAAATTTTGAAACTACAGTTGCATACGGTGGTGGATTAATAATGGTTTGGGCGGGCATTTGTTTGAGAGCTCGCACAGACTTGGTAGTGATTGACAGAGGGAGTCTGACTGCAGACCGCTATATCAGAGAAGTTTTAGAAGAAAATGTCGTACCGTTTGCCCCATATATCGGTGACGATTTTGTTTTTATGCAGGATCCCAGGAGACCATCGATAACATCATTCTCAGTATGCCTAGACGGGTAGAAACTTTAATAAGAGCTCGTGGAGGAAATACGCGATATTTATCACCATTTTTCTAATTTAATTAATTGGTATTTTAATATTAATTTTCACTTTTCCTGGTTACATGAAAAGTTCAAAAATGTACCATTTTTCACAAATAGCCTTTACTCGTAAAATCTGTTCTTAATGTGATCTCATTTTAAGTAAAATAAATGAAACTTTAAATAACTAAAGAAGTGTAGTAAGTAGATTTTAAAATAAAACCATATTTTTTTAATTATGAACCTTTTTTTTGTGTTCCGCTAAATATGCCGGTGTGTATATAACCTGACTTCGCTAAATATAACTATAGCCTATGTTATCCGCGCTATTATTACGAATCTATCGAAACGTAACTTATTAAAATCGGATCCGCAGTTTACGGTGGAACAAACACACATGCCATACTGCCAAAATAAATACCCTTTTGGCTTTGTCATAGTGGGGTAAAAATTGTAAAGAAATCACTTGTAACTCCTTTATGTTGCTCTATGCGAACATCCACGGGCGGTGGGAACGGACCAACTTTCATCATCCTTCAACGTCTATCAGGCGATCCGGCTGCTCGTTTCCCGTTCTTATTCCATAAAATACACTTTTCCTATTTTCTGCTGCTTACAAACTTTATTTGTAGGATGATGTGGCAAATAGAAGAGTATAACAAAAGTCCGTACGAGATTACAAATCTGTACTGGTGCACTAGGCTTCTGCAGGTGTCCACATATTTGTCACTACAAGACGATCCGCCTCCAGAAGCTAATAAACAATTTGATGAGAAGCTTATAAGTATGTTTATTTTCAGATTAAGCACGTCAAGAAAAATAGTAATTGGCATGTATGAAAAACTATCACCTCCTTAATTTTCTCGTTTTTAAAGTTTAAAGTTTGCTCAGTCTGTAACTCCAACACGCTTCCTTCTCATACTGCACTTTTTTTATTACTTCTCAGATAGCTTTAATTACTTGTTAGCGAGAAAAGTCGCAGGGTGTCGGTGGATACAGGCCGCGAGCGACCGGTCGCGCTGGACATCTATGGGGGAGGCCTGTGTCCTGCAGTGGACGTCACCGGGCTGAAACGAGAACGAGAGCTTGTTGTCAGAACCATAGCTTAGCATTTATTCATTCTGAAAAATCTTCTTCCAACTTTTTTCAGATCTCTGCAAAACGATTTTAAAACAGAGACATCCTCCTATGAAGAGAAGTCTCGTGATCGTGAGTCTATGTCTGAGAATTCTCACTCGTATATTCGTGAGTGAGTCTTGCACGGACAAAGCGACAGCTCGACTGGAATCCATATATTCCTTCGCGTTGGCCATGCTGGACACTATATTGGCTTTGCTGGAGAATCATTTTCTTATTAGTGACAGGTTAAGTAGTCCGTCCATCTGTAATAAAAACTAGATGTTAAAGTTACGCATTCAGGGCCAAGAAAAGCACTGAGGATTTTTTAATTTGCAAAATCTGACAGCTTTTTGACACCACAAGGACCGTCGGGCTACCAAGCGCCACCTGGTGACAGAAAAAGAATCGAAAATTATTATTGACAGTTTTTTATACTGTTATATATTTTGTGTTGGGTCTGCCCCCTAACGGCAGAAAAAATATCAAATACCCTCATTGGGCGCGTTCATACCACATAAAACTGATTCTATAATGAGTATCCGATGAACGACAAAGAAACGGTGAGTAGATTCAATGTAATATCTTCATGACTGCCGCGACTTTGTGCGCGCATACTCTATATTTTGTCGCGATAAAAAATAGCCTATGTTCTTCTCCGTGGTCTACGTTATATCTGTGCCAAATTTCATCAAACTCGGTGAAGTAGTTTCGGAACCTATTTAATCCAAACATACAAAAAAATAAACACATAATTTCTCTAATATTAGTAGAGACATGCACGAGAATCATAGAAAACCTTGCCAGGATACGAACCAACTAAACGCCTTATAAATGTTGACCACTGTGGCCACAGAACTAGCGTAACGTCAACTTTGCTTTCTCAAAAATGTATTTTTAATTGAAGTGTATGTTATAGATGGCTCATATCGACCTTAGCTCTGATCTGGGAAGCGATCAAGCTGAGTCCATCGTACGGAGACACGTTTGTGGCCAGCAGTGGGGTCTACAAACTCCTAGACATAATCACTGTGAGTAGGTTCATTAGAGACCACTTAATTCCTCGCCAGTGGTTTAGCTGCTATAATGTTTGCTTTCCTTCCGAAACCTTAAACCCTTCTTAAACCTATCGATCAAGCAATACACTCACCGAAATCATATTCTTTTATTTCTATGGTTTAAATGAAGTAAACAAAGTTTTAAGTAGGTGCAGTCGCCATTTCATGAGTCCTTATTAGACATGCCTTAAGGAATACCAGCAATTAGGTACCTTACCTACCTACTGAGGTATACTCGGTGTTTCTTATATCATTTATTTTTACTTTCAATCCTTATTGTGTAGATACTTTTTTATTATTATTCATAAAAACTACAGGCTTCATGCCCATACCCTTTTTACCCACATATTACAAATATCTCATGCTCAGGACATTTATACATTTACTACAATTATTTTATAACAATATATAATTTTTTACGAAGTCCATCACGGTTTTTTTTACTAAAGTCTAAATAAAATAAAATAAATTTTTTAAAAATAATTATTTATAATGAATTATAGTTTTTTGTCCGTCTCGTATGGCCATTCGAATATTATGGTCAAATACCTCGTCGACTGACGCTTCCATCGCCCGCCTGATGATCTTGGCGATGGCGTCCTCAAAGTAGTTGGTGTAGTAAACACAGGTGTTGGTTTGGCATCAATGTGGTGACCTGATGATGGGATCCATGAGGAATCGAGGGAACTCCTCGAAATTTATATTGACACATATAGTGATTTCGACTTTTTCTGAAGTAATCCAAGCATATGCTACCAAAAAACAAGATTTTGCACCAAGGTATACCCTGGATCCACAAGTACTGGACAGAACTTCTGAGTCCTTATAGATACATCAGATACATGTTTGGGATTCTGACATTGTTTAAAGAACTGCAAGCATTTGCCATAATGCCACTTACAGTAATCATCATCACCATCTTCACACGAAACATCAACATATTATTATGATGACATAGGTGGGTACTAACTACTCATCAGAGTTTTGTGCACCGATATCAATGTCTTTGAAATTTTGCTATTGCCAAAACTATATTCGTGATCATTATCATCACTATAGTATATTTAATATTTACTGCTACATTTTTGCCGACCCTATCTATCGGGTATCGGCCCATTTCAATAATCTATCTACCAATAACTAAATATTTGTTAAAAACGTCAAATTTGTATCGCAAAAAACAGGTAAATGGATTGAATGACGGCGTTTTTAACAAATTGTTATTGGTAGATAGGTTATTGAAACCGGCCGTATAACAATAGATAAGGCCTCTCAGAAAACTGGCATGAAATAACACTTGAGTTCATTTTGCCGAAAGAGTGAGAATAGCGGAGGCTTTTTTGTATTTATAACTATCTTAAAATGTGTTCATAATAATTGTATTGTATCTTTCGACTCTCAATGACCGTACTCTTTCGTTCGATAAATATATATTTTTGTAGATTACGGTCAGTCAGTATGCCACGTCCACCGGGCAGCGGTGCATGCAAGACAACTCCTGGCTGTTGTTCGTGACCAGGTTTGGTCGGTTGTATTAAAGTTCAAAGACTTTTTAACGTTCAATGAACGGTTACACCCGTCAGGTTAGCTGCCATTACGATGGAGCTTAAGAGCATAAGTGCATCGTTCACTATTAAACGTTTATGAGACAACTTTGAAGTTTGAACCGTTTACTAACACCCGAGGCCGTTCGCACTTCAGTTTTCTCCTCACTGCCAGTGCGCTGTGACAGCCTCAATCTCAGGTCCTTGGCTGCCTCCGTAGTCGTGGCGATTACAACGTCGTCATCCTCACTGAAATTTTCAACTATCCAAGTTGTCTTGCCACAACTCGGAACCCCGTTTAACCGGGTGAAGTTCGATGGTTTTTTCCACTCCACCAATTCCAGTCCAGTGAACTACACGTATTTGAGAGTCACAATATTATATACATTTATATTATACACATTAGTAGTGTAATAATCTTAAACCTTCAGTGGTCGATAATTCTTTTATTTAATGTGTGTACTCTTTTACACATCGCCTGTAGGCTTTAGGGGTAGGCGTAGATGTAGGTAGTTACAGTAGGTTTTAGGTGTAGTTATTATTTATTCCTGTTTATAGTAAAGACAACAACTGTCTGTCGAGGTCAACTAGTCATCCATATAAATAGAGAATAAGAATAAGAATATAATTTTATTTGCAAAAATATGGTACAATAAGATGGTACAATGTTAAATGACACTCATATTTTGTCGGATTTACCTCGACTTGCAAATGTTTGCGTGAAATTAAATTTATATATATCTAATAATAATGATTAACATCAGATTAAGGACAAATTAAGGGCAAATTATTGTAAAGTTAAGATTAAATTATAATGATCACATGTTATGAACGATTAATTAACTAAATTAAATAAAAACCTAGTTAAATAAAAATTATTTAATAAAATGTCAGTATCCGTCAAAAGTTTGATATTTCAATATTGAAAATTATTAAATGTCAAAATTTAGATGTCATATTAAGTAAGTTTTTTAACATAAATAAATTCATCAACAGTTTATTACATTTTGTTTATTAATAACTTAAAATATACTTATTCTTTTTTTATTGATTAAATGTCAAAGTTTTTAGGATATTTGGCAGTTTATTATATATGCGAATAGCAATACACTATGCATTTTTTGAAAACATTGTAAGCTTTTGTTCAGGAATATATAATTGGTTTCCTTTTCTACCTCTATATTTATAATCCTTATTTTTAGGAAACAGATATGCATGCTTGTAAACAAAAATTGCAGTTTCATAAATGTATAAACATCGGCTTGTAACTCTCTAAATACCCTGCACCACATACCGATCTTATACATTTTTTGTGTAATTTAAATGCTATAATACTCCCGCTTGAATTACCCCACAATATAATACCATATTGTAAATTAGATGACACATATCTGTGATAAGCAGTTATGGTTAGAGTAAAATATTATAAAGATAATCTATAAAATTAAATCAATACAAATCATTTCTAAGTAGCAGTTATGATTGATAACTCACGTACCAATTGCGTCCGCTCGCTTATGTTAAGTGAAATTTATCGGAACTCGTACGGTAAATACCAAGTAGTGGCTACTTCCTACTCAAGACTGACGACCAGCACGGCTGACAGACCCTCAATTATGGTCTAATGCATCCGTTATTTAGAGATTTACTACTTAAATTTTAAAGGTTCCTTATATGACCGGTCTTTCACTGTTTCTGCTTAGCAGGACATCTGCATGACATAGGGCCAAATACTGAACGATAGTAATATTAAGTGACGCTCAAGTTATATGCTGTCCTTGTCATTTCGGCTAGCAGCGACAGCGACAGCCTGAGCTTTTAGTTTCGATAAGCGTTTCAGTATTCGACCGAACGACCAACACATCTCAATTCTCATAACTTTAAGAAACGCTTGCGCCTCTTCACTTTACACTCTACTTTTCATGTGTAAAATATTTCAACCCATCATCATCAATATTTCAGTTACGCAAACCCGACGTGCAGTGTGTGTGTCTGGCAATACTGTGCGACATCGCGGTCGGAGGCCGTGGTGTCGCGCAATTCGTGACGTGGCGAGCGAAGCCGTGCGCCTCTGATGTGGTGAGATGTTCATAACGACGTGGCAACGCGTTACTTATCCACGTTATTATGCGACAAATGCTGATGGTGTTCCGTACCCAAAGGGTAAAAACGGGTCACTATTATTAGTACTCCGCTGTCCGTCCATCTCATGAACCGTGATAGTTAGATAGATGAAATCTTCACGGAAGATGTATTTATGTTGCCGCTATAACATCAAATACTAAAAAGTAAAAATGGAACAAAAGAAATGTTTAAGTGGGGCTACCATACAACATGGTATTTTGCCGTTTACAAAAACCCTTTATGCGCGAGTCCGACACTTAGCCGGTTTCATTTTATGTTAGCAAACAAGCAGACAGATTTCCTGATAAGTAACAACTGATTGTAACAGCCCATGGACACGAAACACCAAAGGAGCCACGACTGAGTTGCCGTCATGCTAGTTAGATGCCTGCAATCGCTATCAATAACAGGACTTATGAGAGTGCATGAGCACCCTGAAGGTAATCTCATAAGTCTCAGTTAACGTGGTAAATACTTAGGTAATTTTCAGTCCCCAAACGTGGTGCGGAGTGGAGCGACAATCATGACCCTCTTCGCGTCCATATTCCGAGACGAATGCTTGGCCACTGGAGTAAAGCTAAACGATAGCGGAGTTATCAGAAGTAAGTATTTAGATAATCCTTTACTGTGTAAGTAATAGGGTCTAAACGTATCTAGATAAACGATAGCAAGATACCAACACGAACGAAGCTTTGAGGAATCAGTATAAATTATTTTATTTTATTGATAGACTAGCTGGTGCGTCCGTGCGTGGAACAGTAACTTAATTTACTACTTATAACATCAGCTATCTGCCAGTGAAAGTTAGGTCAAAATCGGTATGGCCGTTTTGGAGATTAGTCGGAACAAACAGACATATAGCCAGACAGAAAGACAGACAGACAGACGGACAAACCGACAAAAATTTTAGACAAATATTTTTTGGTGTAGATACCGTATATATCATATTATGCGTTAAGTGTAAAGCTCTTAATTTGAAATTATAAACAGAAACTTCAATTTGATTTATTTGTATGTTTTACATACTGTGTAGGTAGGTACCTATAGCCAACCTGGTATTCTCGACATTATTACTAAATAGTTGACCAAAACGGGTGCTTGACTGCCTTCGTACCTACTTTGAATAAGCGGTTTTAATCCAAGTACAAAAATACTTAAATACTTTATTCCCATTGTAACATCGAGAAGAAACTTGCAATCGGTGAACATAACATAAATGCTCAGATGCAAAATAAAGAGAAAGTTGATACAATTTTAATGTTTGTGGATATTTTATGTTTCTGGTTATTGGTAATTGCCAATGTTATTTTGAATCTTGATTTACCTACTTGTTTTATTAGCTACCTCGTTCTTTCAAGGTCAGACGTGATTTATTACTTTTGTGTATTTTTGGATTTTACAATCAAACTTACTAAAATCATGGAGGAATTATATTAGGTCATTACATATGAAATTGGCGTTTTGTAAAGGAGGAACATAAAGACGATTTTTTTAAACATAATATATTTATTTAATAAAAGTACTTATATACCATTGCTATCTATGCACTTTTTCCATCTCATAGGTAGTTCATTGATTCCTATACTAAAAAAACCATTCGGTCAGGAATCAATAAAATCTTTTATGGCGCTTTGGACTTCCTCATCGGAGTTGAATTTTTTCCCTTGCAAGAAGTTATCCAAATTTCGAAAAAAGTGGTAATCTGTTGGAGCAAGTTCCGGGGAGTACGGTGGATGTCTTAGACATTCCAATTGTAGCTCCTCTAATTTGATAGCCGTCTGTTGTGCATGTGTGTGGTTTAGCGTTGTCCTGAAGCAGCAGTGGCCTAGAGCGACGACCGACCTCGGAGATGACCAACCTCGGTTGTTTAGCAGCTAGCTTTTCCATCATGATTTGCAGTTGCTGGCAATATACATCTGCCGTAATCATCTGGCCAGTCTTAAGAAAGCTGTAGTGAACGACACCGGCACTAGTCCAACAAACGCTCAAAAGTAACTTTTTTTGAGTGAATTTGCGCTTAGGGCAGGCCTTGGCTGGTTCGTCAGGGTTCAGCCATTGCTATGAGCGTTTCCGATTATCGTACAGGATCCACTTTTGATCACAGGTAATGATACGATTTAAAATCCCTTCATTATTGTGCCGGTTGAGTAATGTACCGCAGCAGTCGACGCGCGTTTGTCGGTTTGCTGCACTCAATTCATGAGGTACCCACCTTTCAAGCTTTTTCACCTTCCCAATTTGCTTCAAGTGGATTAAAACAGTTTTATCACTAACACCGCAGCCTTCAGCTAACTCGGACGTGGTTTGCGATGGATCCGCATCCACAATAGCCTTCAATTCTTAATTATCAACTTTGGTCTCCGGCCAAAAGCACCGTGGAGTGCTTGTTCTGCAGGTCGAAATTTCCCTCAAAAAAAATATCTCCCGTTGACCGTTAGATGACGGCTGAGTGTATCAAATATACAAAATTTGCCATTTATTTTAAGATAAAAGCACCATCCCTAGGACTATGTTTAAAGCACGTCATAGGTTATATAATATTGAATAAAATCTTCAATAGATGGCGCTAAGCAATTAACATTGTGGAACTTTATTAAAATTAATATTAGTGTTTAATTAAAGCATATTTGAATATAGTACACAATTATTTAACATGATATGTATGATTGGTCCATGCTAAAATATAAAAATACAATTTTGTGTGTAGTAGATAGTTAAATATTATTCATTATGATGGTGGGCTTCTGCCCACTTCCCTTAATTAAGTCTCT
Source organism: Phengaris alcon alcon (assembly GCA_037179445.1). Lineage (NCBI taxonomy): Eukaryota > Metazoa > Arthropoda > Insecta > Lepidoptera > Lycaenidae > Phengaris > Phengaris alcon. The sequence goes on along the minus strand of JAYRCH010000056.1, from coordinate 112,972 downwards.
GACCACGCCTGAAAGTAAAAAAACATGCAATCTAGCTTGCATCCTTTCTTTTTATTTTAGATTTACGCAATCCCTTACTATCTAATCTCGCAAAAGAGAGTTTGAAAGAGCTAGAAGAAGGTGATAGAAGAGAAACAGACTTTGTTGCTTTAGCAGATTTATGTGGTTCAAGACTTTCTAAGGTAGGTAAGATTTAAATTGTTATGGAATTTTGGGTAAAGAACTATGCCATGTAAGTTAATTAAGGAGGTGGAGGTGGGTTCACAGAATACGATGAATTCCACCAAACCAGGTTCTTGTGGATTTCACAGACCGTCGAAGAATGTTAATCTTGATGTAGATGTTTTTCTTCACCGTTTTTGTTTTCATGATAATTGACCTCGTTACTTCTTTCAGATCTATTGTCTCTTACATTGTCTTTCAGAAGATCTTGAGTTTAAAGTGTCCGTGGCCGATGACGCGTATAAATTATATAAGAACGTAAACGTTTCTCCACAAGATGAGGTGAGCGATTCAAATAATGCTCCCAAATAATATATTTAAATAGAGAGTATTTAATGAAATAAGACCCGGAAAATAGAGATTCCTGTCAGCAGTTTTCTTTCTTTCCACACTCTACACGAGTTTCAAGGTCATTGTCGCTCTTTCTGAGGCACAACCAGTGGTGGATTTACCCATAGGCCCGTGAGGCCCGGGCCTCACGTATGCCTGAAAAATTTAAAACCAGCTAAATTTTCAGTTCTATTGCCTTACCCAATAGAACTGAAAATAGTTCTGAATACAAAATAATATAAGTATCCAACTAGCTTTTTAACATTCCATATTAGCAGAGGCGGTGTAAGGCGTGGGCGATGGGGACGACCGCCCATGGCCTGGCAGTCCAAGCCTCAGGCAAGCCATCAAGCAGGCCTCGCGCCTAACAGCCGAAAAAAAATAAGGTGTATAGAAAATCCAAAAGTACACGCCAGAAGGTTTCTCTTATAATGAAAACATAAGAATTAATTCTCAACTTAAATATATTTCTCGAAGTCATAGATCGTGAACAATAGAAAATTAAAACTTTCCATAATCCTGTGTACAAATAAGGTTTTGTTAAATCAATTACGGACATTTTGGTCATATGATCTACTGCATAAGTAAAGACGTTTAGGCAGATAGTTAAAAATAGAATTTATTTCGTTCTTTATGGCGTTCTTTATACCAGTAAAATAAGAAAAAAAAGCTCGCTCGCTCCGCTCGCTCACTTTTGACCTAATTAACATATTATATTATTTTAAACTGACGTTCTGTTCTCGACGACGACGAATTTATGTGTGTTATGTTCCGTGAGTGGTCCGTTATAATCTGTTGATTTTATTTTATTTTTCTGATGTTCACAGTCTTTCAGGTTTTAAAGCTGAACAGATTTTAATCTGGAAAGTAGGAAACAAATTTTGCTCGTTCGCTGGCGTTTAACATAAAGAACATATTATATTATTTAGTACCAACAGTCAGTTATAGGCTATTGATTTAATTGTATTTTCTAAAGTACACAGTCTTTCAGGGTGTAAAGTTTAGTTCAGGTAGTAAAATAGAAAAAAATTTGCTCCCTCGCATTTCATATAAGAGAATCCGGAACTGGGCACTACTCATATTGAAGCTCAACTAGTCAATAAATGTATTACGACGACATAGTTGATGATTTTGCACGGGACGAAAGTCAGAAAGAAGAGATTTACGAATTGAGCAATACAGTATAAATATAATAAATACAGAATAAATTATAGTTTAAGAAAAAAGATAATTATTTATTTCGATAGTTTATAAAATATTTATTTGTGTTGTTTAGTAATTAAACTTCAATAAAATAAATATTATATAATTTAGAAATATTAAATCAAATAGGATATAATTTTGTCCATCAAAAAGGGCGGTGTATCAGACTGGGCCTAGGGCAGCAAAAAGTCTAATCCGCCACTGGGCACAACCCCTTGCGCCTCCGATACTCACTCGGCAAACCACAAAGCAAACGTGATTCTAGGCCTAAAAATCTTTTCAGTGAGACCGATAATCCTCCCCGGTCGAGCTAAGCCGAAGCATGATTGTCCCATTAACTAAAATTAGGGCATACCTATATTCCAGGTGATCCTAGTTTTATGCTCGCACTACCTCACGCTCAAGATAAACGAGACGTGGTCAGAGATGGTGACACAAACGCCAGAGTTGGTGCCGCAGGACGAAAAGATATTGGAAGAGTTCATACAGCTGAATGAGTAAGATGCATGGATCATATGTGGTACCTAGTCAACTCCAAATATGGCTACCCATTCTGAAAAGTCAGCTGCATACTAAGGTCATGTAGGTACTTAGGTCTTCACATCCACTGTCCACATTCATAATCTCATATTACGCTCCTAATAAATCTTCTGATTGATTCCAATATTCATGTTTTACAGAGCCTGGGGCAAAGAAATTAAAAACCAACAGGTGAAAGTTTTACAAAGGGACCAAGAAAAAGTTAGTTAACTATTAATATGATTTCGGAGTCATTTCCACAATGCAAAAATTTAAGTATAAGAGCCATCATCATCGAAGCCATATCCCGTGTAAAATAATAATAATAGTTCATTTTTCTCACCACAATAATTGATATACAATTTTAACATTTACAATATTGTGTACAGACTTTGTGGGGAGACTGGAGTCTTAAACTAAGCAGTTTCCTGCTTGTATGTCAAGATACCAGGCCTCCAACCCTAGCTTTGGCAAATATGAAATGTCGACAAAAATTGCAATACTTTTTTAATACAATTTAACAAAACATTGAATTTAATTCGAACATAGCAAATAACTAGGAAATCATACAGCTGAAGTGACATTCAGTCGCATAATTTCAGGCTTCTAAGGAGGAGGCATCACTCTACAGGTTCCTTCGCCGTGTGCGCTTGCAAGATGCGCTGGACGCGGCGCGCGATATTCGCTGTACAGCGCGGTCGTCGAACCGCGAGTGCTACACGTACGCAAAGATACAGAACACCGCGCGTGCACAGGCGCGCGTCAGCGCGGCTGAAGCGGAGATAGGGGATAAAGTTATACGGACGTATACACCGCCGTTGGATGAACGGGTGAGTACCTATTACGGTCGGGAGTAGCGTGCTTGACCGGCTCTCGAGTCTTACACGCACCGCACCGGCCGAGGCGGAGTTAGGGGGTGATAAAGTTTTAAGTACACCGCTGTTGGGGGAAGGCGTGAGTGTTCCTACTGGCGTACAGAAGCTCAATTCTCGTATTTAAAGTAGACTTTCATTGTACTTTGATTGTATTATAAGTGAAGCGACTTGTTATTATAAACTGATTTTGTGAAGTTTCGACCAATCGGGAGACGTTGCTTTTACGAGAATACCGGTTTGGCAGTTTTAGCGTATTGGGACTTGATTGTAATTGTATTAAGCAGAATTGACCCTCTGGTCGCGACTCACGAGGCACGCTGCAGAGCGTGGATGCCCGACTGCGCTTCTGGTTGAACGGGATAGGTTAGGGTAATATCTAAATTTAATTCGTTTCTAAATTCTCATTAGATGCCTGACAGATGCCTTGTAGCTCAAATCGCTGAATAGTTATAACTAAAGTGCGTCTCTTTCAGTCACGCACGAATATATTGCTATGACATTTACACAGGCGATAGGAGTGCGATAGCAATATATTTGTGCGATAATGAAAGAGGAAAGTAGCGATGAGTCAATGTACGAAATTCTACGAACTCCGCGACCGCACTTTAGTATGCACACATTCGTCCGTAGGCTGGTGCATTATATTTTGTATATCGATTGTTACAGAACATGATTGGTCAATATGTTCGAGTCCATACCGGAGATTGTGTTTGTGAGTTGTGTCTATGTAACAAAAAGAAATAAATATTTGATACGTCGCTCCCTTTTTCATTGTATATATATAAGCTCCTTCTGCTTATATATACGAGGTTGCCGAGAGACTTACAATACTTCAATTATGATAGAGACGTGGGAAAAACGACAGTGTACTCAATTATCTCAGTCCCTATCTCTATTTTAACGAAGTTACATGTAAAATAAAACATTAATTAGGATATAATAACAAAAAATGTATTCAATACATCACCAAGCACTCGCACATTGGAACCGGTTAAGTATAGTCTGGTACTAGACTAGCAACACAACACCTTATTGTGTCATACATAATAGAACATACCGTAGACATTATAGTGGGATAAAATATTTTAGAAATTCCATTCCAAAACTGTCGCTATGTCATAAAATAGGATTTTACTAAATGAACTTTAGCGCTTTTAAAAAGATTATAATAGTACAAAATATTAACATATTAAAATCGCTCGTATTAAAGACACTCTTGTTGACGGTGCAATTTCGCTAACCCAAAGGTCATGACCGTGAAGAGTATAAATAATTATTATTAATGGCTTACTACTGACGATCATGACTTCTGTTGGCCTTGCCATTGGACCAGCGAAATTGTACCCAGGGCGGAGAACTTAAAGCATATAATGTCTATGGTAAAGTTAATTGTTCTGTAAACCGGGAGTAACTAAACTATAAAAGTAACGAAACACCAACTAAATACCTTTTATTTAATGGAACCGCATATCAAATTTACAAATCAACACTGAAATTTGTATGTATAAGAAAAATTATACTTTCATAAAATTAATGAGTACTCATGCATATTTTGCGCTATTTCAAAGTAATATAATATTTGTAACCGTATAATACCGTACCGTATAAAATAATACCTATTTAATAGCTAATAATAAATAATTTTGGCGGAACCCTGATGAATATTCTACGTACCATAGACAATCATTTTATGTCTACATAACCATATTTCCAACCATATAGCACGTCTCTTACAAATTTACATTGTAATATTATAGTCGTGTTTATTTGAAGTCGGTTAAAAATATATTGTAATTAATGTGAAAGAAAGATTGACAATTGTGTCAAATCAAACAAATTGTCAAACCAACACGGTCTACTTTTACATTGCGCATGCGCACAAAAAAAAAGAACACGACTCAAGTTTCATTACACTACAATGAGCAATTAAGATAAATAAGCAAGTATAAAATATCATATGATAAAATGTCTAAAGACACTTTCCTTTTATACTCGGTACACACTAAGGGGAAAAGCTGTTAGCTGCGATTTATGATCTTAGTGTGGTCACAACTGTTAATTTTAAACTGACTTCCCAAAGGAGAAGGTAATGAATTCGTCGGCATGTTTTTTTTTGCCATTCATCATTGCAAATATTTTCCTCTTAGTGTGCCCCCAGTGTTACAAGAACATAGGTATATAGGTATAATACAAGTTATAATTATAATATGTCATCATTTCCGCAAGTATAATTTAAATATTCAATGTTGTAGCCGTAAGATTATAGAAATTATTACAATTATTAACAAGACTATAATATTATTTTTCTAGAAAAAACCTAACCATGAGCATGTCCGGACATTTCTAAGGAGGGTTCCGCAACAATCAACGCCCAATTATTTTTCTTCAAATTACTTCTAAAGTTATTGATCGATTTCGTTCAAAATAATGATTCCTAATGATTTTATAGCAAGATCTATCAGCATGGAAAGTTGCGAGTTTCTATGAAAACTCATGTATGAAGCCTAGGCTTTATTTGAAATTTCATGATATCCCACAATATGGGGTAGAACAAAAAAAAATACATCCCCACTTCACACACTAATAATTATTTAGTGATGCCAAAAATATAGCCTTTATTAAGCAATTACTATTACTACTATTACTCAATTTCGTTTAACTATATTAAATAATATAATTATATTATTACCGGAGCTAGTAAGTGAGGACAGTCGGTAATACGGAACCCTAAAAATCGAAAATTGCTTTATTTTTATGTAGGTAGATGTGTTACACTCGGTAAATGTTACATAAGTCGACTAGATGTTACAAAATTTTACAATAATTTAATATTTTAACCATCTCATCTTTAATATACGATAATATTTTATATTTATACATATCAATACAGTTTTCATTTACATTAACGCTTTTGTTAATATTTTAATGTAGTCAAATAAGTACGTCACGGTATTTTATTTAGATCAGGGTCAGGGGGGTACTTACCCCACTGACCCTGATCTAAATAAAAAAACAATAATTGGTTAAAAAATAATTGGTTAAAATAAAAAACAAATAATTGGCAACGACGTATTCGTAACGTTATCGAATGAAAATTGTTAGGGCGCTGTCGTGATTTTCATACAATTCTCATTCGATAACGTTACGAATACGCCGTTGTCAATTGTTCGTGCTTACCCCACAGTTCACACCGCGACGTTACGGGTCGCGACGCTGCATTTTTAAGATAGCTATTGAAAATTGAACTTTATTCACTACACAAAAAGATACATGTTTCATATGATATGTTTGACTGATCAAACACTGCACATGCGCGGTGCAGCGGGGTGCAACTTGATATTTGATCTCTTACAATGAAATGTGTATCTTCTTGTGTCATGTATAACGTTTAATTTTGAATAGTTATCGTAAAAGTGAAGCGGCGCGTCACGTATCGTTTCGGTGTGAATTGACCCTTAAAATTTTGATCTAGGTATGGGTATGTTTGCTTGTTTACATTATTATTTTGTCTTCTGCATTTATCAGCCTCAACTACTAATTGATATATAGTTCGTTACATTGGCAAAGCGTTTTATATAAATGAATGTTTAAGCAAGTTTTATTTATCATACATATAAATATCAAAATCAGCAATTCAACTAATGTATAATATGCACGCACACAGTTACGTAACTGTACATATAATATTCAACATTTAAACGCTATCATAATATGCCTTGCACGATTCAGAATTTCATGACACCGAAACACAGACAATGTAGGCATACGTGTACATTTTTATGATGATGTGTCATTTACCAATCTATTAAAATTTATATCTCGACAATCAAGAGCTAGGTTTGCTTATTTACGATCGAATTCTCAAACTCATCTTAAGTTAGGGCCCCCTCAAACACAGGTTCTCACTCTGCTAGACATAACGATAAGGACAGCACGTGACTTGAGAGCCTTTTAAATTTAATAAGCATTTTAGTATTCAGCCGTTTATTTCGATCATATTTTTCAGTTCCGATCTTGTAATTTTACCTTGGTCCAAGTAGCGAAGGCTTTGCGCCTAATGAATTGCTCAAATACGTTTGTACTATCGACTAGGTCGCACAACAATAATTATACTAGTCTGCGCGAGTATAACAATGCCCATAATTTACACTAAGAATATATAAAAAGTTGACACAATTGGGCAATATACATGTTTACGAATATCGAACACAGCTTACAGTACGCGACCGATATGAATGAGCATCGACCTTTGACAAAGAAATAACCTAACTAAGAGCATGTCAAGACATGTCTAAGGAGGGTTCTGTAACTATCGACGCGTTTTTTTTAAATTACTTATTAATTTTAAGTTACTGTCCGATTTCGTTCAAAATAATTTTCCTAAAGAGTATTTAGCATGATAAGTATGGAAAATTGCAAGTTTCTAAGTCTCATAGTTTAGAAATGCCAGGGAGCAACGCGTAAACCACTTTGGAGGTATATTACTCGAAAATGATTTATATTTTAAAAAGTCATGTATGAAACCTTACCATTATTTAAACAAACCTATTCGACGATATGGGCTGGAATGAAAATAAAATCCCCACTTCACATGTATGGGGGAGCAGTAATAACAAAATTATAATTACTTTATGACACTAAAAATAAAGTCTAGTTGCAATATATAACTATACAAAATTGTGTCTTTATATTCATAATTACCGAAGCCATCAGGGAGGACAGACGAACGGACATAGCGAAACTAAAAGGTTCCTTGTAGTTACTGCTGAACCCTACAAAATCATCTCTGTCAAATATTGCCCATACAGACAAAATATTTATGTCGCATTGGCAGTGTTTGACAGAGATAATGCTCTACAAAACCGAATTTAGCCGAATGTCTCTTTTCAAAGGTCGATGTGTAATGTGTATTCTTTTTGGCCGAATGCTGTATATTTATAAACATTCTTAAGACTTTTCACCTCTTTACATGCCATTCGAAGACGTTTACATATAAGCACCAATTCATAATCACTCTCTTCACAATCGATATTAAACATCTAAACTATTAGCTAGGGAGCTGGTGGCAAATCAGGTATATGATTTCATCGTCGTTGATACTAAGACGTGATGTGGTCTGCAACTGTGTGAACCACAGAAAATAGTGAAGAGCTCAGGAAGCCCTGACTTTTAGAATATATGAGTTCGAAATTTAAGGTAAAATAAAAACTCAAAAATTATATTATCTTTTCTGCCATCAATTATATCATTATATAATAATTATATCATAATAAATACACTTTATTAAAGATAAAAGACATAGCAGTAAATATTTTTTACACTTTAATATATATTTTTATAATAACTCCCACACTCCTCCCTGTCCTGACTTCTGCCTGCTTTAATTTCACAGATATCTAGAAAATGTATTTAAAATATAGAATTGATTGCCGACACGATAGTACTACTTTTGTCAGTTTATTTTTTCTAAATTTTCGAACGCAAATTCGAATTTAAAAAAAATCTGGCCTAAGGTCGAAACTATTTTCTCCAGTTCACACAGTTGTCGACTACAATGCGTCTTATCAACGGCGATGAAATCATATACTTAAATTGCCACCAGCTTCCTCGCTATATGTTCATACTACCAATATTTTGATACTGTTTAGACAAGTATTTTATTGAAGAAATATTGAAGTACAAAAAACATCAATAATGGCACCGAGTCGAAGTGCAGCGAAGCGTTATTTTTAGCTCACGAGCACATAACTACGTAGTGGACATAAGAGTGAATTTGCTATGTTCAGATTGACGCTTCTGTGCGCTTCGACTCTGCTCTAGTATGAATTCACCCTAAGCCCCAATTTCACCAACTTATTGAAACGACGTTTAACGCTGAGCTTCTGTTTAAGATCTGTCTGTCCCGTTCTAACATTGAATGAGAGAGAGAGATCAAATGCGAGTTTAGCGATAGGCGCGATTATCTATAGTATATTTAATACCGGGACTTAGTTAAAATGAGTCTAGGTCTTAATAAAGGAACTTACTGCTAGTGGCAAAGTTTTAGGAAATATATTTATAGTTTGAAGCAAGTACCTAGCTTATGTAGAACTCAATTTAAAATTATTAATGTTCAAAAATGTCTTCATCGTTCCAATTACAATAAAATATACAGTTTTACGACAAGATAAAATAATCATTTACAATATAGAAACATTTTTTATATTAAAATAAAATAAAATATAATTTTACAATAAAATATTTATATTTACATAACTTTTAAAATAATCATCCAATATCTTTATTAAATGTTGTATTATTAAACCGGATAGTCTTTCTTTAGATACACAGGATTTATAGTTTAAGTTTTCAAGACTTCTCTACAATATCGTTAAAGTTCATACCTAATCGAGTAGATACAAATATGTAATGTTGGAATTGCATTAAAATATTTCAATGTCTAAGTAAAATGTGCATGTCTGTATGTTTGAAACGTTATAGACTAAGTTTGGCAATTGTGTTTAAACCAGTCATTCTCACAGCTACGATTTGAATGTGTCTTTAAAATCCTTCAGTAATTAATTATTTATGTCGAACCAATATTTTTATGTACAGAGCAATTTGGTGTTTATAATAGTTTTGTATTTACGATAAAAATGTAAGTGAAATGTCTATATATGTAAACCGATACGGTATATTATGTAGGGTTTTAAATTACTTATGGGTATACTTAAAGTATTTGAACTATTCGTGTGTCATACACTTTACCATTGCAAATATCATTCGTTGTACTATTGTAAGTCATGTATTGCTTTAAATTAACATGAAAAATCTATTATTATAGGCCGTGAAATAAGATTTTGTATTCGTTTGGTGTGGTATCTGACTATATTATTATATCTTAAGTTTTTCTGACTGTCCTACATATTTACAGGTAGTAGTTTATCATCCCTCCATACAAAGCATTAAGTAAAAAAGCTTAAGAGCGTTTTCACGTAGCGCGAGCGCACTGCGAATCGGATATCGCACCGATAAAAGTACGAGAGGGACAGCGATATGTTTTAATATGAATCATTATACCTGTCCTTGTCATTATCGGTGCGACATGCGATATCGTACCGCGCAATGTGAACTCTATGTGGTGTGGGTGAATAAAAAAAATTGTTACTTTAAAAAACATAAACGAGAAAACCGTATGTACCTATACATGTTAAGCCAAAGTTTTATGGCAATCGTCAGTCTTTTTCATTGATACGAGTAAGAATTTTGAAAATTTAAAAAATATAATAAATAATTTGATGCATATGCATTTTGGAAACAAAATATTTATTTGTCGGACAATTGCTTTATAATCTTAAAAGTTATTTTTTTTTTTATTAAAAAAACTTTGTCCATCATAGAAGACTAAGACATGCTAAGACATGCTAAGACATGCTAAGACATGCTAAGACATGCTAAGACATGCTAAGGCAGTGTGTTTGCTTTTGTTTAACGGGACGATATTTGATAAAACAACAATAATAATATGACAATATTATGACCCCCCATCATATCACATAATATAAGATCGACATTCTACGGTCTATAAGATATAAAGTATGTCTACAATAAATAGGGAATATCTAGACGTTTAGCCTGCCTTCTGCACCTGTAACAGAAGTTGAAAAATATATAAAATATGTTACGTCACTAAGCAGACAGCAAATAAAAGAAATTATAGTATCCTTATTATAGCTTTTGTCCGCGGCTCCGCCCGCGTAAATACACTATTCCTCGGAAATACTGTACTTTTTCGGGATAAAATCAGCCCATGTGTTAATTCAGAGCTCAAACTAATGCCATACCAAACTTCATTAAAATACGTTCAGTAGTTTTTGTGTGAAAGAGTAACAAAAATACATCAACTTTCACATTTATTAGTAGTTAGTATATTAGATGTAAATACATATATATTTTTTGTTTTTGGATAATATTTTAATAGACGTAAACTGTTATCTATCTTTTTTAAGCCCCGACAAAAAAGTAAGGTGTTATAAGTTTGACGTCTGTCTGTCTGTGTGTCTGTCGGTGGCATCGTAGCTCCTAAACGAACGGTCCGATTTATATGCAGTTTTTTTTGTATGAAATCTGACACGATCGAGAGTGTTTTAGCTATAATTTATCATTATCAGCTCGCTCACTGCCTGTCAATGCGGGTTATCTAGTTGATGAAAAGTTGTAAGCAACTTCCACTGCTCTGATCGGTTCAATATTTCGTATCCTGGCCACTTTAACGATATTGCCTACAATTGGTAACGTTAAGCTGATGCTGCAGCATTACCTTGAAACTGTAGGATACCCAACTCCTCACATACTTACAGCAGAGTTATCATGTTTGGGCTCATTTTAGTGATCTCAATGAATAGAACGTTTATAAATAGTGATAATTTGCACCTGATGATGCAGAATTACTTGGAATCTACAGAAATCCCAACTCTTCACTAACGTACAGCATACATATCGTGTTTGGGCTCATTGTATAATCTTAATTTCAAATGGAGTGCACTTCGCAGAGACCAGTTAGAAGAAGGTTGTAATTAAATTAATTTAATAAGTATGAAATAAAAACAAAATTTAACATTTTAAGTAACACCCGACACAAAAAACTATAAAAAGTTATTAAATCAATTTCTATTTTAGCCTTTTTTCTCTTAGCTACAACTATAAAGAATAAAAAAAAATTCAATAAATATTTATAATGGCTATAATTTTTTTATCTAGGTATATAAAATATTTAAAACTGGTACCTGCATATTCTGTATTAGCTATAGCCTATACGTAGCTAAATAAAAAAAAAATTCACACCGCGGTCCCCCGACTCGGTGACGCACATATTAAAAAGATCCATTTAAAATATTGAAAGACTAAAATAGAAATTTATTCTCTAACTTTTTATAGTTTTTTAATTAAATTTTTTATCGAATAAAGTTTTTAGTAAAATTCTTTCATTTGCGTGAGAAACGGTGTAAACTGTTAACGAACGAAATATAGCTCTGGCAAGTATGAACGCACCTCGGAGCAAAAGTGTGAACTATGTCAAGCATAGCTATAGCAGTGTGACGCACCTGAGGTGTAGAAACAACAGTGTGACACACCTCAGGTGTAGCAACAACGGTGTGACGCACCTCAAGTGTCGGAGCTGTGGTCGCTGGCGAACATGTCCGCGAGCAAGTTGTCGAACTCGGGCACGGCTTCCTCGAACGCCTGCAACTGGCAGGCCAGCGTGGTGGAGTCGGTACTAGTGGTGTTGTCCCAAGCGTCGCTCGCGCACCGCGCCGCTACACATTCCTGATAGAAGCTCGCTAACTCCGTAATAGGACTGCCGTCGGCGAACGGAAATTCCTGAAATTGTAGTACAAATATACTGTGTTTAATTTTAACTGTTAATAAATAAATGCTATAAAATGCTATAAAAATAATGATATTTATGGGTATAGTCAAAGCCAAAGTATATACATAAAATTCAGAAACTAAAAAATGATGTACGTTACGTTAGTCATCACAAATGTTCGGCTGATATAATATTTGGGAGTTTCAGACATAATTGTGAGAATTAGCCCCGCTTTTTGGGGTTTTTTGTAACGCGTTTCCGTTATCCAATCAAAAACGCTTTTGAATTGACAAACAAAACCTCAGAAACTGGGCATTTATAAATTAATTTTGTCATAACATTTTTATGCAAGCAATGACAAAGTCAAACAGCAATAATATAATATCGTCTTCGCAACTTGTTATGAAATCAAAATCATTGTTCGCAAAGGCAAATAAAGTACATAAGGTGATTACCTAGAAATTAAATACATAACGATTTACTGTCAACTACAATCTATATGTTTTCGTGACTACTGCGAATGTATTCGCGAAAACATCTAGCAACAAAAAGCGAAAACCAAACATTTTTTTCAAGGTAAAATGTTGCTGAAGTGGCTACGAAATATCTGTGTGCCAAATAGAATCCAAACACGTTTTCATCGTTTTTGGGCGAAGTAGCAACAGACACAAAAACAATCGCATTTATAATATAAGTAAAGACATCATTAATACATAATACATCCTCAAAAAACCATCGCATTTATAATGTACGGGCGAACCGCCCTGGCCCTGCTCTTGCACGTTGAGTAGTTCAAAAGATCTAAGCGAACAGACAGCTGAGGCGACTTCATCTTAAACAATTTAAAGAAGTTAAGTTTGCTGTGTTGTCATATCAGATAATGTGTGTACATAATATTCGCATTATTTATATTCGCATAGCTGTTAACTACATTTATAACATCAATCATAATGAATTGAAAATGATGCAATCTGCAAGCAGAGTGATTGTATACGATCATTTTAAACTAGTGTCGGGACTTTTTACCATAAATATGTTAACAAATCAAGACCGTTTATTCACTATAAGATCGACGATCTAGAACGCAATGAACTGCTTACTTGCGTTCGATTGATATCTGATAATTTACCAACTCACTTTACACGGGGGAGCCCTGCTTCGGCACTAACGGGCCGGTTCGACCGGATAAATATCACGGCCTCACAGAAAACCAGCGTAAAAGAACTCTTGTGTTCGTTGCCTGCTCGTTTCCTGATCAATCTCATAAAAAAGTCAAATATTATGTTCGTTTTTTTTATTTTTTAATGATAACTCTTCTAGTTGAATCGCAATCAATGGATTATGCTAGCTTGTGTAACATTTAACATAATATCAGTATGTTAATTTAGTTATGTAGGTACTATAGTTAGGGTGTCTCACCCAAGACGAGCGTAATTTTGTAAGTTGGGTATTTTCGGTCGCGTAAGTTTTTTTTTATACTGAAATACAACTTATTTCGCGTCGACGAGTGAATCAAATATGACTTTTCTTGGAAACCGAATGCAGTAGAATTTCTGCGACTTACGACTCACAAAATTACACTCGTTACCTCGTTAACTCACCCTTAAAATTTTAATGCGCAGAATTTTAAAATGTCCATTATTTACTATCTATGAGCAGCGTAATAAGTTGTGTAATTCAAAAATACTTTCTACTTTGTAAGGATATACTTAAAACTAAAGACTATTATTATTATTATTATTAAAGACATACTTTATTTTAAATATAAGTATGTTTCAAAAGTTAATAGCAATTTCAAAATTGTGAGTTTTAATATATCTACTGCAAATACATTGACAAAAAACGGCCAAACGCATACAACAAAAGCTCAAAACGAAGTTCCACAAATAAAAATGAATTCATTTGCCATAGACATTATTTCAAATGGAATTCAGTAATAATATTGAGCATAATATTTCGTTATCTATAAATAGAAAAGGCAAAGCAACGCACAGGCCAAACCGTTAAGGCTAGAAATTTGAAATTTTGTACACGTAGTATTCATATGACGGAGGCATCCACTGAGGAAGGTTTTTCAAAATTCAAACCCCAATGTGGTAAAATAGGTAATAAAAGTTTGTATGAAACTTTTTATACCTGTTGGACATATTTGCATGACATTTCGTATAAATTGAGTACGGAACAAATAATGAGTATTCTTATATAATATGTATATGATATGAGTAAATAATAACATTCAGCATTTTATAAAATTCAGCCCCTACGTGGGTAAAATAGGGGATGAAAGTTTAAAGCCTAATTTATCGCGGGCGAAGCCGCGTGCAAATAATGCTAGTGTTTAGATAAATGGAAACATAATGATGATTTTGATGACAATTGACATGTTTTTGTTCACTAATACGATTTTTTTTTAAACTATTTACTAATATTATTCCATGCCCTTAAGGGCCGAAATTATGGTCAATTATAAAAATGTAACATCTATGTAACCAATTTCTTGGAATAAACGATTCTTATTCATAATTAACAATTAATTGATTGCATGAACCATTGCTAATATCAAATACTGCTAGTGTAGTGGTACAAAAAAAAATTTGATAGTTTATTCATTTAACTACGGCAGAGACACGATTATCCGGACATTAATATTTGTCAATGGTTTTTCGGATTTAACCGAAAATCCGGATAATCCGAATGGATGATGAAAACCAGTTTCTGTACATATTTTGCATAAACTTATAGCTACATGGCATCCAGGGTCTGACAATGGAGCTGGAAGGTAACTACAGGCACTACATTATGTACTGACATAACCCAGTGATATTGGGTTTGTACTTATAACTTGATTGAACTTGATCGCGGTTGGTATTCAGAGCTCCAATTGTCGTAATTAAATTACACTTTCATTTTACTCTTATTGAATTATAAATTAATCTTCTTGATATCATAAGCTGATTTTTGGAGTTTTGAACAATTAAAACGGGTATTGACGTTTATGAGAATACCACTTTGCAGTTTTAACATATTAAGACTGGATCGAACCTGTATTATTGCACGATTTTATTAGCAGAATCGACCTTCTGGATAATTGCGAATTCGGACTGAAAACTGTGTTCCGGATAATCGAGACTCCACAGTCTTTTATTATTACTAGCTACATGATGATTAT
This sequence comes from Phengaris alcon alcon, assembly GCA_037179445.1. NCBI lineage: Eukaryota > Metazoa > Arthropoda > Insecta > Lepidoptera > Lycaenidae > Phengaris > Phengaris alcon. The sequence goes on along the minus strand of JAYRCH010000056.1, from coordinate 97,305 downwards.
TTATAAAATAGTATATTGCACACAGAACATCAATATAACATTACCATCAAACTGGCATATTTGTTGTCTCTCATCTTGGGCACTTCGATGGCTTTGCTGGCGGTGACCACCTCAGATGTGGACGCTTGGTTACTGCTGCACGGCTTCTCCAACGTGTTTGATAGTGCTAACTCTCTCATTCTCTGCAAATATACTATACACGTTAAAAATTACAGAACCATGTAGCTAATGGCCCTCGGCAATCTTCGTTTTACTATGGAAATGACAGATAATCATACATCCACAGAACGACGATTGCCGAAATACATTGAAATTGTGGCCATACTGTAAGTAGATTAAGATTCAAACAAAACTTTGTGTTACATAATATTCATAAGCATTTCAATAGCACAGCACATAATACAGCTTATAGATTTCACATAGGATCTAAATATACACTGGCGTACACATAAACTGCATCATAGTGCTAGAACTCATTCAATCAAATTTTATTACGAAATATGCAAACTTTTTACATTTATTGGTATTGGAAAATAAAGGCTGGTTTATAAACTCAAAAACAAAATCAAATTTAAATATGGTACTGTCACAAAAGAAAGAAAATATTCTATAGAAGAAATCTTGTCAATTTACTAAAGATTAACTCTTTGTTACGTTAATGTTGTGATTGATGGTTATTTTTTTGTTTTGTTACATGTTGAATTATCGTTACTAATTGTCTAATTGTTAGTCTGTTTTCATTTTAAACACATTTTTCTTTCACGAATATGGACGTATCGTCCGAACAAGCCACACAAATTGTTGCTCTAGTGCAGCAAGGCCTAGACCAATGAACAATTGCTGCAGATTTAAATGTAAACCAGTCTACGGTTTCCCGAGTTTACAGAAGGTTTATGGAGACAGGTTCATTCAAAAGAAGACGTGGAACCGGCAGAACTCGGGTGACAAAGTCTCGTGACGACAGGTATATTGTGACAACTTCCTTGCGGAATCGGTTTTTAACGTCTATAAGCATTAAAAATGAGCTCCACCAGGTACGTGACGTAGCAGTTAGTGCACGAACCATAAGAAGAAGGCTAAAAGAGCGTGATATCACACCTTTCAGACCCGCAAATGGACCAAAATTGTCTGCAGGTCACAGGCAAGCTCGACTAAGATTTGCTCGTGAACACTTAAATTAGACTAAAGCAATGGGCTTCGGTATTATTCACTGATGAGTGTAGGACTTGTTTGTACGGTGCTGATGGTCGCAGACTAGTCTACCATAGACGAGGAGATGCTCAAAATTGCATTGAGGAGAGGGTTCCATTTGGAGGCAGGTCTTGTATGGTTTGACATCCATTAAAAATTTATCCCCCACTGGGTTGCAATGGGACTCAGACAAAATCACATGCAAAAGCTAATGTGGAATATATTGGTAGTAATTTTTTAAAAAAGTGTGTAAAACGTCTGTCCCATCAAGTATTGGTAATAAATTTAATAGGTGTCTGATATCTTTAGTATATCATGCGTATTTGTATAGTCCCAAAGGTATTCTTAATAACTATTAAAACTGTTACAAATAGCTCACTTTCTCCATTTTATCCTTCTCAGCCAGTAGCCAGGTCATGGGTGGTTCAGGCGGTAACTGCTGACTGAGAGTGGCATGTAACTCTTGGATTTTAACATGGTCTACAAAAGCACCAGCTGTCAAAGGTTTTGTTAGATCCACACCTTTCTTTTCATTATGATTTTTCCTGAAAATATAAAGCCTATAATAATATTCAGGTGCTATGAACATACATTTTATATTAAATGTCGCAAGCAATGCTTAAGGAACTATTATAATCATTAAAAAAAGATTTTTATTTTTGAAACACTAGGAACAAGCTTGTAACTCCTCTTGAGTTGCGAGTGTCTATAGATAACTATAATATTTTAAATCAGGTGATCCATTCTCTTGTTTGTTTACTATATTGTAAAAAAATAAGTTTAACAATGTTCTGACCTTGGACTTTCCCTTGGAAAGTGATCACTCTTGACCATAATATCTTCACCTATTTTGTTGTTGGTAGCCCTTCTGTCTTCAGGTAAGATTGTCATTTTCGTTCTGTACACAACTTCTATTTGTATAGTACCAATAGGTGTGTGTAGCTCACTGACTTTTATTGTTTTATGTCTTTCACCTGAAAAGTGAAAATAATCAATGAAAAACTATCCGTATAAATGATCACATACAACTTCATTACATAAACCAAAGATGGTTATGTATTGAAGTTGTATGTAATCATTGAATGGTAAGTTAAATAAATAAAAGTTAATTATAGTTACGTACCTAGAAGGTCTAGATTTGGCTGGCCACCATATATTTTGTATGTAATCTTATAAGAGTCCTTGTTTTGCAATCTGGACATTTTGTAAGCTGGAGTAATTCTGGAAATGCTCAATGTGGATTTGAGCATGATGCTCATTCTGTAGTAGATAGTGGAGACGGAACCGACGGATATGTCGCAGCCCGGCACAATCCGTACTGTCCACATCTCCAGCACCATTTCATCCCCATCGTTTGTGTGCAAAGATATCTCTATACAGAGTACATTTGTTAAGGCTTCTATCACTTCACCGTTTAGGATTTTCTTCGTGTCTGTATTAACTTCTGGTACATCAGGAATTGATAAGTTAAACTGAAAACAAGCAAATAAACTTTTAATATAATATGATATAATATGACAGTAATCTACACTCTTAATTTAAGTGGAACAATTTGTTTGTTCGTTTTGTTTCCTTATGTATATATACTAAGCATTGAATTCAGTTAGCAATTTTGTATGGTAGTAGTTTAACTGGACTGGACAACACACCGCGGGCAAAAGCTAATAGTACATATTTTCCTTTATACATAATAATAATTATAAACATGATTGGAATGTAGGGCCGAACAAGAACCTTTCAGATATATATTAACTTATATATTAGCTTACCCATTGTAGATTGTTCTGCGCCACAAAATCATCGACGACTCTGATCACATTGTCATGGGAGATTTTCTTGCCTTGCCTACTTTGTACCACGATTTGAGCGACTTTCAAAGTAAGGATTTTAGTGAATTTGTAAAGTTTAAATCTATCATGTGCTTCGATATTCGTCGATGCCATTATTTTATCTTTTTAGTACAATAACAACAAGTACATATTTTAGTATATTAAGACATCTTTTGCTTTTCCTGATACACTTTTACTTGTTATAAACATATTTAACACGCTTACGTTTTTAGAACTTCTTTAACAAAACACATAAATTGGTTTTATCACACATATTTTCGAAAATATGCAAAATTGAAAATATTAAATGTTTCGTACAAAAAAATAGACTTTAGTCTTTATCCCTGTCCTTGTCGATTGTTTTTTATAATGGAAAATGTGTGACACGACTCATGACACGAGACATTATACCGACAGCCGATAGCATACAACTTGTGATTTTACCAACCATAAAACTTGGAATAAGTGAATTAAATAACATAAAACCAATCAATAGAACCGAAACTATTTCTTTTGTTTTAATTGAATAGGTACGTACTATTTATTTTATCACTATAATATTATACTAGACTTGGAGATAGCGAGGCCGCGCCATCAGACAAAAAGAGGACAGTCAAAAAATAATAGTAATGAAACAAATCGTCGCCCCTATAGGTATATATTACTAACGTACCCTAAGGCCATTGACTCACGCTCAGCTGATTTACAAACAGCTGATTTTTAGTAATAAAGACAATAGTCAATCAGCTGAGCGTGTGGTGAATGGCTTCAGCAGATTTATTACTAGTCAAAATTTATGAATTTTTTCTCTTTAAAATTTTTTTTATCACATAAAAGTTACTGCTTTGCCCAAATTTTCTGTAATTTTTTTTTATTTTATTAAACTTTATATTAAAGGTACAACATTTTCAAAGAGACATTAAATAAAAATTTAAAAAATTAGAAAATATTTTAAATAACTTTTTCTTTTTTTATTAAAAAAATGAATTGCAATCTGATAGCGCGGCCGCGCTAAGTCTTTGTATGAGCGGCCGTAAGTACTATCTTTTCTCGAAGCATTTCGCGGATATTTCGTGCCCCCATATTTTCGTATGTGATAATTTAATTTAGCTAGCGGCAAGCTAGCGGTCTGAATTTTTATCGTGGAAAAGTCGTTAGCAACTAGCAACACTAGCTAATGTTTGTTCATAATAATAATTGTGTTTATAGTTTACGAGATAATAAGCGGCAAAAACGCGATTTTGAAATATATGGATGGCGCACGGAATATAAAACACAAGTGTTTTATATACCGCCATCCCACGGAATATAAAACACAAGTGTTTTATATTCCGTGGGATGGCGGTATGGAAGTATGGAGCCGTGTCAGCATACATTCATTCACAAAAAAAGTACCTACCTACTTATTAATTTTAGAATTTTTAAATTTGCATATTCACATGTACAAAATGTATGAATACAAGTTAACAGTTCACTGATAACTTTATAATCCTTATGTATATAACAAACCTTATAAATTGTTTCGGGACGAATGGGCCGACTCGACCGGATAAATAAGCGGCCTCGCAGAAAACCGATGGGAAATCTTGCGTTGTGTTTCGCTGCTAGGAAGATACCGATGGCCCAAAGTGGCTTTTAAAGATCGGAAACCTCCTCTAGTGTTGCGGGTGCCCACGACCGACCAGTGAATACCAGTGAAGACCAGTGATCAGAAACAAACAAATGGACCGCCTGATTGCAAGCAATTGCTCCCGCATTAAGTCATCCGCAACAACGGAGAAGTCATAAGTTTAAAACTCCAAATTCCATTTTTTCGGGTTAAAGAAAGTGAAATGAGAGATGTAAGATAGTTAATATTATATTAGGTATATATATATATATATATATATATATATATATATATATATATATATATATATATATATATATATATATATATATATATATATATATATATATATATATATATATATATATATATATATATATATATATATATATATATATATAGGTATAATATTATTTATATAGGATTTTTTCTCACTTTACCGGCACCTATATAATTTTGCTCCTGTAATGCACAAAGGTTGACTGGTAGATAATGCCATAAGGCATTAAGTCCGCCTTTGTACATGTTTGTGCATTAAGCTTCAATAAATAAATAAATCCCACAAAAACATTAAATGAAAAAAGCCAAGACTTTCCTTCGCAAAGTTTTGAGATGTCGTAGTCCGTAGAGAGAGAGAGACCAAATCCAATTCAAGGGAGGACAGACATACAGTCAGACCGAGCGAAACTAGGTTCTTTGAGCATTACGAAACCCTAAAAACGGCGACGAAAATTTTAGAAAATTAATGCTAAATAACGCATGCGGAAACAATAATAGTTAAAAAAGAAAAGGGGAATCAATATATTATTTTGTTAATAATATTTGGGATATAATTAATCTAGCGAACAAAAAATAAGTTTGCGAATGCACATTAGCATACTGTATTACTGAATTTGGCAGCGTATTAATATGTTGGCGACTAAATTACTAAACAGGCGAAAGCAATCAGCCGACAAAAAATACAAAAATCGGCAGATATAAGGTGGCGAAATTTAATCCAAACTAGCACCGAAATTTATAAGTTGGTGACTTAATTTCCGAGTTGGCGACCATTAAACGATGTAAGCAGCTATAAAACGAGATTGGGTTGATATACATTAATGGCTGCTGAAAATTCATTTTATTTTTACAGGTTACGGAAAAAAGCATATTTGGATACTGTTGGAGTTTGTTTTCCTTTGTTACGGGTGTCGTTTTCAAGGTTTTTGGGGGTGCTGAAAAATATGAAAATTATGTCTACGTTGAAATTCTAAAATTGTGTACATTTTTTTAAAAATTGCAATGCCTACTTTGAGATACGAGCGAAATACATCCGCCATTTTGAAACTTCAAAATATTATTTTATTTGTAATTAACATCTCCTAAACCTAGAAAAGGACACCTAAATTCATTTTATTAAAAAAAATAACCGTTATCTTTGACATTCAAAATGGATATCATTTTTGTATTCAGCACACACGAAGACGACAGTAATATCAATTTTACAAAAAAATAAATATTAGACATTTTTAAATTTCATAATGAATGAACTTTTGTAATCAGCACCCCCAGAAACCTATAAAAGGACACCCATATTAATTTTTATAAAATGAAATATGTCCGCCATCTTGGAATTTCAAAATTAATGTCATTTTCGTATCCAGCACCTCCAAAAACCTGGTAAACCACACCCATATTAATTTTACGAAAAATAAATATCCGCCATTTTGAAATTTCAAAATGAAAGATTTTTTTGTAATAAACACCCCGCGAAACCAAAAAAATCTAAAAATGGGAATTTTGGACGCACCTTTACGTTTTTTTAATGTGCGCTAGTTTTGCTACTTTTTATGTTTTTTGAATTTCCTACATCAGGGAAAATATATGTGCCTATTCTTAAATTTAATGTGTACTCTCAAATAGTTGCCACGATGGTTATTTGTTCGCCAAAATAATATCTGTCTGCCAGTTTGGTATATTCAGCGAACAAAACTGGTGTCAAGTAGTCGCCAGATTTGGATTTTTTTGTTCCTTACATTCTTTCACCAACTTGGTAATTTAGTATTCCATATTCGGTTTTTTTCACATACAAAATTAGATTGTTTTGTCGCAATTTTAAATACATACCATAATATGGTAGTTTTAGTATTATTTTGTTAATAATATTTTATCAAATAAATGGTAGCAAAGATTATAATGAAGAAAAGAAACAGTATTTAATGTTTATTTTATTTAAAGACCGTGCCAGCACATTTTTTTAATATACACTTACATGATAGGTGTAACAATAAGCGACAAGAGTAATAAAACTGTAAAAATTGTGTTCTTAGTCATTGGAGAGTATTATTGCAAACTTACAATTATTTTATTGCTAGTACAGTACGACCACGACCTCAATGTCTTTCGGCAATCGACGTTTTTCATACATAGCTTATTTAGTATTTCCATGGAAAAATGAAGATTGCCGAGAATTTCACTGTACAAACCTACCGTTTCCGAACATAAAATTTAACTTTCAAAATTATTGGAAACATCCTCTTAGGGATACCACACATAGAGTAAAGAGCACTTTATTGGAAATATGAAATATTAATTTTATTATAAAATTATGCAGTTGGTAGGCCTAATGTTTTTCGAACTAATCTTTCAGCTATTTTGTTGAATTGCTCCCGGTCTTCACGCCACATTTTGGCTGCGTCCACATTGGCCCCACTCTCATCATTGGGCTCTGCAAAAGAAATAGTTATGGCTATTCGCATCACAATTCTTAAAAAACAAAATTAAAATGAAAAGAAAGACATAAACTTAAAAATGCACATTTGTGTCTTTGATATAAGTTGCTGGGGGTGTCCAAAGTCCATGGGTGGTGGTCATGCTTGTTTAATATAAAGAACTAGCTTTTGCCCGCGACTCCGCCCGCGTAAATACAGTATCCCACGGGAACAGTGTACGTCTTTGAGATAAAAAGAAGCCTATGTGTTATTCCAGGGCTTCAACTACTATCATATCAAATTTCATCGAAATCCGTTCAGTAGTTTTTGCGTGAAAGAGTAGCAAAATCTATTCATCCATCCACACATTCACTCATCCATCCATCCTCACAAACTTTCACATTTGTAATAGTAGTAGGATGCTTACCAGCCAACATGCTGACAACTGATAACAGGATCTTCTCAACACTCTGTACCGGAGACCATCTCTCAGCACTGCTCTCGTACCCCATGGGATCATCACCCGGAGCATGGAGAATCGATATGCAAACTCGGCCATCTGCATATACTGCAATACAAATTGTAATAAAAGTAAATAATATTAATACATTACTGCTACTCCAACCGACGACGTTTTCTGAGTGATGGGTAAAATGTCTATACTGATGACCATAGCAATCTCTCAGAAAACTTTAATGGTTGATGTATCAAACACTCTGTATATTGCCAAATTTGCAGCCATTTGGCTCATAGTTTGATGAATAAAATGTTTTCTGATAGGCTGATAATATCGTTATTTTTTTCAAGACTACTAGATGTCGCCTGCGAATTCATGTGCGTAAAAGGAAATCCTGGAAGAAACGTACATCTTGCCGCGATAAAAAGTAGCCTATAATCTTCTCCGTGGTCCAATCAGTCTAAAATATCTGTACTAAATTGCATCACAATCGGTCCAGTAGTTTCGGAGCATAATCAATGCAAATAAAGAAACATTTTTTCTCTCTTTAATATAACAGGACAAAACATTGTATAGCTAATACGAGTGCATTGTCCCCCTTACTAAATACTACTACTAAAACTAAATATATTTTTTATTAGTTAGGGGGGTTAATGGATAAAGTAAGTAATTAACCCCTTAAACCACCTGAGTTGGATTTATCCGACAAAAATTTCGGGCTCATTTTGCCTGTGTTAGATTTATCCGACACAAAACACTGTGTACTTTCGTATTTGTATTCGATTTCTAAGCTTATATTGCCTAAAAACAATTTTTTTTGCGAAATACATCAAACCTTTTAAATTAGTGCTATAATTAAGACTTAGACCATATCTAGAAACAAAATAAAGTACTATTTCAATTAAGGCAAATTTACTAATATTAATTCTGAATAAAGTTTATTGACTTCCAACGCCCATGTCGTATTATATATCCAACAGTAGTGACGAAACGTAATGTTGGAATTTATTAGCTAAGGAATATGCTTAAACAAAAATATTATATAAAATACTGAGTTATTAAATAAAAAAGTACATTAAGTAATTGTGTTTACTAACGTGTTGTTTTTGCACTGTGTAAATATTAAATTAGTTTTTCTTGTACGTGCAACTATAGCTGCGAATTCCCATCCCTAGACTGTATCCGTTTCGGGGCGTGTTGAATTTATGTACAAGTATTTACAAAAATCAGTCAATTAAGTATTATTTATTTACAAAATAAAACGAATGTTTGAATTTTTAAAGTGAGCATCCCAAATTCTAAATCCACTCATAAATTATCTTTACTTTTTTGTTGCCACTGACGTTCCTTGCTTTCTAGTGAAAATTATAGAAAATATATAATTATTATAACAACATTTAAAACGGTGTTTGGAGTCAAAAATAAAACCTCATTTCCCAAAGGTTATGGGGTGAAACTCTAATACATGTACAACTTTACAGAGAACAGCGACATCTCAACACGAGTATCCAGTACTAACAGTTAACTGAAAATTTATATGGGAATATGGGCATTCTGAATCATTGATAGATCTACATCGCACTATCGAAGACACCAGGCGTTTGTATAAGAGGCTCGCGAACATTTTATATGGCGGTGACAATATCCGACAATTATATGGGAATGTGGTCATTCTGAATCATTGGTAGATATGTATAGCTTACGTAAATAACGTAAATAACATAAAGGTTCAATGAAAAATATCAAGCAGTAGTGCTTCCATCTAGCGGGTTTAATATAAACTAAAACGATAAAACGCCATCTACATACGATATCCCGAAACTTAGCGAGTCTTAACACCTAGATTTTTCAGATTTTCGTTCTTTTACACAACACACATTCCACTTTTAAAACACTGTCACCCCACGGAATATATAAGACTGCACATGAGCATACTGTGAATTTGGCAGATAATTAATATAATATATATACTTAATATAATTGTATGATACTTTTTTTTCCTTGGACATATTTGCATGATATTACGTACGAATTGAGTACGGATAATATAATGAGATTTACGCGGGCGAAGCCGCGGGCAAATGCTAGTTTTTAACCGACTTCCAAAAAAAAAGGAGGCGGTTATCGTTCGGCTTTATATTATATATATATATATATATATATATATATTGTATGTTCAACGATAACTCCGCCGTCTGTTGACCGATTTTCAAAATTATTTTTTTGATGTAAAGGGTATAATCCCAAGTTCTTCCCGTTGTCACTAAAGTGGTGATCTGATGAGATACATGAGGAATCGAGGAAACTCCTTGAAATTTATATTGACACATATAGTACTTATATTTATATTTTGACTTTTTATGAAGTAACCCAAGCATAGGCTACCAAAAAGTAATATTTTGCTACAAGGTATACCCTGGATCCAAAAGTACTGAACAGAACTCCTGACTCCTTATAGAGATACATGTTTGGGGATTTCGGCGTTGTTTAAAGAACTGCAAGCATATGCCACAATGTCTATTACGGTAATCATCATTATCAACATCATCGTCACACCGTACATCATCACATTATGATGATATAATAGGTGCTTCTCATTGTGTTTTACACCGACACGGATATCTGCGAACATTAATTTGCCGCGATAAAAGAATAATCTAATGTAGGTAAGTTGACAAAATAAAACTAGAACCAAAATCTTTCAGAAGCTTTATTTACCCCCAAATAAAACAAATTTATTGAATAACTGTCTTTTAGATATAGGAACTGAAAGTTTTAATAAATGATGCAACCCTGTATTGACGTAACGTTCTATAATACATTTAGTCAAATTAGTAATATGGTTTGATGCTGGAAACTCCCCTATTTGGTAAAAGCTTATAGTGTCAAACAAATTAATTCCAATTAATTGGCGTAGTATTTTGTTATGTATTGTTTCTTTTTTAAACATATTATTTTGCCAGCACGCCTTCAAACATAACTGAGATGTTTGGAAAATTTTAAAGACATCGGGCGATGGATATAATAATACTCCCTTGTCTTTTGCAACAATGAACTTATGAAAATAATAAATTTCGTTAGTGACAAGTCCATTTATACAAATATTGCATTTGATTTTTTTTATCAAAGTTCTTACATCGTAAGAACGAAGAAGAAAAATGTAGCCAATCGTTTGGTTACTGAACTCAGTCAGATGGTCTCCAATTTCGGCAAACTCTAAAAAAACATCCATGTCGTCATCATCATTTGAATCATGTCCTTCATCCCGAACAGTAATTTTATTCTTTCGACTGCAGATGAGCAATTCAGAATTGATATTTGCTCTAAAGACGTACAATTTCCTTTATCAGTATTTTGTAACTTCACATGAACCAACATTTTTTATAAGCTGCTACAAATTGTCTTGCAGTTGGGTTGTTATTTGAACCCCCATGAGATCGGATATTAAAGAATAGTAGTTCTAAATGGTCTTGGCTTTAATAAAGAATTTATAAAATGGTAAAAACAATATAATTTTGCTCTGTATTAAACTCGTATAAAAACATTTTAAAGCCTCGATGTAGCCAGAAATACTAAGTAACCAGTTTTCCTTGCACTATTTACTATTAAAGTTCCGTCTCGGAGTTTTAAATTTGAAATATATTCAGACCAAGAATATAGTCAAATATTCAAATATCCATCAAATATAAATTTCTTGAATTAAAAATATCAAAGATGTTATTAATGATGAGTAAAAATTTCTCTGTAGGCTCACTGTCTTTAAATTCATATATTTTTCGTTGGGTTCTACAAAATTTTATAGCTTCTGCCACACTTTCGCTAAATAACTGAGTGGTCAGCTTGACCTTCAAGAAGAAGAATTTCTGACAAAGTACCTACACACTATTTCTATAATCATGGATAGGTAAATGATCTGGGGCCTTACACCCGAAACTGATACGATTTCGATTTACGAGTCTGATCCGATGTCGATTTTGATTCAGTTTCGATCCTGATGCTTACTCTTTAACATTGAGTTTTGCTGACAAAGTAAATCAAAATATAATATATATATATATATATATATATATATATATATATATATATATATATATATATATATATATATATATATATATATATATATAAATAAGTCATAGACATCATGCACATCGGATCAGACTCGTAAATCGAAATCGTATCAGTTTCGGGTGTAAGGCCCCAGATCATTTACCTATCCATGATTATAGAAATAGTGTGTAGGTACTTTGTCAGAAATTCTTATTTTTCTTATTATGTCATTGCAGTACATAAGTAGTTTCTAACGGTATGATGTCCAGGTGTGCATGTATATGATTTTTCTCATTTATTTCTTATTTTAATCACGAGTTAACAGATATTGGTGGCGAGCAAATTTCCCTAGTGGCGGATTTCGTAACTATCCTATGACTGATATTACTATCTGACTGTATAGTAAAATAGTAAAAAGAGCCGATTGTATTTTTATTTTCAAATAATTCTTCAAAAGTGCGTCATGCTTTTATTGTTGGACATCTACGAAGTGGTAAAAACAACTAAAAGATCACTTTGTGAGGGTGAACCACGGAATATAAAACACAAGAGGAAAGGGCATGTGGGCGGGGCCCGCTTGTCATAGTTAAGAACAGCGAGACCTAACTGGACTCACTTGCTTTGTGGTTGCTTAAGTATTGTGACATATGCTGCCGGTGATTTTCATACGCGTGTTTTATAAAAAAACTCCTTATAATTACTCGATGTTCCATCCTCGAGTGCAAAAACAATAGTAGTACGAAGAACTTACTACGATCAAGTGTTTCTTATCATCGGTAGGTCGTAATTTAATTTATAATTAATAAATAATCTTTCAGATATGTTATTGATTGTACTGTAGGTTCTTGGTGGAAATTCATGTTTCACAGTAATAACACACAGGACTTCTTGCACTATTTCCACTTTAATAAGTATTTTACATTAATTTTAATATATTACACGACCGGTTTCGACAAAGTCATATCAAATAATCTTTCAGACAATCCTCTATCCATTTAAAATATTAGTGAAAATTAAGAATGAGCCTAGTCTGTCATCTAGTGTCGAATGTACAATCTGAAATTACCTATTCACAGGCGCAGGTGGAACGAACATTAGGGTTGTGACTTGTGATATCATCGATTTATCGATTTATTAATTTTAGATATAATTGTTATTTTAACTAAAATTAAAATAGTTATCTATACTATTATTACTTTCATTTTAGTTTTCCTAAAGATCCTTATACAAATGAGAAGTGGATTACTGCGACTGGTAGGGTCAACTGGATGCCTGCGAAATCGAGTTGCATTTGTTCAGAAAATTTTGCAGAAAATGCAATCCTTATAACAAAAAAAGGATACAGATATATAGATCACATGTAGTTCCCACGAAAAAAATTATCTCTTACCAAGTAAATATTCGTACATTTTTCTTGCACAAATACAGTTTTTAGTTGCCGATTAAGCTAAATATTTTCATTTGTACGTAAATCGTATGAAAATACAGTATCAGGTCTTACTTCTTGCATTGCATTATTGCACACGTTCATTTTTATTCAAAATCGTAGATTGAAACGAAAGCTTGTAAATATGGAACAGCTAAAAACTTAAGAAAAAAATACCGGTTGTCTGTAAAGTCGGCTTACTGACGATAGTTGAACGTGACAACGTCAACAACAACAACAGCAACAACAATAATAATAATAATGAGGTAAAAGCAATGCGAGGTAGCGCTGGTACTTGGGTACTTGATAACGGTACTTGGTAACGATAACGGGTAACAGGTAACGCATGAGTCATGTTTTTTCGTGCGTGCAGCCGGCTCCATCGATTTATAAGACGTTATCACGTAAAAAAGCTTTACATGTTTAAAATATACTAACGTGGAGGTATGTAACAATCAGTCGCGAATATCAAAGCATTCTTGGCATCGTTTTTACTATTTAAAAAATTACTTTATCTTAAATTACTTTATCCACTTCGTGTATTCTTATCATTTATATGATAATTTTTAACCGACTTCCAAAAAAGGAGGCGGTTATGCATTCGGCTGTATATATATATTTTTTAAATATTTTTTTGTATATTCAACGATAATTCCGCCGTCTGTGGACTGATTTTCAAAATTCTTTTGTTATGTAAAGGATATAATCCCAAGTTGGTCCCATTTTCACCAAAGTGGTGATCTGATGCTGGGATCCATGAGGAATCGAGGGAACTCCTTGAAATTTATATGGACATATAGTGATTTTGAAGTAGTCTAAGCATATGCTACCAAAAAGTTAGATTTTGCATCAAGGTATACCCTGGATCCAAAAGTACTAAACAGAACAGCTGACTCCTTATAGATACATGTTTGGGGATTTCGGCGTTGTTTAAAGAACTGCAAGCATATGCCACTATATCAGTTACGGTAATCATCATCATCAACACCATTGTCACACCATAAAGCATCACAATAGATGTACTAGGTACTACCTATTATATCATCATAATGTGATGATTCTCATAGTATTTTACATCGACACGGATCTCTTTGAACATAAGTCATTACGTTGCCGTATGTAAGCCTATTTTCAAAATGGTTTTGTTGTTGTAAAGGTTATAATTCAAAATTTGCCCCTTAGTCATCAAAGTGGAGACCTCATAAGATCCATGATAAATCGAGGGAACTCTTCGAAATTTATATGGACCCTTATACTGATTTCGACTTTTTCTGAAGTATTCCAAGCATATGCTACCAAAAAGCAAGCTTTTATACCAAGGTATACCCTGGACCCAAAAGTACTGAACAGAACTCCTGACTCCTTATAGATACTTGTTTGGGGATTCCGGTTTGGGGATTCCGGCATTGTTTAAAGAATTGCAAGCACACGCCATCATACCGCTTACAGTAATCATCATCATCACCACCAACTTCACAAGAAACACCAGCATATTATTATGATGACATAGGTACTCTACTCATCAGAGTTTTGTGCACCGATATCAATGTGTTCATAATAATATAGATAATAAATTAAACTAAAAAGAGAAAAAAAATTAGCCGAATTTAAAAGGGGAATTATTTAGAAAATAAGTTTTATTTCATACTTTGTTGTGCATTTTTACTTTGGAAGTCGGTTTTAATTTTTTGTTAAAAAATAATTAGTATATTGTTTGACTGATATGATATTTTATATTGTTTACAGGTTCAAGAAATAATAGCTCGTCAAGTCAAACGTGGAAAATCGGGCTTAATGCTATAAAGGAAATACTCACCTGAACTCCGATGTTTCGCTTTGACTCTGAATTTTTACTCTCCTAGAGCGTATAACTACGTCCGAAATACTTTTTAATACCTGCCTTCCGCATCCAATAACCTTCAGGAAGTGGTAAAATCAAAATACCTTTATTATACATAACAAATTTCTACTAGCTATTGTGCCACGGGCTGCGCTCGCATTTTAAGAGAAAATAACTTTTCGCAATATTATATCACGACAATAAAATATTGGCCCATGGTGAAGAATTGCTTGAGTGTTGTGTATGACTACGTTACTGTGAAATTAAATCTAAATCTGTTCAGCTATTTTGGCGTGAAGAAGTAACAAACATACATCCATACACATACACAGAAATATTATATATGACCACAAAATAAGTACGTATAAAATATCCAATATTTTTTAATATATTGGTATAGGTATTCCAAGGTTAGCGGGCTACGTTACCAGGCTTTACTAAAGAATTATTTATGGCTCTAAAACTTAAACCAAAGTCCTGCAGTCATCCAATAGTGGCTGCTTTGGTGATTGACGAAATGAGTATACGAAGAAGAATTGAATGGGATGGCCAAAAGCTACATGGCTACGTCGATATGAGTACAGGATTAGAAGGAGACCATTTAGCAGAAGCAAAAGAGGCTTTGGTTTTTTTGGTAACAATCAGAATTTGAAAGTGCCCATAGCTTTTTTTCTCGTGGATGGAGCTTCCGGGGTACAACGCGCAGAATTAGTGAAACAGGGACTCGAGTTGATCCATGAGTCAGGGATTATAATCGTTGCATAGACCTTTGATGGTTGTGTCAAAGTCGTATTTTGATTTACTTAGTCAGCAAAACTCAAGTGTTGTGCACAAAACACATTCATTAACTACAATCTGGCCATCTTAAGTGAAAATATAATACATGAATTAGCGGCCAAATGTGTAAACAAATGCGTAAATGTTTTAAATAACTTTACACATAACGGTGATATAATTTCTGTGAGTAAGAGTTTCCTTCATAAGAGTAGTTAAAGCTGCGACTCATACGTGAAATAAATAATTTTTAAGGCGATAATTGCATCGAAATTCCTCACAATTCATGTCCATTGCTAATGTGTTGAAGTTGGTGAATCTTCGTAAATTTTGCATTTCCCGAAAGCGTATTCAAAAACATTAAATAATACTACAATACTACAACTAAAAATCACGTAACTTAGTCGAAATACACTAAAACAAGCAAACTCGATACTGTAAATGAGACCTCTTTAGCTATCGTATAATTTGAAGTTTGTTTTCGATCCTTCCATTCGATTCTCAGTCGATTGATTTCGTCGAGAGTAAAAAAAGTTACGATGTAACGAACTTCTCGATCCAGGTTAGCTACAAATTGAGCCACCGATCGTGTGCTAGTGTAGGTGTCAGTTGTCGGGAGTATAAAAAACTAGTGAGATCGAACTGATTCTATTCTCGATTGTGTCGAGAGTAAGGGGGCTGTTAACTGATTATTATTGAATAAAAGTACCTAAATGTTTGTAATTATTGGGTATCTCCCATAGACTGATTTTGCTATAAATAAGAAATAAAATATATGATCACTACCCTAATTTTTTTTTATGAAACGTCTACTTGGCTGATGTACTTAGGCAGAGGGGTACACCCAATGATATAAGAAAGGTACACCGGGCTGTGGTCACTCAAAATAGGACTCGTTAAGATTTCTTTTGATTGAATTTCCCGTTGTTTAATAAATTTAGCCCGTAAAATGCAAATACCTAGCATTATTATAATGAAATATCGATATCAAAGTAGTGCACATCCCTAAAATATGTTGTAGGTCAAATACCTACAACATATTTTATCTCACATATCTTCGATTCAATTTGCCAGGCGCTGGGAGCACAACAACTAATATGAAGTCAAGCTGTTAAAGTGTTAAGTGAGAGTTGTAATAAACAATGAACTGCATAATTTAATAATATTTTTGTTTACTGGTGTAAATTGTAATGGCACCAACAAAAGGATTTACTTACTTGTCTTGAATATAGAAACATAACATTTTATGTATTAATAAACTAATACTTACTATTTGGATGGAACATTTCACAAACAAACTGCATTTTTGGTGGACTCAGTGGGTAATCGGGGGGGAACACCAGCTTCGCGGGGAATATGCCACCTTCAAAACAGGTTCCTTCGGGGCCTCTGAAATAGAATCATTCACCATAAAATACCTTCCATTCACCTTCCACAGTGGTGGACAAGTCCAAAAATGAATGACTAAGCTCTGGTTTCATAGGATAGTCTTGCCGTCATATAGCAGCCATAATACCGTGTTGAATTAACATTTTATATGTAAAAAACTACATACCACTCTCTAGACACTGCCATTTTGTTCAATGAAACAGAAAGCATGATATTTAGACAAACAATTAACACTAACATTTAGAGACATTTGTGAAATTCGACATGGAATTTAATATTATAGTAAATAGTGCCAAGAATGAAAACTGTGATTAGTGATAAATAGTAGATGAAACTTACGTTATTAAGGCTTCCCATTCAAAGAAATTTTCTTCAATAACCGGCCCAGCTATGATTCCCTCTGGCGGATTTATTGTGAGCTCTGTAACACATTATAAGTCTGTAGTGTTATAGTAAAACCCACTAAGTTGGCTTGTACAGCATGGATTATATTTTTTAATTAAATGTGATAGGTGACGAGCAGACAAATTGCCTGATGGTAAGTGATTACCATCCCATTGGACCCTCGCAACACCAGAGGTAACCAGAGGAGTTACTAGTGTAACTACACTCGAAACTCCTCTGGTGTTGTGCTTTTGAGGCATTGTATATTTTGAGGACTCATGAGGACTCGACGAAACACAATGCAGCCTTATTTCCCACCGGTTATCTGTGAGGCCGTGGTATAAAATTAATTATTTTGATAGACCTGCATTCAATATTGCTTGGAAGTAATGATATTATCAACATACTTCTCATAATATTATTACCTTATATTATAAAAACATGTAGGTATAATTAAACATAATGCAACCATAAGTTTTGTGACTGTGATTGAAAAAAATGATTATGAATTAATTACTTATCTACTTACTTAGTAGTAGTACTATTAAATAATCAGTGTTTCAAAATGTAATATATCAAGATTAAAATAGTCTTAATATTGCTATTTGTTTCATCCATGAAATGTGAGCGCCATATTGATCGATACAGAAATGTGTAGATGTTAATCTGTACCTACGCAATAAAATTTAGAATTGTTTTAATCTAATTAATGCATCGCTATTCAAATATGTACTAGGAATGAGAGCAAGATATTACGTTTGTATTCTGCCATGAGGCGCCGTAATGCCGATCCCGCCATCATCTGGACTGATTGTTCGATTAAAACTTTTTGAAAATAAATTAATTTATAACATTATTGTATTCTTGCAGCTTTTAACTGGATAAATTGAGGTAAAATAGCTAAAATTTGAATTATTGCAATCTCAGTGACGTCAACAAAACAGTGTCAAGTGTCCTGCTTAACATCAATGTCAAATGTCAAGACTCAAGTCTCACTGTCATATGTGACGTAAGGGTTTTTTAAGTAAATACAAGTATTGACTACGTAAAGAGGGCTATACTGACCATTCAGCCTGCAAATCCAGCGCCAGATACCTGTCAATCGTGTCAAATAATACAGAACTCCAATAAATAAAGATAGGACTTTTGTAGGGAGTAGGTACACAAAAGTTTGAAATCGTCGGTCTGTCAGTTCTAAGCTTGGCAAAATTTTTATTGTGTTCTTGATGACCTCTTTTAACGTTAAACTCTGCTCTAAGAAGCTTTCCATTATTATATTATATTGATGCCGAACCGATAAAAATGTTTACAAAACATAATATTTTACTGTAGGTACATACTTGTAAGCACAATAAATCTGAATACAGAAGTAGTTTGGCTTAAAATATTTTGTACGGTATCGTGTTAAACTGACTTATCTCAATCCGAACTATACTTTGTAGAGGGTTTAATTTTATTTTTAATTTTACGATAATTCACAATGTGTGTATTAAGTATTTTTATTATGGCAAATTAACCAAATCAGCAATAATATTGCGACTGTAGGACTTTGTATCCATGGTCAAGAACAATATATAAAAAAATATTACTATGGCAATCCTAAATATAATGCGGCTATTTTTGAAATCAGTCGAGTGTTATTTCAATAAAAATATAAAATTAAGTAAAATTAAGATGATTTGAACAATAAATAAATTTATTCTTATTGTACGACTGATTTATACGAAAATAAACATTTCTATGGTGATTATTATGGTAAAACAAATTTATTTTTATTTACAGTGTAAACGTACAGTCGTGACTTGTACGTTACTGCACATTAGGTAGGTACTTGCTCAGATTTATCAATAATCTATAGGCGGCAGGAAAACTGTAAATTTTTAAAAAGCATTGCCAATATTATACAGCTACTATTTCTTTTAATTGGTTATGGGTAAATATTTTAGTTGGCCATGGAAGCAGTCCAGAATCTAATGATTTTATAGTAACGATAGGTAATCCTAAGAGAATAGGTAAAAAAATAAAAAAAATTGTACTTTTAATATCCAAAAAGCTGTATGGTTTTTTATAGTCATTCGTGGAACAACCAGTGGCATATTTTCTAGTAGATTAAATAATATTATATTAATTATAAACACTTGCTTTATGTTTCAGAACTTAACAAATTCGGGAGCTAATAGTGACGAATTTACCTGCAAGTTGTGTAAGAAAAGTTTTGACAATGCAATAGCGTTACTGAACCATAGAAACTCGCAACATGATGATAATTCTTCCGACAACGAGCTTGAAATGCTCAACAACCAAACAGATGAGGTTATATAAAATGTTGTGTAATTTTACCTATCAACTAACCAACAAAAACCAAAGATTAAAACCTAAAATAGGTATGGGAGAACCCAACAACTCGTCTGTATGGGTGTTCTATTTTTGTTCAAAGATGGCGCGACATTGCGAGCTAAAACTGCTTTACGTACTCGATATAATAATAAGGATAGCTACACCGATTACGGTAACGGTGGCCCGTTTCGTTGAAACCAGCACAGCTACGCCGGAGTTATGTTATAGTGCCCAAGTATATGCGCAATACAAAAGAGCACTCTCTCTGCCTTTGCTCTCATAAGGACGAATAACCGACACGACTGGCATATCTCTTATCAGGCGCAGGATATAAACTTTCTGTCCGTCTGTTTGTCTTTCTGTTTGTTCCAGCTAATCTCTGCAACTGTTGGACCAATCTTGACGGGACTTTCACTTGTGGAATTAGCTGATGTTATAAGGAGTAACTTAAGCTACTTTTATCTTAGGATTACGAATAAAAATAGAGTTACGTTTCCATTAGTTCAACGCAAACGAAGTTGCGGGCACCTGCAAGTAACAATTTGTAATATCACTTCAGATATTGGATGGTCTGTGCGGCTTTCAATTTTACCCCCCTGAGAATCAAAGTAACGACTATACTACTGTAGAAGACAACATTACAAGGCGCACGTTCAGTGTAGACACAAGTTACATCATCGTGAAAATTGGTGAGGATCTGCACGCAAGCAAGAGGAACCGACTGGATGACAGTTTGAAAAGGATGCAACCAAAGCCACCAGTGGATTTAAGGTATATATTGTTTAATGAAATCGGAAAAAGAGTAGAAGGTCTCTCCTGTTGGCAAGCGATTACAGCCGCCGATAATAATAATTATAAACTTGAGAGTAAACAGTATGGCATTAAGGGTAAATATAAGTATTATTAAGCTTAGGATAATTTTTGTAGGAGATTTTTAATTTGTTCTAATCAAAACTACCATTTATTCATTTTCAATGGTAAAATACACAATTCCTCATTTGTCATTTTTCTTTCAGTGGACCATTTACTTGTACACTGCCTTCAGCGCTGCAACCAGATGGCCAATGCAGACAGATATTCCTCAACTGCTGCGACTACTCAAAGCACTACAGGGACCAACATACCAAGAGACGAAAAGCTGCCCTAAGATGTCAAGTCTGCGAGAAACGATTGGACAGGTCTTATCCCAATTATACCCCTCAGGTTGAAACGTATACCTGTCGGATGTGTGGCCAAGTCTTCCTTGATAGTTCTCAACTCGATCATCACACCAAATCGAGTCACACCAAAATTAAACCACACCAATGTCCATTGTGCTCGAAACGGTTCACTCAGCAAGGAGGGTTGCAACAACATATGCGAATGCACTCGGGAATACGTCCGTTCGTATGCGTCTTCTGCAATAAGGGGTTCACCCAAAAAGCTGGTCTAGACCAGCATTTACGGACCCATACCAAGGTGAAGCCCTTCAAGTGTGTGATATGCGGTAAGTGCTTTTCACAATCCATCCATCTAAAGCAGCATATGCGAACGCATACCAACATACAGCCATTCGAGTGCCATGTCTGCGGTAGGCGATTCAAACAAAGTAGCCATTTGAATTTTCACCTGAGATCGCATGGGGAAGTGGGCTATCGTTTACTGGATCAGTACAATCAGACGATGCAGCCACCTAGTCAACTAGACTTTCTGAATCTTTCCAACGTTCAGCCAGTCAGAGATGGGGATACTATGTACTATGCCGCCGAAATACCCGAATTACATAATACAACCAATTATACTATGTAAAGTCCTACAAAAATATTATTGACTATGCGAATTACTGGCATGAATGATATTTTACTTTATTACTTGTTAACTATTAAGGATGAGTATGATTAAATGTTACAATTGACTTTGCATGCAGTTTGAATTCAACTTTCTAGCAGTTCCTAGGTTAGTTTGGTTGAAATTGTACCAGGCTACTATAAATTGAAGAAAGTGGGTGTGGATAGTTCATTGGTTCATTCAAAGTTCATGACACTGAAATCGATTTTCAATCGTTCCTTAACTTAGTTTCCAGATATATGTGTACGCATACAACGTACTGCCTATCGTCCCATCGGCATGACGCTACCGATTGGATCTGTTAGCACTGGGGGTCAAAAGAGGCCAATTTAGGTGTCATATTATGATTCATATATTTTTTTCAACTCATATTATGTGCATTATTTTACGCATTTTTATCGAAAGCTGTCAAAATTGATGTTTTCTAATATGATGAAAGCAGAATATGAATCATGTAGCCATTTTACAATTTCACGATTTTTGTATGTGAAAAAATGTATTCAGAAACATAAATTGAAATACCTAAAGTGGCCTTTTTAGACCCCCTGGCAGCGTTCGGAACCGTACGATAATAATTATCGTACACATACGATAATTTTGTGCCTACGTACGATGTACGATAGCATATTATTATCGTACGCAGATTGTACGATAATTTCCATCATGATTCATGATGCAAAATTTGAGAATTTATATTATTTCACTCGAACGCTGAGTCTAAATCGCATTATTTTATTTTGTCCAATAAAATCCTGGGAAAATACCTGGAAATACAAGTACTCTATTCCTATTGGTTCTTAGGATCCGCTCTGATAAGTTACAAATACGAAATTTTAGCGTGTTTCATACCGAACTTGGATGGGAACAGTGAAATTTTGTCCCAGTGAATTTTAAACTTGGCGCGTTTATTGAACTTGAAGTGGAAAGAGAATCGGTTCAGAAATGTACCACGCGTAAAACATTTGGGTTTCAGTGTTCTGTTGATTTGAGAGCGGTGTTTAAAAAAAGATAAACTATAGAGTACTTGCATACATATGATATATTACAATTTATATGATTTATTTATTTATAATAAACATTATCCTAAAAAATACGATAATTTCGATCCATAAACGATAATTTTACGCCCCTACCGGCCGGGCCCCTGGTACGATAGTCAGTCCGCTTCAAGTTGCTAACGCTGCCCCCTGGCCGTGTATTAGGTGTGGATTGACTGTTTATACTGTTTACGTCGAGATGGGCGAACTGCAGATTGGATCAAATCTGCAACGTCATGCATATTGGACGATAGGCAGAGTAGTGTGTTATATTGACATCCGCCAGTATATTATAAAATCAAGAAAAAAAATATTTAACAAACATATTATATACATATAGGTAACAAAATTAAACAAAAAATAAGTAACTGGATAAACGAAATTAACATTTACCAAATAGGTGTAAAACTTACGGGTAAGACTGTAAATCAGCGTTGGTAAACATTATTACAGAGCACATACAAAATTTCACTAACATACCAAATTTCATACCAAACATCCATCCATCTTCACAAACCTTTACATTTATAATGTAAGGATGCAATTTTGTACGTGGCGCAATTTGTACGTCAACGTGTATATACTCTTGATACCCTCAATGCAGGTACTCCGATAGTTTCCACACTGTTCTGTACCAGGACAACATGAATCGTAAGCGGTTAAAGTTGCATTTCTCGTGCATCCATTATTATAATTATCAGCAGATATGAAAATATATTTATAAGGCCAGTGGCATTACAAAATTGAAAAACATTATTTAGACCTTAGTCAACTGCTGTACCTACCAGGTGAGTTGCCTATATACGCAATACAATATTATACTCCTATTGGCAATATACAAGTGAGTTGTGAGTGAAATAAAGTCTGACTTGTGACCTCTATCTGTGTGTTTACCTGTGTCACCGTAGGTCCTACAGTACCTGAGAGAAGGAGCTTTGCTCGGAGTTCGAGTGTCTAGTACGGAAAAAACAGATGGTGTTATATTGACCGGTACTCAAACCCGAGACACCAATTTGCCAACAACGTTATAAATAAAATTCTCCCCATACGTAGCTGAGCCACGCGCTTTGACAAATAGGGAGCGAATTGCGAAATAACTCGTATTATCATTAATAATTACGTGTTAGATTTTTAGTAAGTAATTCATATTAAAATATATCATCATTTTTATTGGTACATGAAATTTTGTAAAATTGGTTATCCTTACTCTAACGGTAATTTGGTCTTGAAAGTTTTTAATATAAATAAATAAAAAAATATATTTTCATTTGAATACAAATGATAAATATAAACCGATAAAGATAAACCGTAAGATAAATTAATAAATTTATCTTTCGGTTTATCTTTGTATTTGTAACCGCTTTATTTTATAAAAATGAAACTTGCTTTTAATGCTTTTAATGAATTTATTTTGTACGATATTATTTTCGTTTCCGAATTGTGAATATTGTTTGGTTTTGGTGGGAAGACTTGTGGTAATGCCGGGAAGGTGCCCAGGTGACATTCGACTTTCAACCAGCGAACAGATAGCGAGTCTTGAAAATTCAATAAATTATTTTGTTAAAGTATTACAAAGTGTATCTTTTACCCGTCTGATTCTTATATACGCAACGAAAGAATATATATATTTATATAAAACTCTAAAATTCGCGGTTTCCTGTGATAAGACCTAACCAGATCGATTTCTCACCCAAAACCCCCTGCATACTATTTTTTTTTGAAATCGATAAAGCCGTTTCCGAGATTCGTCGTAGGTACACACATAGATATAAACAAAATCTTTTATTTTATCGACAAAAAATACGTTACCACTCAAATTTCTTTGAATAAAACTAAATAAAAAAAAATGTTTTTGACCTATAATCATCGAAAGTGTCTAATTTTATACTTAACAATATTTTTTAATTTATGTTATAACTATCTAAAAAAACATCTAAAAATATGACACACATGACTGTATACTATAATTGGGTATTTACCTACATGTGAAAATTAGTTTTTTTCAAAACATTCTTGCAAAAAGATTTACTATGGTGAGTTAATACTCACCATAGTACTATTATGCACATAATTTCTGATACCTCCGATCTTTGTGCGTTTATGTTAATACATAAACGCACAAAGATCGGAGGTATCAGAAATTTTGTGCATAATATGACCATACATTTCGTAGCAACTTACAAGCGTGTGACGTCACCTGCCGGTACGACCGTTTTCTTCACAAGTACCTGCCCAAGAAATAATTTTTCGTGATTTTATTTTAGCACTTTGTCGACATGGTATTTAAATATAGATATAGCTGTTTTTGTCTGATAAGTTGCAAAAGTCACATAACAGACAAAGACAGCAACGTTGTT
The DNA here is from genome assembly GCA_037179445.1 of Phengaris alcon alcon. NCBI lineage: Eukaryota > Metazoa > Arthropoda > Insecta > Lepidoptera > Lycaenidae > Phengaris > Phengaris alcon. The sequence goes on along the minus strand of JAYRCH010000056.1, from coordinate 72,108 downwards.
TAAAATGGATCATTGTGTAAATCTTTTTATTAGTAAAGTAACCCTATTACAGATCTGTAAAATATAAATAGCCATAGGTAGACATTGCTTACGCGCTGTGTTAACTGGGAGCATATGAGTAGTGAGAAGGTTTTTTGACTTTAATGAGTATCTATAGTATAGATTAGGTAGGTACTGCAGACCGATGGTCAACAAAGGCTGCAGGGTGCATCAGATCAATTGATGTTGAACTTAACGCACTAGGATAATATGACTGTGAAGGATATTGTTTCAATAATTTCATGGTCAGCCACTGGTCACAATAAACATTACGTCATCAGCGATGAAGTGCTTTCAAAGGAGCTTTTTTAAAAATAGCAAACAATAATATTATAATATTATAACTAGTGTATGAAAAAAAATGTTAGCCCAGGGTTAAGACCCAGTGTGGCTCTAGCTAGATCAACTATTCTCCCCCAAAATTTTGATTGGAGATTAAAATTAATTTAAGATATTTTAATCACTTTCTAGCTTGTATAAGTGAAAACTTGATATTGGCTTTCTTATTTCTCAGTTAAATTATTAATGTTATTAATTGTTAGCTGTAAGTTTTCAAAATAAAATAAAACTCCGTGCATACTAAAACTCATGGTAATACTTGCAGCCGTTTTCGAGAAACCAATTATAACCGGGTGTATTCAGACCAGTCCCGAAAACTTCGTGGGCTTATATTAGGCCATGAGTTAGATCCATTGGTGCTAGTCATTTGCTTTTAATCGATTGTTTTTGTAAAATTAAAAATTTCAATATGCAATGTACGACGTACATAACCACACGGGCGGTCGGAGATGGGCGCGCGCGGGGTAGACCGCGGAAACACGTCGTATGCGAATAGAGAAAATCAGCTGATCGTTTTCTAGCCGCTGTGCCGGCTAGAAAACGTTTACGTAGTACGTTTATGTAGTAAATAAACCACGAATACTGCATAGATTAATAACAATTTTATTTAAAGTTCTAATAACATTCAAGTACCTATTTACTAACTTTTGTTAAGTTTACATTAAATTACTTTAATTTTTTTGTTCTTATTAAGAAAAACAAATGAAAATAAAATGAGATGAGGTACATACAGTTAAATCGAACAGCAAGTGGCAAATGACCTACCGTGCCGACATCATGGAATTTTAGCAGCACCGCGGGCTCCAAGACGAGAATCTCGGCGCGCCGTCTAAAATCTGCTCCTCGATATTTACATCCAGTTGCCGCCCACCGCCAGACGCTGGAGGCTCAATGAGCCTATTTTCTAACACTCGCATGCCTGTGTAATGGTACGGGAGTCTGAAAGATGGCGGGCATGAGGATATCACCTCCGGTAAATCCTCAATGCCTCTGCGACATTCCCAAATGCTTCACATAAGCACATCATCATCATACCATAGTAACGCGTGGTATACGCGTATAGCGAAGGTATTTTAGGATAAAAAATCACACACAAGTCACAAACACGAAAAAACAAGTCAAAACAAACAAAACAGTTAATACTTATTACAAATAAAACAGTTATTAAATCAAACGAATAATTAAAAAATAACACGGAACGTCACTCGAAAACGCGGGTTTACACTTACAGCCAGACCAAATTGAGAAAATGATTTTATGTAAAAAACATAGGCATGTGTCCAGAATCCCGATACATTTGTATCGATAGTTTTTCATATCGATCAATTAGGTACTATCTCTATAAAATCTACTGGAGGCTCAAGGCCCGTTAAAGAGCGAAGGCACGTGGAAGACGATAATCGCATACCATCAGGCGATCTGTCTGTTCGATTGCCGATCATAAATCATATAAACCCAGCTGACTTGATATAAAAACAGTAACGTATTTATAACAAAAACTAAGGAAAAAAAGGATATCAAACAATTGACTAATTTAAATATCTACTACGTACACGTAAATGTTTCAATTTTCATAGGTCACATCACTTAGCCTAGGTAGTTAATAAAAGAGTCGAGTCGCTTGACATATCAAAAGCTTTTGATATTTGCCGCGAAAAAGCCGTGCTGTGGCCGCGCGCTTCACCCAATCGCCCGCGCTCGCGCCGCATAGCGTCGGCATCTTTTGAATTTTGCCGAAAAAATCCATCCATAATTGACGCTAGCTTAAGAACTGGAATTAAGGAGATAATGCGTCATTGAGTTGGAACAAAACTATAATTTAAAATGAGATATACAATCTCATCAAGAAATTAGAATCTAATTGCGCAGTCGGGTAGATTTTTAACCATGGCATAAGAAATTCCGTCCGTTCCCGGAGCAGAGTCCTTTGACTTAATACATTTGATTAATTCCTGTAAACACATACTTGCTTCTTCTGCCTTATGGTTATTCGAAACAAATATGTGCTGTGGAGGACGAGTAAAATCAGGAGTTAAATTAGTAAGAATGTCATTGCAGTGTTCTTATCCACGTAGCCTCTTGGTTCAGCTACTACCTTAGGTAGACTCGGAGACCAATAAAATTTAGGGCTAAATTTATTACATATGCTTTGACTAATTTTATAAAAAGGAATACTATGTTCAGCCGCTTGATTTAAAATATCCACCAATGAATTATAACGCTTCTGAAGATCACCCGATACAGCACATTGAGGAAGCAACGTCTCAATGTTTTGTCTATAAGAATCCCAATCAGCCGCTTTAAAATTCCTTTTCTTTATAAAAATTGATGGATTATTTTCGTAATATGAAATTTTAATAATGACGTGGCCACTACCTAATGTTTCTCTTGTGACAACAGACATCTGACGATGACTGTTGTAACAATCCATTCACCAGATATATTCAAGTTGGAGAACAGTTGTTCAAAGTCACAAAATTACTATCAATTATGGAATCCAAAATTTGAGTGCCTCTAGAGTCAGTTCTATTGGATCACGTTGAATGGTGACCATTAAAATCACCCAAAATTAGCGTATTTGCAGAAAACGGCAAAAATAATAAATCCCAATCGGCCCGAGAAGTACGAATCGAAGGCGGATAATATATTCCAACTATATTCTCTAAATAATTACAGTTAAATACTTTTAAATGTATAACTTCTAAACCACTTATAAGGGTTTGAACTGGACCAGTCATGCAATGAATATCATGCAATGAGCCACAATGGCGACACCGCCATAGGAGTCTTGTCTGTCACATCGAAATATATTAAATCCTTTAATACGAAAAATTGACTCAGGAGCCAACCATGTCTCACTCAAAATAGCAAAATGTTTTTTGTCCTGAATAAGACGCTGTTCAAAACTAGTGCACTTAGGTTGAATACTTTGTGAATTCCATTGGATAACATTAACGACGCGGTTACATTTATCCATCACCACTTATATTTAAAAAATAATCACTAAAATTTTGTACTACATAAGCTATTACCCAGTTACAAAAAAAAAAAAAACTTATTAATTTTATCCTTTAAAGTATACCTGCTACAAAATACAATTTCCTTTAACTTCTTAAGTAAACTATCAAAGGTCGAAACCCCTTTTAAACGTCGATTCTTCGATTTACCTTCCCTTTCTGAAACATTAGGAAATTCACTAGTAACTGAATCCACGCTCATCTCCGTTTCAGACCAAAAATTACGCCATTTCTTCTTTGTTCTTTTCTGACTGTATCCTTCTTCTTTCTTTTGATAGCACTGGCTCATTTTCTGTCTGGGATAATCTTGACTTGGCGCTAGGTTTCTTTTGAAGTATTTCCGAATATGCTGGAGTATTAATTAGATTTTCTTGAGGACTATTATCAAATCTCTTAGGATGATTTACTCTTGGCTCGGAAAATGAATAAAATGAAATATTTACAGTAGGAGGAGGAGTAACAGGAGATACATACATACTAAGAATTTTCCTATAGGAACAGTTAAACTACGACATAAGATTTCTTAATTTTTCTTTTTATAAAACGGACTGTCTCGCTCTGTTAAGAACACCAAGCTTCTTCGAGGCTAACTTGGCCTTACCCTCTAGATGATATCGGAACTGGACTTCGCTCGATATGCTGACGCCAAGTATGTCAATGCTAGGGGAGATGGTTAAAGATGTGCCCTCGAAACGAGGATATACGACCATTGGTGACTTTTTAGAGGTGAACGCGCAGACTTGTGTCTTGGCGGCGTTGAATTGGATTAAGTTACGTCTACCCCATTCAGAGACTTTCTCCAATGAATTCTCTATTTTAGACACAAGTTCGTTTCGACTCTCAATGACATTTAGCCGAGAAATATTGGGGGAGCCGGTATATACAGCATCACCTGTACTATCATCCGCATAGCAATGAATGCCGTTGGTCTGTAACATGTCATTGATATGCAGTATGAATAGGGTAGGCGATAGCACACAGCCCTGAGGGACACCAGCATCAACAGACTGAGTTTCCGAGCATTCGCCGTCAACTACGACCTTTATGCTTCTATCTGCTAAGAAACTAGTGACTCACTTACATAATTTCTCGGGCAGCCCGTATGATGGAAGCTTTGATAGCAGCGCTTTATACCAAACCCGATCAAAGGCCTTCGCAATGTCCAAACTAACAGCCAATGCCTCTCCCTTCGACTCAATTGCCTGAGCCCAACGATGAGTTAGGTACGCCAAGAGATCACCAGCCGAGCGACCCTTACGGAACCCGTATTGTTTGTCGCTTAGTAATCCCTGGCCGTCCAAGTATCGAAGAAGCTGGCTATTGATAATAGATTCCATTATCTTCGAGAAGAGAGAGGTTATAGCGATTGGTCTGTAGTTGGAAGGATTTGAGCGATCACCTTTTATGGGCATCGGGTGCACCAAGGCTGTCTTCCAAGAAGCCGAGACGATGCCAGAAGAGTAGGAGAACCGAAAAAGACGCGTCAAGACCGGAGCCAACTCTGGAGCACACTTTTTCAACACAATAGGAGGGATTCCGTCAGGCCCACTCGACTTTTGGATATCAAGGGAACGGAGGGCTTTTCGCACTGAGCGCTGATGAAACCGAATATCCGACATGATGCTCGTGCATCGCGGTATGATCGGCGGTTTCTGCCCCCCCGAAACGGGGTAACAAATTGCTTTTCAACTGCGGCATTTCTAGGGGGGTAGGGCATTGGGCCTCCGGTAAACTCACTCACTCGGCGAAACACAGCGCAAGCGCTGTTTCACGCCGGCCCGTGGTATTTCTCCGGTCGAGCCGGCCCATTCGTGCCAAAGCATAGCTCTCCCACGGTCTTCTACTTGTCTCCATCAAAATATCACTTCCCTCCCTCCTTGAGACATGCAAAATATTGTCCTCAAGAAAAACATTATTCTCCATAATATTATTACAGGCTGAATCTTCCGTCATTGTCTATAGACAATGACGGAAGACAGTAACCGACCTGCCAACCCGCAAACGGGCTGGCACTATGGCTAACCGGTTTCGCGATTGATAAAAAAAAATGCGTATTGAAAAACAAATAACGTGCGTAAGCGACCTAAGTGCATCGATGCGCGCGCGCAACTGAACTTTAAGTTTTAACTTTTAACGCGACACCTTGCCACGGTCACCAGTAGGTCGATGGATTCCGTGAACTTACTACTAGGAGTAGACTTAGTACCTACTATCTACTAGCAGTCACTCAGTACTAATTACTTCTTTCACGTAAGTAAATAGCTATTAGTAATAGTTTTACTTATTATGATCGGTGTACAGGCTGAACGCGTGTACGTACTGGGAGAGTAGCACGGCGCGGCGCCCGGCCCGGTGTGCTGGGCCGGGTAATTGGCCCGCGTGCGTAATGAAGTAAATTACATTGCGCAATGAAGTAAAAATAATAAAATTTTAGATTTTATTAAAAAACCTACTTCTAAACAGCTTGTTCTTATGATTAAATGGCAAAAATGTAAAAAAAAATACATTTTTGTAATGAGAAAAAGTAGTTTATTCATATCTCAAAGAATAAACAAGATTGTCTCGTTTAAAGTTTAAGATATACAACATGTTTTTACAGTCAGTGTCCAAACTTTCAGAAGTGAATATACTCTTAAATATAAGTAGCTTTTACTATAGGTTCAACATTCCTACTTGAAAAAAGAAAATTTGATAGTTGAACAGAATATCAATTGAAAAAATACTTATGTACTTACTAAAACTAAAGATATGTCGTACCAAGTCTCCCCATATAAAGGACTCTTGGTCCCCTTGGTAGGGATAAAAGTAGCCAATGTGTTAATGCAGAGCTTAAAGTATATACTACCATATAATATTTCATCAAAATTTAATTTGATATTTTAAATTAAATAAATTATTTAATTTATTTAATTTAATATATCAAATTGCTTTATAGGGAAGCCCTAGCCGGTAGGGATTTGGATGAGGGTCTCCAAAAGGTAAGTGGTATGTGAAGCCGATAGGAATGGAGTTATATGAACCCCACGCTACTGGTGACTAGCAAATGAGCAGATGCATTGGCCGTTGGTAAACGATTACCATCGCCTATGGCCACCCGCAAAATTGCAAATGTGATAGCGAAGACTAGGGCCCAGCCCTTGGGTTTCCAACATGGAATTTACTCGGCAAAGCAAACGGCAGTAGAAGACGTCTGTCGCCAGCGATTTTTAATAGTCTCTGAAAATGTAGGTCATATAAAGGGTTCCGTTGTTCACGTCTCGGACGGAACCCTTATGATTTCGTCATAACCGTCAGTCCGTCCGTCTACCCCGTAGTGTGGGGTGTCATTCGAAAGGTCTTATAAAATCATTAAGAGGTTACTAATTTCTTGAATTAGGTATCCATTTGCGAGATATTCAACTTCAAATCGCATTTTTAGGGTTCCGTAATACACAAGGAAGTCTTATAGTTTCGCTCTGTCTGTCCGTCCGTCTGTCTGTATGTCTCTCCGCGTTTCTAGTTTCTGTTATTATGAATATAAATGGATGAAATTTGCTATTATTAAAGAATATGTATAGATCTCGGTTTTAGCATCATAAAATAATAATAATTTTACATCTTAGGAGTACTCTCCAGACATGTGAAAAATATTCTTACATTCTACCCCATTGTGTAGGGCATCGTAAAATAGGTATTTTAAAATGAAGGCAAGGTTTCATACATAACTATTTTCATAGTCAACCATTTCCGAGTAATCGGCCTTCAAATTGATTTATAAGTTGGTCCCTTGGTTGGTCTTTAGGAGACTTAGAAACTTGCCATTTTCCGCGCTGAATGCTAATAGTAGTCTATATTAATAAAATAAAATAGTAGTCTATAATAATATCTCTAAAGAGTATTTAGCATAGTTGCTAAATACTCTTTAGAGATATTATTTATACAAAATCGGACAGTAACTTATGAAGTAATTTGAAAAAATCTATTGCGCTTTAATAGTTACGCAACCCTCCTTAGACATGTCCTGACATGCTCTTGGTTAGGTTATTTACTAAAAAAGGGCGTCCCCTCCTTCTAAAAGCTTAAGGGCTGGCTCCAAAAATCTAAAAAAAAAACATGATAAACTTTTAAGGAAAACTAAAAGCTTAGATAACTCTCTTAGTTTAGGAGTTATAGAGGCCTAACTTGTAAAATGCGCTTGCTTGGAATTTTGTACAATTAGACGAAATAGTAAGTTGAACACGGAACCCTATGTGGCCTGACACACACTTGGCCGGTTTCTCAAAGGCAAAGCTTGCCATCTAGATAGAAGATAGAGTAATCACAATAGGTTATAATTAGAGCAATAACACAATGGGGTGTGTGGCCCGAGCCGTAGTCGGTTACATTTCGGTCGGCTGTATATTTTGACAAGCCAACCCAAACAGAGGGAGGCTGACGGACGCATCCTGAACGGCGAGCGCAGTTGTTTCATCGGATTCAGTAATGTAGTTGTTACTAGCCGTTTGTTGTATGCTACTTACTGATCGTACTATCAGCGAATCTTATTCATAAGCGGCTAGAGTGTTCTTATAATTTATTTGTATAAGGGCGTTTGTTCACAACACGGAATTTTACGGTCCGGCAGTCCGATATTTTACTCATAACGCCTTATCTATATATCAATAAGAGCGTTTAAATAAAAAATCAGCCTGCTGGACGGTAAAATTCCGTGTAGGCTGTTGTGCACAAACGCCCTTATAATTACGACAATTAGTCACAGTTAATCATAATACAATTGTGAATGACTTGTCAGTTTGATAATAATATCTTATAATATTAAAATAATACTAATAAATTATGACAACGGTCAATTACTGCTCATAAATTAGATTCCCTGATAATACAATCATTAGCATATACTTATAGTAAATTATTTAACCTATGTTACCCGGGCCAATATTACGAATCTATTGGTACCTCATTAATTATAAACGGATCGGTAGTTTAGGCGCCACCGTGGGACAAACATACATACACAGACTGCCAAAGTCCATTTTTTACTAAAATAGGGCGTTCCAACATCGGGCGCCAAAATCATTACCCCTCCTTTTGGCTTCTCCGTAGTCCGGTAAAATAATGTCTATCCCGCGGTAATGCAGTTGTTATCTTTGGTACTAGCTGATTGTGTTGTCTAATGCCCGCAACACACCACAATGATGAAACTGCACTGCAATTCGGTCACAGTAGACGTAAACAGTACTTCATTTTCATAGTAGATCGCCAGAATCGGCGCACGCACACATATTAAATACGTCTATTGTCACTGAACTGTGCAGTTTTATCGTCGTGCTCTTCAGTGAGCATTATTTGTCCGGAATCTCCCCGGCCCGAGAAAAGATAGTATAGTTCTATTTTCAGAGCGCTGAAATTTTTATATAAATATAATTAATATTTAATTAATTTGCAAATATATTGCATTAGCCCATAGTTCTAACTATGGGCTAATGCAATATATTTGCAAATCGAACACAGCAACACACGGTAACTGTCGTCGTCGTCAAATCCGTTCTTTCGTCAATCGTCAATCGTCAATCGTCAATCGTCAATCGTCAATCGTCGCTTTTGCGTGAAAGAGTCACAAACCATCCATCCATCCTAATAAACCTTCACATTTATAATTGTAGTAGGATTACTCCGACTATTAAATTTTTTATTTATTTATTTAGAACACCCACACAATCCTACAAATGATTGAAAGACGTTACTTATGTATTATATATATTATGTACAAAAGTTTTCTTAAAAACATACCTATGGCTGGGACTATATGCTCCGGAATCCGGAGCACCGGTGAAAATTTAGAGCACTGAAAATGCTGATTCCGGTTCATATAATAGTCCCAGCCTATAGGTTCATAACTAAGTTACATACTAAGATGCATAGTTTGCGGTGTATGGTATGTGAACCACTTTAGCAATAAGGTTCAAAAGGGGTACGTAGGTATCTGCGACTGTTCATTGTACATGTAAACTTCACAGGAGCAGTGAACACATTTATCTCCAGTGTTCTGGTTCTGCCTCGCACTCGTTATCTCGGTTGGCGTATCTAAAACATGGGTATTTTTTAACGTTTATAAGGGATGGCATGCGGACACAAGCGCAGCAAGAAGCGATTAGCGTTTTACAGATTATAGGTTAGTCGTAAGTTGTCGAGTTTACTATTATTTTCCCGGTCGTCGATCAATCTGTTATATAGAAAATTAACATTAGGTATTGTCCTCATTGTAGGTATGTTTATTAGTACATAACCACCAATTATTCTAAAATAATTATTCTATTAAAAGAAATAAATGAGATTATTCTTTTCTTACCAGTGATAAAATGTAATAGTTCATTGGTATATTACAGACTAGATGTTGCTCGAGACTTCGTGCGCGTGAAAGAGAACCTAGCAGAAACCGTTCATTTTGCCTCAATAAAAAGTAGGCTGTCCTTCCCCGTAGTTTATATCTGTGCCAAATTTCATCACAATCGGTCCTGTTGTTTCGAAACCTAACCAATGCAAACAAACATAAAAACAATCTAATCTTTCTCTTTATAATAATTTAATTAATTTACAGTAATTTACACAAAACACGTTCAGAAGAAAAAAATCTCAGCGTCCAAACGCTAATCGCTGCGCGGGTCTAATATGTTCCAGTGTTTTTATGGTCGGCACATGTGGCCGAGGCTAGGCGTGATTTTGTTTACATCCGCTGTCCGAGGGTTGCCTTACCTATGATGGGGTTGAGCAGAAACACCACAAAAACATAATGTTGTTTCTTAAAAATACAATCACGAAATGTGAAAAACGTGGACCTTGTTTTGGGAGTTCATAATATTACTTTTTTTATTGAAAAGACTGGTAAGCGATCACAGCTGATCACTTGGACACCCGCAATACCAGTGGAATTACAAAGGCGTCCCTGATTCTTATAATCCCGTGCCCTCCCTAGACCGTCGGCACTCTCACTCTTCGGAAACACAAGGCAAACATTAATTCACGCCGTATTCAGTCGAGCCAACCCATTCGTGCCGAAGTACGGCTCTTTCAGTAAATCATATCAAATGCTTTGCGATTATTAATTTTGTTACGAAAACGCCAAAAAAATAATGATAAAATCGAGCTATTTTCATTGAACATAATCTAAATATTCCAGAAATAGCAAAGACTATCGAATTTAACATCAAACGGTATTTCATCACTGCATGATCTATTTTTAAATGGAGTAGTAGATTCATACTTTTACGTTCTTTGTAAACCCCGACGCAAAAAGAGGAGTGTTATAAGTTGGACGTGTATGTCTGTCTGTCTTTGCGTCTGTCCGTAGCATTGTAGCTCCCAAAAGGATGAACCGATTTGGATCTAGTTCTTTTTGGTTGATAGCTAACATGATCGAGAGTGTTCTTAGCTATTATTCATCATCATCAGCTCGCTCACTGCTTGACATTTCGGGGGTTACTTAATTTTTTTATTTTGTTATGCTAAAATACAATGTTGCGTATGAAGTATAGGTTCGAATAATTAGGTAGATAAAATATTAAGATGTTATTAAGTACCTAGGCTTTTCTCGGAGTTCTAGTACCTAGAAAAAAATAAACAGATCGCGATAGGTATTAAGAAAAACACAAAATATTAGTCTGACCGAGACTCTAACCCGTGATACCAATTTGCCAACAAGCCACTCACTTTAGAGAGCGAAATACCTCACAATTTATTATGCAACGAAAGAAAAAATGTATAAAAACTGAAAAGTTCTCAGTTTACCTTCAGTAAATTTCTTACCCGCCAAACCCCCCACATCCTAAATTTTATGGAAATTGTTGAAGCCATTTCCGAGCTTCTGATACAATAAACAAAAATTACACGTTTAAAGTTTAAAATTTGAATGATTACCCATTATACATTACCTATGATACATTACCTACTATACATTACTTATTATACATTACCTACTACCTATATTTCATAACGCAGGTATTTTAAAATTACATACCAATAAAAATACGATTAGGCACAAATGTAGGTATAATAATTTTTGAATTACTAATTTATCGAATTATGTAAATACTTACATAACGTCTTCGATTTTTTAATTTTCAGGAACAATTACGAAGTTCTTAAAGAATGTATAGAAGTAAGCTTAGATTAAACTATAAGTAGGGATTAGGGAGTAATCACGTGGTTCGGCGAGCAAATATTGTGTCAATCTTGTACATTTTTGATTTCGGACTTCGTGATTGTAATTAAAGAAGTCACCTTGACTAAGCTCAGGATGAGATATTAAAATCGCTCAATTCAAGCGCTCTTATGTTTGTTTACCTTATAATAAGTTACCTTTTCTAATGTTTTACTAAGGTAACATACAATTATAGACTTTCTAATTTTACTATTTCAGGAGAAGCTACGAGATTTTACGTAACATATATGCATATTATGCTCCATGATCCATCGTATCCGGAGATCCGGGTGGGATTGCTGGTTTGCGGGTACGGAATACCTATCGTTCCGCACTACACCAGGATCGCATAATTTCAAGGCAATTTTATTTGAGAGTATGCTAACACTTGCGAAATTACTTAACGTTTTCCTGTAAAGTGAAAAGAAAATGTTTAGGTAAATTTATTATTTTCCATGGCTGAAAATCCACTAATCATGTCACTACGTTACCTACAAGCTTTTTCATACATTCATATCGTAACCTGATTTTCTGGGTAAATTGAGCACCAGAATGTACTGAAATATGAGTTTGGAAAATTGTTATTATTTATCACAATATATGAATGTTGACGACCTCTATGGCTTAGTGGTTGAGCGCGTTGGCGCGCCGGGATCGCGAAGGAACAAAAAGTTTTATTGTTCCTGGGTCATGGATGTGTATTAAATATGACGTGTTTAATATAATAAAAATCTTAATAAATGTACAGTATAACAGTATTATATATACTTCCGGTTATCTGGTCCTCGTAAATGAAATTCTTCGGATACTTAGCACGGGGCCAGACTGACGTGATTTGTAGGGTCCAATGTCCATAGATTTTATATTATTATAAAAGCTTTTGTATCATTGGAAGTAGTATTCTTCAGGAACCATCCTACTTGTGTTAAAAAAGTGAAAGTTTGTTAGGATTGATGGATGCATGTTACTCTTTCACGCAGAAACTATTGAACGAATTTTGATGTAATTTGGTATGGTTACTACCATACCAAATTACTTTAAGCTCTGAAATAACACTTGTGTTATTTCAGATCAGCTACTTTTTATCCCGAAAAAGTACAGATACTGATTTTGATTCCTTGATTGATGAAACATGTAAAGTATAGGTCTTATACTTTAGATTTTATTAATATAAAAAAACTGATTTCGACACCGACTCACTGATGATCAACAATTTTATAGGGTACTTCCTGATGTCCTAGTAAGATAATATTTGGTTTGTAAGCTAGTATTCGTACTTAAACAATATAAAAATTGTCAAACTTGCAACTTTCATCATCTGGGCCTAACCCCTTGAACTAGGGGATGAAAATTTACTTACTTACCTAGACTACTAGACTTACCTACGCAAATTTCTACTCTAGAGGTCTGAAAATTGTCGTAGGGATCCGTGTTATAAATAGTAACAATATAATAAAAATATTGTCATAACAACTTCCGAAAAGAAGTGAAATGTCACCAAAAAATATTTACATGTAAAGTGATGCCAAGACGATACCATATGACTCGCTCTACTATTGCTATCAGATCTCATGTAAAGCCAAGTTTCTGACTCTACCGATCTTCTAACTCTACACGCCTCAACTCTACAAGCCTAACTAGACAAATTCAACACCTTAGTCAAGTTATTCGGCTTGGCAATTTCGTTCCTACAAAAACAGTATAACAGAAAAACAGTCAGTAAATTTTTCACCATACGTCCAAGCGAATGTAGCAAAATGGCCGTCACATAACTTGACTAAGATTCACAATTTGTAAAATTAGGCGTGTAGAGTCAGTAGATCGGTTTTATATGAGATATGATAGCTATTTGATAGTGTGATTCATATGGTATCGTCTTGGTATACATTATACATGAAAATGTTTTTGGTGGGATCATTATTATTATAAAACTTTTGTATCGTTGGAAATGTTCTTCAGGAATCCCGAATACAATTTTCCTATGCGATTTCGCTTGCGGGTACGGAATAGTTTTCATTCCAAACTCAACTAGGACCACATCTTGATTCAAAAGACAGTACGCCTTACGGTAGTTGTTTCAACTTTTTAAGTTAAAAGTTCGTGCCAGGGTAATCGAGCTTTGCTCGGAGCTCTAGTAGGTTTTTTTTAAAAGAATCACAAAAATATTAAATCTGCCAATCGGACTGACATTATATAGTCGAAATTATTGATATATTGTTGCACGACGAAAGAAAAATACATACATAACCTAAAAATGTGCAGTTTGTCAGGGATAAAACCTAGCTAGACCGATTTTTCTCCCCTAAGACTCCCTGTATACTAAATTTCACGTAAATACTTGCAGCCGTTGTCGAGATTACGATTATATATATACAAGATTGTCTCGTTTAAAGTATAAGATAAGATATCAAACAGCAGTATGTTTTATAGACATTTCTTCATAAACTTTTTAATACTCATAGCTTTTCTAACTAAGTTTTTACGTGTTTCAATGTTTAGTTAAATTTATGAAGACATATCAGATTGGTTTTCATATTACAGATTTTTATTAATTAAATAAGTAAATTTAAAATAATGTTAGCTTTCTGCACATCTTCCTCCACATGACATGTTATATATATATATATAGGTATAACCACATTGTTTATTCTTTACCTTTAATTCGTGAGTTTTGTTGTGCGAATATTTGAAATTAACATTAAATTAACTACATAATGTATGTACCCACAAAGATATGTACCTACTTTCACAGATTTTACTGCATTTAATTTTGATTATTAATGTAAGAAAAAATTTTTGTTACTTGCCTAATTGTTTTTAAATAGAAAATACATACAGTAATGTGATAAAAATGTGTTATCATTTATTAGTAGAAGTTGTTTGCTAATAACAAGATGCTCATGTAATGTTGAGGTGAATAAAACTATTTTTTTACATCTTTATAACGAATTTTAGACCATCCTAACCTCAACATAACAAACCTCAGTTCAACGAATTACTTGATATAACAAATATTTACTTGTTCCCCTCCGATTTGTTATATTGAGGTTGCACTGTAATGTGTTATCAAACTATTCACGAGTGGAATAGAAATAGAAAGCACTATTTTGGTAACAACTTATATTCTTTACGATTATTTTTATAATAATTTGTAAATATTAAATGCAAATAAATAAAAATGAGGCCTTATCATTTATATACGTACCTACCATAAAAAACCCATAAGAAGTATGTATTAATATATTTACTTTTAATTAATTGTCTATCCTACTATCCTAGTACTATAATTATAAATGTGAAAAAATGTTAAAAGTACAGTGACCCTGTGGGATACTGTATTTACGCAGAGCCGCGGGCAAAAGCTAGTTTTTAAGTATTTTATTAGCTACATTTATAACCAATAACTTAACTAATAGACCACAGCATAATAGGTATATTTTTCCCGTTAAATCGGGCAAAAGTCGACGAGTAGCTGGCATCACAATTTTTGTGACAAACACTAGAATTTGTCACATGTAAGTCAATTGTCAATTTACACATTACAATAATAAGTTACCGCATTTACGAAGCTTTTTTTGTAAGAGAGTGCTCTATCTTGTCGAGCGCCCAGCGAGACCAAATATTTATTTATTATTGTTACATGACGAAATAAAAACATATTAAGTTAAGTTGCTTAAAAGTACGCAGTTTAGCTCTATCCTGCATACTAAATTGCATAGTAATACTTGCAGTTGTTTTCCAGATTACAATTATACATATTTGGTTGATTGTCTTGTTGACAAGATTGTCTCGTTTAAAGTATAAGATAGTATGTAAGTACGTACCATATTACATGCTATATCTCATGTAGCATTATAATGTTAGGCATATAATATCATCTGCGATAAAAGCTATGTGTACCGCGGCGGTACAAAGTACAGTCAATGGACTTCCTTTTAACTAGCCGTTGTTTACGTTGTTCGACTGTTCGAGTAATGTTACAAGTGTAAAACATCGGCTTATTTCAACGTTAGTTGATTACAAAAGCTCTTGATTCATGCACACCTAGTACCTACTTAACACCTTGAAAAGTAGAGTCTCGGTAAAACCTAGGTAAAATTAGAATTTCTAGAACTATCTTGAAAATTGCGCGAAAAAGGGGAGAAAAGAGAAGAAGATTTAACAATACACACAGATAAATACAATTGTCTGTTTGCAATTTCAAATTAATACCTTTGCACTAAATAGTATATCCGGTACCTACACCACAAAACAAATTTTACAACTTTGTTCTGTCTGTCTGTCCGTCTGTCTGTCTATGAGTTGGTTCCGCCTTATCTCTGAAACAGCCGGATCGATTTTTACAAATTGCGCTGTATAGATAAAGATGAGTATTAGTGTTCCGTAAACAAAGGGTAAAAACGGGAGTATTACTGAGACTTTACAGTCCGTACGTCCGTCGGACTGTCTATCTGTCAGGGGTACGGGGAACATTTTTAAAATGACTACTATCAAGCAAATTTTTCGTAAGTGACTTCATATTGATGAGACGCCCAGCTTCCTTTACAACAACTTTAGATGGTGGTAGCTAACAGAGGAGGCAAGGATAAAATATGTCGATTTAACGACTCTCAAAAAGTACTTACTAACTGGTTGTTTTTTGTTAAATAAATATATAGACAATTATCAAAACTATTAGAAATTATATGAGTCCTACAAATTGTACGGTTTAATCTAAGAGTTATGAGAGAGAGAGAGAGGGAGAGAGAGATTTTTCTTGGAGAGACGCCGAGATCGGCCATAATATATTATCGCGATGTGCGAAATTTATAGAATTCCAATAATTAATGGCTCAGTACTCGCTTTATTTTTAATTTAATTTTTTGCCCTTCCAACTTGTGTCGATAACGCGGTCATCAAAAATTATTATTAACCAGTCCTTATTTTATCAGTCGCTTAGTTTATATATATATATATATATATATATAGGTAGGTTTGTTAGGTTATCCCGGTTGTACATTCAAAAGTCAATGCGTTTTATTATCTACTTCTAATTCTCGTGATTAATTAATTAATTATTATTATTGTAATTTTAGTATTTTTTAATTCCTTTGTATTTTGTAAACGTTTTTTTTTTTAATTTAACTTATGAATTATAGGATTTTTTATTTTTTATTTATTTTTTATTTTTGCTTTGCATGATGAAATGACGTATAATTTAAAGTACAATAAGCTCTTTTCTTAATCCAATTTATTTATATGTTAAATCATTGTAACGTTTGTTGGTTATTCGTAGTAAATAAATAAATAATTGACGTTACGTTTAGTAGCAACTGCTACCAAACGTAACGTCAATTATTTCACTCAGGCTTTCAGCTCATAGTGTAGAATCTTGTTTCGGTCTTTTTAGTGCGTTGCTTAGGTAGATACCTAAGCAAGTATTTTTTGATTTTTAGTCTTTTTTTCAGTCGGGATTTTTATTTTTAATTATTTATTTTATTTCAGATTTTTTAGTTTATTCAACACATACTTGGTTGATTTAAAGCAAAAATAGGAACGACTATTTGAATGCATTGATTACAAATTTATACGAATGATTTAATTAAAATGGTTGTAAATATTCCTTATTAAATTTAAATACATGCAATATGTATATTTTTGAAATCTCGTTTTAATTTCCATTATTTTGATATCCTACTAATTACATACGATAGGTTTGGTAAAAAAGCTAGTTCAAACAAAAAATACAAAATATTGTATTTTTTGTTTGAACTAGCTATCAAAGGACACTTAAGTTTTTGAGAGAAATCTAACGATACCTTAATTGTCGAAATCCATCTAGCCGTTTGGAAGATACATGGGAATAAAGGAATTTAGATACATACATACAACAATAACCCAGTCGGGTAAACAGAATAAAATTAATGTTTAAGCGCAGCTTACATATTTGTTTAAGCACAATTTAGAATAATTATTTTTTTGACTTTACCTAACAAACGTTTTTACGTCATTTGCTCGATATTAATACTAGTGTATAATAATTAGTAATAATAGTGGAAAAAAAAAAAATCAGCTGTTTCCTACAAAATGCTTAGCTATGCCTTACCCCTTTTGTATGGAACAGCAGGTTTTTTTTTTCAATTTGAAAAGTTGATCTCATAGTAAAAGTTGCTTATATTCAAGAGTATATTCACTCCTGAAAGTTTGGACACTGACTGGAAAAACACCAAGTACATTTGATAATATGCCAACTTAGATTGGTTATTTACTTTATTAGGTAGATACTTAAAATAGGTTTATATGCCAACAAATTAGCATAGATACTTGTTACTACCTATCACATATTCAGCATGTTTTCAGTAAACGTTCAACGAAACATAGTAGAGATAAATTTAGCTTTCACAGCTTCTACGCTAACAAAGTACACCGATATGTAAAGTGTAATTCTTGTATACCTACTTTTCGTGTTTTTCTTGGAGAGACGCCGAGATCGGCCATAATATATTATCGCGATGTGCGAAATTTATAGAATTCCAATAATTAATGGCATAGTACTCGCTTCCAGTAAGTTAAAAATAAAAAGTCTGGATATTTTTATTCATTACACAGGTATTTGGCACAGTTTACTTTTTTTTTTTTTCAAATGGTTGCAGAAAACGGCTAGGACTGTTATATGGAGGGCTTGAAATATCAGTAAATCCTACTAATATTATAAATGTCAATGTTTGTGAGGGATGGACGGATGTATGGATGAGTGGATGTTTGTTACTCTTTCACGTAAAACTACTGAACGGTTTTCGATGAAATTTTGTATGGTAGTAGTTTAAGCTATGGATTAAAACATAGGATATTTTCATCCCAAAAAAGTACAGTATTCCCGCGGGTACAGTTTTTACGCGGGCGGAGCCGCGGGCAACAGCTAGTTAGAATATATTTCAGTATGACCATAAACTTATTAATTGTTGCCCGCGTCTTCGTGCATATAAATTAGAATGTTCAAACTATCTCAATGGCCAAAGTACTAAATTCCGTGATATATTTGAATTCGAACACAAAGAAAATAAAAAGAAAATTCCGTAATCACAAAATATTTGATAGCGCGGGCGCGCTAAAGCCAAGTCTTACGGCCTGTTTCAATAACCTATCTACCAATAGCTATTTGTTAAAAACGTCATCATTCAATAATTTCCAGGTTTTTGCGATATAAATTTCCGAACCTTAAAACCACCAACCACTGATGGTAAGAAATTACTATAATGTCTTACCATCAGGCGATCGGTTTGTTCGTATTCAGATATATTCCATAATAATATTAAAATGATTACCACCGCTCATGGATATCCGCGTCACCAGAGCAGTTATATGTGCATTCACGGTTTTTCAAACCCCAAACCCTCCATGCGCCGTATGTGAAGAGTATCGGTGGCCCAAGGGGCAGTTGGTGTTAAACACCGGGAGCGCATTTGTAGCTCCTCTAGTATTGTGTTTTACAATATGTAGTGATTAACCAAAATAGACCTAACCTATCTACAAAAAGAAATGATATCCCACAAAAACCATTAAATGAAAAACGTCAAGTCTTTTTCACGTTAAAATTTTGATATATCGTAGAAACCAAGTCTAATTTAGGTTAGTCCCTAATTATTAGTTATTCATTAAAATTTGTGACTGTATGTGGATAATTTTATTTTTTAAATAATTTTTATAGTGACTTGGCAATGAGCACTATAAATGTATTTATAATATAGTTAAGAGTGACTACTTACATCAAAATGTGCTATTAAAATGTAATGAGCACAGACAAAAACAAATAACATAGACTGATGTTCATAATATTATAATGTAAAGAGGGTAGAACGACCATCGTGCATTGTACAATAGCCAATAAGCCCAGAAAAAAATTCGATACCCTCTTACTATGACAATAAAGTTCAAAATTAGAACACCGAAAGTATGTGAGCGTACACACAACAACAAGAGTTACTAAACATTTTGTATTTACAGCAAAATGAAGTAAATAATAATCTAAAAGTTAAAAACCATCACCCAGCTACGCAAATATATCTTATATAATCGGGCCATTATTACGAACCTATTAACACATCATTAATTCGTAAGTTAATTCAGTAGTTTGACTTCGCCGTAGCGGGTGAAAAGTAACGACTGTGTTTTAAATTAATGATTTAGTTTTGTTTATTTGACTATTAATTAAACTTTATACTAATGTTTAGAACACAAATAATGACTGCGATTTTCAGTTGTTATAATAAAATATGACGATCAAAATTCTACATTAATGAATAGCATATTTTGACTTATAGTGCTCATTGCCAAGTCACTATAATAATTATGAAAAAAATAAAATTATCCACATACAGTCACAAAATTTTAATGAATGGCTAATAATTAGGGACTAACCTAAATTATACTTGGCTTCTGATGTATGGTATGGGATAAGATTATCTATTCGTTGAACACTCATCGCCAAAAATTGCGACAGATCACAAAACAGTCGAATCCCGGTCGGCCGGTTCCGTACCATTATAACAATATTTTACATGTTTACTTATTGTTTCGTTATTTTAGTACGAAGTTTTCCAAGTAAGCGCATTTTACAAGTTAAGTATCTATAACTCTTGAGCTAAGAAATTATGATAAGCCGTTATAATTTTCTTTTAAAAATTCATCACGTGGACTACCATTATGTTTTTTTTTTAAATTGGTTTATTGGTACGGAACCCTACGTGCGCGAGTCCAACTCGCACTTGCCCGGTTTTTCCTTGTTAATGCCAAACGATCTCACTTTTGTGGTGACTGTATTTCGTCAACGGTTGATCGTATGATATGGAATGGCAAAGAAAATATTCCCTGGCTTATTATGTACTTTTCGATAAATCAATAAAAAAAAGATTGAAACATCCATTATAGTCACCTTGTTCATGTAAATACCTGTTGCCTGTAAAGTCGGTTTACTGACGATAGTTGAACGTGACAACGTCAACAACAACAACAACAATAATAATGAGGTAAAGGCAATGCGAGGTAGCGCTGGTACTTGGTACTTGATAACGGTACTTGGTAACGATAACGGGTAACAGGTAACGCATGAGTCATGTTTTTTCGTGCGTGCAGCCGGCTCCATCGATTTATAAGACGTTATCACGTCAAAAAACTATGCATGTTCCCAATTACTACATGACGTGTCATGAATTACGATATATCCTAGTATTCTCCTAGATGATGAATACGACAATTCATCAACATTCATCTGTTTCGTATCGCGAATACGACTGACGGAACACACATGGCCTATCATAAAACTAATTTACCGTTCACTGAGAACCGTTCGCCTCACATCAAATGCTCTCAACACCTTTGCCAAGTTTTATTTAAGGAATCCACCCGCGGCGCGAGACAACTTTAGGTATTTTCAAGCTGTTAAGTAAAGACATACATAATAATAATTAATTCAACTAGCTTTGGTATAAGTGTTCTGTTATGTTTTAATTAAGATGGCTTAAAATGGGCATCGGTTACCTGCGTCTAATTGGACGCATTTGCTGCCTGACAAGCCAATTACATTTATTTATGTAATTCAAAGGCTAGAAACGCACTTGTAACGCCTCTGGTGTTGCGGATGGGTGACGATGTTCGCCTACCGACAGGCTTCATAAAATGAGAGATTTTAAAAATTATTGCAGTGTTCGATTAGTTTTTTTAGTATTTTAACTAAATCAATTTTTTTACAACGCCTCACCACGTGGGTCGAGTTATGTTTTACTGGATAGCTTAACCCCTTGTTAAATTTAACCATTGAGGCCTTCAACTAGGTTAAATTTTAGCTGAGATACTAGGAACACATGAAAATTGTGGCGATCTAAAGCTATTTAAAGCGAAAGCGCATGCGTCGTCAACTTCAGCCTTGATGTAGATTAAGTGAAAAAGAAAGTAAAACAACGCTGTATTGAATCTACTATGTAGGTACAGAAAATCCATATTGCACCAACGCATCGTGCAACGTCACACATATAACTAGATATTATACGAGTTTACATTAATAAAGGGATTGAAAAAATTAACTTTACATATCGTATGTAGTTTGTTTCTACCACTAGGCCTCGGACACTGAGCACTCACAAAGCTTTACGGTTTACCTACATAATATTTTTGTACATAAATTGTATCTTAAAAATAGTAACTTTTGCCGTTTGCCTAATAAGTATATAATAAGTAATAAGTTTGGTATTGCCATTTTTTTACTCAAAATAATAGTTTGAGTTGGCCTTTTTACGTACTGTTTAACTGGGCGTTAGAAGTATTCAGTAACCGACTTCTGGCTTAACCAATCGACCCAACATTTAGCGATACCAAAAATCGTAACAGAAATAAATTAATTACAAGAATTAAGGCAAACGCATAAACTCCCTCGTAAATACAGATGAATGGAGGGTTCAAGATCGAGCCGCCATCTTGTGGGCGGAGCTTGAGCGCGCGCGCATCGTTCGGAATAATTTATTACATGAGTAATCAATAAAAATTATTCCACGTACGGTGTGTAATTACATTTTTCTTGTTTCTTATTTCTGAGAATCTTATTTCTTAGTTTTGATAAGTTCTTAATATTGTACATTTCTGGTTCTTTCTTTTACCTTTAGTTACCTTTAGATACATGAGAGCGTTTTCCTATTATTATCCGATCCGGTAACTGATATCGGATCGATTATAATGAGAAAAACATAAAAAGACAAATCTGAAAGCGCGGCCGCGCTATCGCCAAGTATTTTGCGGCCGTACTATCTTTTCTCGAAGCATTTCGCGGCTTTTTCGTGCCCCCATATTTTCGTTTGTAATAAAGCTAGCGGTCTGAATTTTTGTCGTCATTAAAAGCACAAGCTAATGTTTTAAATTTTATAAAATCTAGTGCATATTTTAGGAGATAAGGCGGCAAAAAACGAGATTTTGAAAGATATGGATAGATGGAGGTAGGCATGGAGGTAGGGAGAATAAGCATAATTCAAAGCTCATTTCTAGCAGACTTAGAAATATCAAATTTGCTGTCAATCTAGGTTATTAGCTACATATAAAGGGAAAATATATAAAAAGTAAAAAATCTGAAAAAAATGCTTAAGAATTTTAATTTTACGAAACCACAGGAACAAAATGTATCAATACAAGTTCACTGATAACTTTGTAATCCTTATTAAACTAAACCCCATAAATTGAGAAGTGGTAGGTTATTTCAGGTTCCAGTAGATGATTCTGGATAAATGGGCCCACTCGACTGGATAAATAAGACTGCCTCACAGAAAACCGATAGGAAACAGCACTTGCGTTGTGTTTCGCTGCCTGGGGAAGGTACCGGTATCCCAAAGTTGGTTTTAAAGCTCGCACACGCACTTGTAACTCTTCTGGTGTTGCGGGTGTTGGATATATTAATTATTAAAATATATTATTTATTTAAGTGCTTATTTCCAAGTTCTATTTCCAAGGTATGGCACTATTGAATATAATAAATTGTAAAAATAAAAAATTCACATACGGTACCAAATTTTATGGGTTATAACGGGTATAATCGACATTACATCGACTTCTTGAATTTCACTTGGTCTCTACGACATCTTATAACATTTTGCGAAGGAAATACTTGGCTTGGTAATGTTTTTGTAGGATTCATATATTTTTAGTATTTTTTAATTAGGCGCATTGCAAATCAAATTGCTATCTGCATTAACAATTGACTCTTCAGACTATGGTATCTACATAGAAATATATAAAGAGAAATATTTACCTACATCCTAAGCATAATAATAAAGTCATGTGATTGCAATTTGCAGTTAAGCTGCACTTCGAAAGTTAGTTTTCAGCTATCGAGCTTTTCAGTTAAGCTATAGCTAAAGTTACGCGCTGAAATCACTAGGAGCACATAGCTGGCTGGAAGATATTTTGAAGTGAATAACAAAAGTCTCTAGAGACCGGGAGCATTTTGCATACTCATCTTCATACTAATAACGAATACTATAAATGGATTTGAGTTAATAGTGTCAAATGTCAAATCCTACTACTATTATAAATGTGAAATTTTGTGAGGATAGATGGATGTATGGATTGATAGATGATTGTAACTCTTTCAAGCAAAAACTACTGAACGGATTTTGATGAAATTTGGTATGGCAGTAGTTTAAGCTAGGATACACACGGGCTACTATATATATTCAGTAATACTATTTTATACAGTACAGTGTTCCCGTGGGATAGTAGTCGTGTAAATGTGGTTCCTGCCAGCCTATTTTGAAACAAATTCTTGTATCTAAGATACAGTAAATAAAATCAGATTGATAGTAATATAAAGTTGATTAGTTGACGATTAAACAAAACACTGATTGAAAATTATGTTTAATGATCAATCACAGTTTGTATCGAAAATTTGGTTTAGAAAGTGGATGTTTGTAACTTCCTCAACTACCGCGCGATTCTTCTCATTATCAAAATGCATATTCATTTCTATACCATTGTGTTATGGTGCAATATCGCTCAGCGGCCGAATAAATAAACTCAACTGCAAAAGTTTTGGTTTACGCTTTATGGTAAATATTTGGTATATCGTTAATGTTTTATAGTCCTAGTAAAATGTTTGCTTTAATTGTGCTAGGTCAAGAACGTCCTTGCAACGAGTAAATATTATTGTCTCGGGTTTGCCTCTGTTGTGAGTACATCGACCGGAACACTAAATATTTGGATACTTTGTAAACTGCCGAATACGTAAATTGAGAGTTAGATGAGGTTAGCCGGCTTTGAACCGCTCGCGAAGTCCACCGTAGCAACGAGTCTTGTCTACAGTAGAATAGACAAAATAATAGATTTATAGACAAATGTACACATTTTATACAAATTTATATTATAAAGGGGAATGATTTTTTTGTATGCATTGAATAGGCTCCGAAACTACTGAGCTGATTCTGATGAAATTTGCTACAGATATATAACATACCACGGTGTAGGTGTAGGTCCAAGGTTACTGAATTACGGACAAACGGAAAACGGAATACTGTATTTACGTAGACGGAGCCGGCGGGCAAATCTAGTCAAGGCAGGCATGATATTAACACAAACTATTAACACTAACATTCGTTGGTGAAATCGGGACTAAGTCTATCGAATGACGGTTAAGACGTTAGTAATATATATATTCGTATATATATATATAATAACATTAAATTATAATGTTCCTTGATATTTTTACAATGTGTCATTGTTATGATGTAACTATATACCAAGCTGATCTTGAACGAATATTCATGGAATTCAGTAACTCACGCGCCGGTCACGTACGGACGCCGACAGATACGGTGTAATACTTTTCGACCTAGTAACTTAAGCAATAAAGTTCAAAATGCGTATTAGACCTGTCCACGACTGTGCATACTATGTCGTAAATACAAGGCGGTGCGATCAAAAGATCAAAGCATTTTTACGTCACATCAAAGTGTGCGCCTTAGAAGACATCTTGCATGGGTGTGCGTGTGCGTGTGTGAGTGGGGCGGGGCTGGGCGGCGCGCGCGCACGGTGGGCGGCGCACTAGCTGTCCGCACGCGCTCGCGCACGCACGCATGAAGACCGAGGAACAACAAGACGAGCGCCGGGCGCCCGCGCGCCGCCAGGAGAAGCCGCCCTTCTCCTACATAGCCCTTATCGTCATGGCCATCAGACATTCACCTAACAAGAAACTAACCCTGAGCGAAATCTACGCGTTTCTGCAACAGCAGTTCCCATTCTTCCGCAGCTCGTATCAAGGCTGGAAGAACTCCGTCCGCCATAACCTCAGCCTAAACGAGTGCTTCGTGAAACTACCCAAAGGTTTAGGAAGACCAGGCAAGGGACATTATTGGACGATCCACCCGTCTTCGGAATTTATGTTTGAAGAAGGCTCCTTCCGGCGGCGTCCGAGGGGTTACAAGCGGAAATGTCAAGCGCTGAAGCCGCAGTTCGAAGGGGGCTACTGTACGAGCAACGCAGCTCTGCCGGCGACTCAGGGGCATAGCTACGACATGAGCTCCACGGAGTACGGAGCCTGCGCGTACGGCGCGCCCCCGCAGCAGCTGTACGCCGCCGAGTACTGCGGATACGGGGGTGAGCGGGAGCGGGAGTGGCCCCTGTATGGAGAGCCCTACCGCCCACCGCCATCGCCTCGTCACGACCTGCCCGACATCATACCCAACTACCAGTACCCCGTGACCAACGAACATGGTAAGAATTTATGCATATACTGTAGTTGTAGAGTATATTATAAGATCCAGATATGTCTATTTACTGTATTTTACGCGTAATAAAATTGCGACGACACATGTCCACTCTTAACGCGCTTGGCAAGCAACTTGGCCAGCAAGCTCATTTATTTATTATTTAGTGCCCCTTCGATCATTCCCGTGGATCCCGGCATATCAAGCTGGGCGGGAATTCTTACACTTATTCTAGAACTATCGGAAATTGAAGATAAATATGGCCGTATGGCCGTAAGTTCGTCTTTATAACTTCAACTATCTGCCAGTGAAAGTCCGGTTAGTTATATATTTAGTAGTATTTAATATAATATAATTCCGTGGTCTAGTGGTTAGAGTTTGGCTCTCGACTCGGAGGTCGTGGGTTCGATTCCAGCATTGGAACAACAAAAAATGTTCTTTCCAAGTTTGGTTAGGATAATGCAGGCTGATCACCTGATTGTCTGACAAGAAAGATGATACATGCGTCGGATGGGCATGTAAAAAAGCCGGACCTGCGCCTGCTCTCGCCAGTCGTGTCGTTTATCCGTCCTGGGTTACGAGAGTAAAGGAGGAGAGAGTGCTCTTATGCCAAGTGTGTACTTGGACACTACAAAATTGCTCCTGCCTAACTGATCTGGTATCAATGAAACCGGCCACCGTCACCGAAATCGGTGTGGGGAGTTATTGTGTAGTATTTAATAGTTATTAGTCGGAACAAACAGACATACAGACAGACGAACAGACAGACAAAAAAAAAATTTTTGTGTAGGTCTCGTAAATACTCATATATGCTGGTGCAAAACTGTTAATTTGTAAATTACAAATAGACATATCATTTTATTCATTTGTTGTACTAAGCTATCACATAAGATTCGTATTAGTTTGGCAACGAACTACTTTTCTCCACGGCCCGACGGCGACAACTTGTATAGGCCGTAAGAAATGTGATGGCTCGTAACATGGAAGTTTAGTACTAAAGGAATTAACCACCGCAGGTATTTTACATGCACCTAATCATAAGAAAATAAAAAAATCTTACGTCTCTGCATAAGCTTCAATAAAACCTAGCTAGACCGATTTTTCTCTGCTAAAACTCCCTGCATACAAAATTTCATGTAAGTACTTGCAGCCGTTGCCGAGACAATATTGTGTAGCAAGCTTTGTATATTGCAATATGTATTTATACAATATTATCTCGTTTAAAGTATAAGATTAATTAGGTATCTGAACTTGTTGAAACGAAAACTTATCGTGTTTTCTTGACCAAAACGAGGTCTTTAGCTACACTATTGTGTAGCATAATATTGTTTATTTATTTATGTAGCAATACAAAAGTACTGCTACAATTGTAAACTAGCTGTTTCCCGCCGCTCCGCCCGCGTAAATATCCCAAAGGAACACTGTTTTTTTCCGGGTAAAGAAGAAGCCTTTGTTTTAATCCAGAGTCTGAACTACTATCATATCACATTACATGATAATCCTTTCTGTAGTTATAAACTACACTATACTACACGCATAAGCGTGAAAGAGTAACAAACATCCATCCATCCATCCTCACAAACTTTCACATTTATGATATTAGCAGGATGTGAAATTTTGTGAGGATGGATGGATGGATTAAAATAATTAAAAGCTACTGTACAGATTTTGATAAAATTTGGTATGGTAGTAGTGTAGGCTCTGGAATGTCACATAAGCTACTTTTCATTCCGAAAAAGTACAGCGTTCCCATGGGGTACTGTATTTACGCAGGCGGAGCCGCGGGCAATAGCTGGTATACAATAATATCCGAGAGGGCTTTAAACGATATTCTAAGCTTTGTGACTTAAGAATTTGATAGCACCATCGTTCATAACTTTTAACTACAAAACGCAAGAATATCTAAGTATATTCTATGACCGTTGTCAAGCATTACTTTTCATCACAAAATTAACTGAAATTCCTCTATTTAACAAACTGTGTATGTCTAAAGTGCGTAGGGCATGTCTAAAGGGCGTAGCACTTTCGTAGCACTCTACGAGCTTAATATGCATTCAAAGATAGTGAATTTTTGTTTACTAAATTAAACTTTTATTTTGTACTTTACATATTTTTACGACATTGGATACTTTTTCATTTAATAAAAGAGAATGTTTTTCTAATAGGAGTTAGTTTCTGGTTGTGGCCGTGACGTCGATTGTTGGAACCGATTTAAATTGAATAATTGTGGCAGTTTTAAGTTATATAATAAAGTTTTAAGCCTTTTGATGTGCAACATCTATCCTCTCGATTTCTTGTAATTTGTGGGAGTGATTTCGTGAAATGGGACGGAAGTGTGTAACAGGAAGTCGCGGAAGCGCGCGTTATTTAAATTGAACAATGAGCGCGTGGTGGTAGAGTTGTTGAAAACATTACAGTGCTCAGGTTTTTTAAATTTTGACGTTGATTTGTCACTGCTTGATGGAAAAGTTTTCTTAATTTTTTTTTTATATAAATCATATTCTAAGAATTTTTGTTTTTTTAAATATTTTTTCATAAAATGCTACACATCTTAAGCGACTAATCGCTCGTTTTTTTAAGATCTAATATTATATATTGTGGCATTAAGGAAAAAACTGTAATTTTTGTAGGCATGTTGCCTACAAAATTTTTTTTCGTCTATTCGATGGTAGGCAACATGATAATAAACAATCTAGAACCCATTTTCGTATATCAAAAAAAAATACGAAGATACACAACAATTTTTAAATTTACAATATGAAAGAAAGCGATATATCGGCGTGTAACGTCACGATTTGCACCCGCCATACATTTGTCATTATAAAATGTATGGTGAATGAGATGGGCTATATATATTTTTTACTTAATC
Organism: Phengaris alcon alcon; assembly: GCA_037179445.1. Taxonomy (NCBI): domain Eukaryota; kingdom Metazoa; phylum Arthropoda; class Insecta; order Lepidoptera; family Lycaenidae; genus Phengaris; species Phengaris alcon. The sequence goes on along the minus strand of JAYRCH010000056.1, from coordinate 43,452 downwards.
GTAAATTTAAATTTAATTAATTAGTATTTTTTTTAGTATTGCAATCTAAATACATACAATTTCTTTTAGATTTATGTATAATTAACAATTTTAAAATTTAATTTATAAAAATGCGATATTCCACACTAGGCTGCCCTATTGTCTGCGTTGCCAAACAGAGAAAGTGAGACTTATTGTCTCCTCTGCAACTGCAACTAACTGAGCTAGACTGCATACATTCGCGCGCACATATTGCAATTTACCAGGCTAACATAAAACTTAAAGCAGTTTACTGCTGCACCCATTTAATAGTGGGTCATACTCTAGATAAAATATTCAAGTGCCTAGGTTGACAAGAAACTAAAACTTTTAATAGACTACGAATACATTATAATCCATATCATAATCTAATAGCCTTCCTTTTGGCTTCGCCGTAGTCGGGTAAATATAATATAATAAAAATATATCATCTTTGTAATTGACTGCAAAATGATTAAACATCAATTAAGTTTTCATGTATTTATTACGTTGTCATTATGCATAATGCCATAAATTAAAACAAAAGTTTGATTTTTTGTTTTTTAAGTTGATAATCGAGTGCCTAATATAGTATTAGGCACTCGATTATCATTTTATCATATTATAATAATTGTTATAAGTATTGTATTTTCGAAATAAGTTTACCGACAAAAAGCAGCACTATAAAAAATATTCCACTTCATACAGGATTTTTGTTATTTATTTATTGTGTTTTTTTATCACTAATAACTTTGAAACATTTGAATCTGAGAAAAATTCGGAAAAAAACTGTTTTTTTTTCACTATTTCGGACATAACTGTTTTCGTTTTTGACTTTCTCAAATAATTCTTTTTGCACCTTATACTTATAGGTCTCATGAATACGCGTGAATGAATTCATATCATATTTTTATAACTCTCTGAGATATAATGGGATCGCATTTTTTTGTGAAATCGGAGTTTACACTGGAGTGAACGAAAAGACATATCCTAGTCAAAATTATAGAACAAGAATAGTTTCGTTTAGCAAGTGCCATCTGTTGCTGAATAGATGAATTATTTTACATTACGAAAGGTTGCTAGGGATGCTCCTAGAATCTATAAAATTATATAGTCCGATAGGCGCATCAATAGTTTCTGCACTGTTTTATACCAGGTATTTATGAATAGTGAGGAGTACCTGCATTTCTCTATTAATTACGTTCATTTTCATGTTTCAGCATCATTATTAAATTGAATATTTTTGTATTATGTATAATGAATTTGTATCAGTGGCTTCCTCAGGAGTTGGAATTCCATTCTTATTTGAAAACTAGCTTTTGCCCGCAGCTTCGCCCGCGATGGAGAGTGTTCGTGGCAAAAAACTTCTATAGCAAATATACCTGCAATATAGTAGCAGCTAATAGCTGCTTATCACAGAGGATAATATATATCCCCTAGATATATAATCTCCTAGATAAGCTTTTGAAAATACCATATTATATTATGTAATTTTTTTTTTAATTTAAAATGGGTATAGTAACCTATCCTTAAAAGCTAGACATACGAGGGCGGCACTGAAAATTTCGGGAATCAAGGAAGTGACACAACATTACTATTTAAAAATGTATTTACATCTTTTCGAAGTATTCTCCGCGAAATTTGACACATTTTTCCATACGATGGAACCAATCATTGAAGCAACCATTCCATTCGGAAGTTGGGGTCTCCAAAATGGCCGTTTTGTAGGCGTCCACAGCTTCTTCAGGTAATGAAAATCTCTGACCACGCAATTTATTCTTTATTTTAGGGAAAGTATAGATATCATTAGGGCTTAGGTCGGGGTTGTACGGCGGATGGTCTAATAATTCTATGATTTCTTGCTCTAAAAACTCTTTTGTTCTGTGCGCGGTGTGAGAACTCGCATTGTCGTGATGGAGGATGATGCGGCGGTTGCAGTTCTCTTTACGGAGTTCAGAAACGACCTGTGGCAAACAAATGTTAGCATACCATTCTGCATTAACCGTTCTTTGTCCCTCAAGAGGAATAGTCGTAACATGGCCGGTTTTGGAGACAAACGTGGCCACCATTTTTTTTGCAACACTCCGTGAACGAACAATTTTTTTTGACTTTAACTCATTTTCGAACACCCAAACTCGTGACTGGTTTTTTGTTTCGGGTTCGTACGCGTATATCCAGGATTCGTCACCTGATACGATGTCGTATACAGCATTTGAGGATCCTGCGTGGAATCTTTCGAGAGTTCTGACGCACCAAGTAACGCGAGCCGCTTTTTGCTCTTCACAGAGCAAATGCGGTATCCATCGGGAAAACAACTTTTTTACACCTAATTGTTTATGCAAGATTATTTGTATTTTACTCATGCCAATGTCTAAAGTTGCCTTAATTTCGCGGTATGTCACATGTCGATCTTCCTCAATCAGCTTACGCACAGCATCAACGTTTTCTTGGGTGACTGCAGTTTTTGGACGACCTTGACGGGGATCATCACTGAGCTTGACACGTCCACGTTAAAATTCAGCAAACCAGCGATAAATTGTGGTTTTGGATGGGGCTTCATCACCAAATGCAGAAATCATCCGGTCAACACACTGTTTTTGTGTTAAACCACTTCGAAAGTCATAATAAATCATCGCTCTAGAATTTTCTCGAGTCAATTCCATTTTCTCAACGACTAAACAAGTTTGACAAGACCTTGTGACAAGACCGAGAATCTTTTTTTAAATAAATAAACGGTATTCGATTTTTAAAACCAAGGAGTTTTAAATTAAAAAGATTTTAATATGACAGGAACAGTGGAAATATTCCATTCCCTATACTTTTAGTGCAGCCCTCGTAATATTATATGCCGCCCTCAATGCCGCCGCGAACTTTTTGTAGACCTTTAGAAGAGAAACAATCCCACCATACATTGTTTTGTTATAAATTATCTCTAATGGGTTAGGTTAGGCAGTGTTTTCGATAAAAGCTCTCAGACGGCTTGATTTTTTTGACACCTTCAACAATTATCGTCATAAATCAAACAATTTCCCCAAAACCTTAACAATTATTATTGGCCTAAACCTTCCTAAGGAACCACTCTGTCGGTAAATGTAAACTGCATGAAAATCCTTTCAGTAGTTTTTGAGATTATCGCGTACATACAGACAGACAGACTATGCGGGGGACTTAATATATAATAAATAAATTTTAGAGAAAAGTGGAAAGTGTGCGTATTGACCCGCCCAAGCTAATTAACACTACCATAGTCTGGAATCCGGTAGGCTGGGAAAATTCAGAGCATTGAAAACAGAACTCTGCGCTAATAATCTGAAAACCAAAGTGTCGAGTGTCAAACTGTCATAATATATGACATTAACATTTGACTCGGCACTTGTGTGTTCGATTTCCAGCTCTATTATATTAACGCAGAGTTCTATTTCTAGCGTTTTGAATTTTCTAAGGCCTTCCGGATTCCGGATCATATAGTCCCAGCCTTATTTCTTTAACCTTTCAAAAAAGTGTGCCATTTTTACCATTTGACGAAAACATCCACTAAGGAAGGATTTTTCAAAATTAAACCCCCCAAGGTGGTGAAATAGGGGATGAAAGTTTGTATGATTTTTTGTTCCTTGGACATATTCGCATGAAATAATTTTAAATTGCATACACGCAATGAACATCTTTTTCCTCTTTAGAACATTAGTATAGTTCAGATGTTAGCCGCGACTTCGTACTCGAAAACGAAATCCCAAGACTTGTTCCTGCGATAAAAAGTAATAACCAAATAAGTAACCAAATTTCATTAAAATCCGTTCAGTAGATTCTGATATTAGCGCGTACAAACATAACAGACAAACTGACAAAAATTCTAAAAAGCATTGTTTTGAGTTCTATACCGTTCATAAAGCCCCGCCTGTAATAGTTTTTTTATTTATCTTCCATGTACAGACAGCGACCAGTTACAAATTTATTATATGTATAGATAACATCAAACATGCTAGACAAGCATTAATTTTTATCTTTAACATACCGCAGGAACTTAGTGTTTGTTCTGAGCATTGGAAGAATGTCTTTATATACTTCTCTATACCTATGATAATATACTTCTCTCTCTTTATATACTTCTTTACTCTTCATATACTTCTCTATACCTATACCTTGATTAAATTGTTAATACTTTAATAAATCTAGAACTGAATGCTGAGCTTTGTCAGAGCAAATAAAGTATTGTTAAATTTCAAAATATTTGATTCTATTTGAAAAAAAAAAACAATTTGTGTTTTAATACTGCTATGTTTAAGCTACATGTAATTTGATTTTGTATTCATTTATAAATTGAGTTTTAATAGACATAACCTTTAAAATATTCGTATTAAATACCTACATATTATTTGTAAATAAAATATGTAGTTATGTAAAAAAATAATAAAAACTGAGAACGTAACAGTGCCATCTTGTGTCGAGACGCGGAACTAAAAATGCTCTGTAGGAACTAAAAGTGCACTGAAATGCACCGGGACGTGGCTTCATGCTGTATTACACCAAGGCAACATGAGCGTTGAGGAGTAAACTGCTTGTTACAGCTCCAACATCTACATCCCCGTTCCACGACGGGCGGTGGGTGTCCACCTCCAAGCGCATCCATGCTGCCAAGCCCGATCGGTTAACATATTCTTAAAACCCTCAGTTGCTATTGCCAATGGCGTGGCGGTGCGTTACATAGACACGCCAACGCTAAATGATTTGTTCAAAATAAATTCAATGCTTACGAGGTAAACCGTCAGCGGCTATTGACGTGGCGGAACGTTACATAGCCAACAACGTCCTAAATTATTTGATAATAAAAAAAAGGTGTGCTTTAGACCACACGACTAAAGTAAAACTCGCAAACGAACTACAGACTGAGATATATTTCATGCACTGGCTATGAGAGAAAGAGAGAAAGAAAATGTCCGCGCGCATGTCTCTTGCTCCTAGTTCCTACAGTAATGCACGAAACGTAACTCTCTCTCTTTTCATCTTCACCAACTTATATCTCACTTTCAACTTCCGTTCACCTCACCCGATCACACTTTTTGTAACGCCTGTGTGAGAGACACAGGCGTTACAAAAAGTGTGATTAACCAGATTACTCCCAAAGTCGAGCGTGCGTAAAGGAGTTTTACTTCAATAAATTCAATGTTTGTTATCTGCCAGGTGTTTCGCGAAAACTCAATTGCTAATCTTAAAGGTCCCAACTCCCAATATAATATTCGCCTTTCTTTGTAATAGTATTTCACGTGTGTCTTATCGTTTAAATCAATTTAAAAATTATAGCATACCAAGCTGCCAATCGAGTCGAAATTATTGATATTATAATGTTCATTACATATGAAATTGGTGTTTTGTAAAGGAGGAACATAAAGTCGATTTGGACTAGAGAGACCACTCTAGTGGCCTAGAGCGAATGACCAACCTCGGTTGTTTAGCAGCTAGCTTTTCTATCATGATTTGCAGTTGCTGGCAGTAGACATCTGCCGTAATCGTCTAGCCAGATTTAAGAATGCTGTAGTGACCGACACCGGCACTAGTTCACCAAACGCTCACAAGTAACTTTTTCTGAGTAAATTTTCGCCTGGGGCAGGCTTTGGCTGGTTCGCCAGGGTTCAGCCATTGCGATGAGCGTTTCCGACTATCGCACAGGATCCATTTTTCATCACAGGTAATGATTCGATTTAAAATCCCTTCATTATTGTGCCGGTTGAGTAATGTACCGCAGCAGTCGACGCGCGTTTGTCGGTTTGCTGCACTCAATTTATGAGGTACCCACCTTTCAAGCTTTTTCACCTTTCCAATTTGCTTCAAGTGGATTAAAACAGTTTTATCACTAACACCGCACCCAACTCGGACGTGGTTTGCGATTGCGATTCCTCATTATCAACTTTGGTCTCCGGCCGTCCACGGGGCTTGTTCTGCAGGTCGAATATACCAGAACGAAAAGGTTGAAACCAAAAACGCACTGTATTTTCTTTTGCGACACCGCAGCCATACACATCATTAATCCTTCGAAATAAAAAAAAACATATATTGGTTAAAAATGCGCAGTTTATAAGGTATAAGACCTAGCTAGATCGATTTTTATCTCCCAAAACTCCCTGCATACTAAATTTCATGGATTATACTTGTAGCCGCTGTCGAGATACCCAGTATATTATATTATATACAAACAAGATCGTTAAAAGTATAAGATATTTATTACTAGCTTTTTCCCGCGGCTACGCCCGCCCGTATATATAGTATCAGGTATCCCACGGGAATACTGTACTTTTTCGGGATAAAAAGTCTATGTTTTAATCCAGAGCCTAAACTACTACCATACAAAATTTTATCAAAATCCGTTCAGTAGTTTTCGCGTGAAAGCGTAACAAACAAACATTCACATTTATAATATTAGTAGGGATTATATAATTAAAAACAGATTTCGGCTCGTTGGGCATTTTACGAGATGAGAAAAAAACATTGAACTCGCGACACTGTCGACACCGATGCGGTATGCAGGAGAATCGCACGCCTAATGCTTGCCTGTGCGCTATTGTTTTCACTTCGTCGGCACTATCGGAGTGTTTTATTATATAATACTTCATTACGAATGCCTCCTAATGAACATATATTTCGTAATACCTTACGAAGGTAAGGTATTACGAAATATATGGTTTGATCCAAAAATTCAGTGTACTGCTAAAACTTCTGTAAGTTCATTGATACCTGCTCGCACTTGCATCTGCAAGTGCATCTGCATCTGCAATACCCTTGAGTGCATCTAGACGCTTTCATTTATTATTGTATTGTTTTATGATGCATTTCACTAGGAGAACAGAATACTGCAGCAGGTCATCCAGGAACTGAATACTATAAACACTGAAAATACTGAAGCGGTGATATAAAATTATAGATTAACTAAACTGCACTTCCTGCTGCAAGTGCCTCGTATTAAGGTGGGACCGCAGTAGGCGGCAGCGGAACTACGCGACGCGGCAATTCATTGCGGTATTATTAGTAAGGACGTGTCGCGTCGCGTCGCTCCGCTGCCGCTTATTGCGGTCTTACCTTTAACATAATAATAATATCTATGGACCTTTCACACCACGTCAGTCTGGCCCCGTTGTACGTAGACGAAGAACTTGTGTTACGGGGACCAGAAAATGGAAAGTATATTTAATACTTTACTATCTAAATATTTAAGATTTTTGTTATATTATACACTTATTTAATACACCCCATGATCCAGGAACATTTTGTTACCTTGACGGGATTCTTACCCGCGACCTCCGGGTTGAGCACCGACAAGCTCAACCATTAGCCACAGACGTTTTCGAGTCCTCTTGTTGACTATGTTAGGTACCTATTTTAAATTACGTATAAATATATTTTCTTAGTAGTTAATTAAATTTTTACTTAATTTTTCAAAAAGATATTATATTAGTATTTTAAATAATTTGAGAATAAAAAGATAGACTGAGTCGAGGCACGAGATTTACTATCATAATTTTGATTAAAGCCTTTATTCATTATTGAGGTTCATATTATTGTGTTGCATCTATATAATTATTTTACATCAATGGACAAATCAATATCATGCGGCGCACATTGAAAGTGAAAATGACGCGGCGATGACGTCACATTTCAGTAGCAGGCTACGTCAAACTGCATTCTACTATAAACACTGAGTAAATAATACTTAAAAATACGAGTTTAAATAAAGTGGGACAAATGAAGTCATCCTGCGATCCGTTAACTGATCAGATTGTAGTCTTTTCCAGGCCCTTTTTTACCCGACTACGAAGAAGAAGAAGGAAGGGAAATGATTTTGGTAGTCTATGCACGTATGTATGTAAGTGTGTTCTATCGTAGCGCCTAAACTATTAATCCGATTTTGATGAATGAGGGCAATAGTTAATAGGTTCGTAATAATGGCCCAGGTACATGACATAGGCCACATAATTTGCGTAGTCGGGTTACAGTTATAACTGTTTACTATAGTTATGTAAACGTGTTTAAATATTCGTGTCCTCATTATGTAAAGTGACTCACTTTGTTTTTTTTTGTATAACTTTACTATAATTCATGTGAAGAAAATTTTGAAATGTTCGAACTTTGCATCGAAATTATTGAATGCATCTTGACTAAACGCCCAGAATATTGTCCAATGACCGTTTACAGTAGACAAATATTAATTGCCACGGGACTAATTTAAAATGCTATAAATCTAGATTGATTAAAAATAAATTGTTATAAATCATTAAAATTATCTTTGATTCGATCGATATTAACAATTTAAGATGGTAGCTAACTTTAGTTGCATCGAAAGCTGAGTTGTCAAGGTTTGTGTAGTGTATAATTTTATTATACAGGTAGTATGAACATGGCATTTGAAAAACCTCTGCGCTGTTCATGTGTTCCTAGTCTACAAAGTCGAAGTTACTTCTTTTCTAAAGAGAAATGATTCCAGAAATTCCCTTCTAGGAAAGAGGAATGAAAATTGTGGATTGTTGAGAAAATTGTTGCGAAATTAAAAATTGCTTGCTCATTGCAATTTTATTCGTACTGCATTATGCATACAGTAAAATCTTCAGCAGTGTGTTGCAGCGTATTTTCTATGTTGTGTGCAGTATGCTCCTTTCAATTTCTGTTTCACTGGTATTCAATTCTATTGCGGCAATGGCGTACTTGCAATGGAAAATATGTGCATGGGACATGGGTGGAACATTTTGGAATATGAGGTTGCAAATTGCATATACCGACATCTTTATTTACGAATGATAACATTAACTTTATCTATAAAGCATCTAGTATTTTTATTTTATTGAATATGGAGATATTGTGTATGTGGTATAGGTTTAACGGCTTTATATGCTGTTTGAAAACATTGTTCAAATATTTTGTGTGTGACATATCCGCCACAAATTCTCGTTAATCTCGCCACTTGAAGTATTTGTCGACAGGTATAATGGGCACCACCACTTGAAGTGGCAGACATGTTGCGATAACCACGCGTCTTCACTCTTCAGCTCCTATGTAATAAAAATATATTAGCTGTATAAACCAGTAGCTGTCACAGAAGGCTAATTTTTATCGCCTTTTCTTGAAGTCAAAACAAGACATTTGAACACTACAGGGTTATGACAAAGAAAAAAATTAAATAATCTAACCAAGAGCTTGTAGGAACATGTCTGAGGAGTTTTCCGTAACCATTAACACGCAATGAGGATGTTAGATATTTTTTCTGCCATTATGGGGCAAACCTGACGCACATAAAGCGTCATCTAGTGGCGTAAGTAGTATCAAAAACGGTCAATAAGAATTTTCGATTCTTTTTCTGTCACCAGGCGGCGCTTGGTAGGCCGACGGTCCTTGTCGTGTCAAAAAGCTGTCAGAAGTTATGAATTTATAAACCCTAATTGTAGGTTTTATATAAATTGTACCTACTACGATTTATATTTTCTGATAATGAACACATAACTCAAAAGTGTGACATCTTCGGCTAACATCGTGTGACATCGATTGTACTCCCATAGATTTTCATACCAGGGGGCTTATATATGAAAATCGTTTATTGTAAGTCTAAAATTAAGTAATATTTTGTTAAACACCTACCAATTTAATACATTAAATGCACTTGCATCTTCTGGTATTGCGCGTCTCCTTGTCAATGTGCAACTGCCGCAATCCCCTTTCGTTTCTTGGGGGTAAATTGCAGATAGTTGCGTAGTCTATTCACCCGGACATCATAAATTAAAAGACATTATAATATTGTGCATTGTACATATTGAAGGAAATATCATGGTATCCACAAGCTTAAGATATTGTAACTATTAAGTTTTAATTTAAAATATAACTACTTATCAATACATAGTCTAAAAAAAAGTATGTAAATAAATAAACTACGCAACGGATTTTGGTGCGGGTTTTTAGACGTGATAACGTCTCATAAATGCCGGTTGCACGCACTAAAAGCTGTCACGTTCCGCCTGAGTCACGTTCCGCCTGAGCCGAGTGTGCATGCGAGAGCGGGGAACAAGTGATAGACAGCCACGATCGACCTAAGCGTTCGGCTTGTGATGACGTTATCACGTAAAATTATCGTCCGTAAGCCGACTAAATAAACAACCATTTTTTCAGTAGCTGATAGAGTGATCCAAGAGGACGGTTTATACCATGCATAATATAGTAGATAAACACTGATAATTTTAGATGTTTCTAATGTCTATTTGTATAATGATTATTTAAAACACATTTTCTGCGATTACATTGCATACGCTGGCTGAACCCTACGAGATAGATCAAAATAATGTACTACAGTATTGTACACCTTAAAAATATCCGCGATGGTGTATGCCTATAAATAGCGCGTCAAAGGGCGCGCCTCGTAAATAGCTTATCTTAAGTTATTCCCCAAATCAGTACGTACATCACCCGCTAGGGGGTGATGCAAGAGGGGGGTCAAACCCCATCTTTGTTTTTCCCACCAAAGGACTGCTAAACGGCAGTCACCAGACCGACTACGCTAAGAGGGCTTAAAGCCATTAGCATAGACCCATTCGAAAAAAAAAAAAAGCGCGCCTCGTCCTATAGCACTTTCAGATTAGCAGCGATCGCACGCGTTTGTCGGAGCTCTCTAGCGAGGAAAATAGCAATATTTAATAAAACTAGCTGCCCGTGCCCAGTTCATTCTTATTATTATGTATGGTATTTTCAGAAGCTATTTAGACGGATACGGTATGATCCTTATCAATTTGAAATCACTTTAAGCATTTTTTACAGATTTTATCCTCTCGGGCGCCCCCTAGTGTTTATGTCATAATAATAGGTAAGACCTATGAAATTGCCGTTCTGCAGTACTGGCCATTTCAAATCAAAATAATTTTTGTTTGGCTAAGAATTCTAATTTCAAATTAATTTTATTTCAAAGACATGGAATTCTTTTTCCAAAAGTAGTCATTTGTTTATTGATAGTGTTACATTTTCATCGCATTTCAATCTTTTTCGTCATCATGGATACGTTAAAAGTTCCAGTAATTATGGAGTATGAGTACCGTCGTGGCAGCAACGCGGCACAAGCGGCACGCAACATCAACGACATTTACGGAGCTAACACCACAAACCAACGCACCACCTGTTATTGGTTTGCTCGCTTCCGTTCTGGAAATTTCGACCTGAAAAATGAACCTCGCGGTCGTCCGAAGACTTTGGTCGACAATGACGAATTAAAGGCGATTGTGGAAGCTGATGATACACAATCTACGACTGAATTAGCAGCAGCTTTCGACGTTAGCGTCAAAACAATATTGGTCCATTTGCGTCAAATTGGCAAGGTAAAAAAGCTTGACAAATGGGTGCCCCACGAACTCAACGATCGCCAGCACGAAGTACGCGTCGAGACGTGCCTTGCACTGCTCAACAGACACACAAATGAAGGAATTTTGAACCGAATTGTTACCTGCGATGAAAAATGGATTCTGTTTGATAACCGCAAGCGCTCAGCAAGTTGGTTGGATCCTGGTTCAGCACCTAAACAATGCCCTAAATGAAAACTTACCCCTAGAAAAGTGATGGTCACTGTTTGGTGGTCTAGCGCCGGTGTAATTTTTCACAGCTTCTTACCAAACGTGGTGAGCATTACTGCAGATGTGTACTGTGAAGAACTGAACACAATGATGGAGAAGCTGGCACATCTTCAACCAGCATTGGTCAATCTCTCGTCTTCGCTACTCCTGCACGACAACGCGCGAGCTCATACTGCACAGCAGACAGACTCCAAGTTGCAAGAACTGGGGTTGGAAGCTCTTCGTCATCCGCCCTGCTCAACAGACCTTGCGCCTACAGACTACTACTATTTCCAGAATTTGTATAACTTCTTGACGGGAAGAAAATTCAATACCCGAGAGGCAGTACAAAATGCCTTTGAAGAATTTGTTGCCTCCCGTCCAGCTGATTTATTTAAGAAGGGCATCAATTAACTGCCACTGTGTTGGCAAAGATGCATTGATTGATTGATTGATGGGTGATTACTTCGATTAATACAAATAAAAAATACATTAAAAAAAATCCTATGAAACGGCAATTTCATAGGTAAATACCTAATAGATGCCCTTTAAACCATTTTATTTCTTTTATCTTCTTTCTTATACTTATATAAAAAAAGTATGAAATAAAACTATTTTCTAAATAATTCTCCTTTTAAATTCGTCTAAAATTTTAACTATTTCTGTATTTAATCTCCATAATTTTGAAGTACCAGTACCAGTCCAAACAAAACCTGATAAAACAATGTTTTATCGAACTCACGTTCAAGTTGGCTGGTACCGACTTCAAAATTATGCAGATTGAGTAGAGAAATAGTGAATACTTTGGACGAATTTAGAAGGGGAATTATTCAGAAAATAAGTTTTATTTCATACTTTTTTTTTGCATTTTTACTTTGGAAGCCGGTTTCAATTTTTTGTTTAAAATTATATTTTTCTCTTTTTAGTTACATTATTATATTGTTATTACCACATTTTAAGAAATATGTAAATACAAACAAGCCTCCGCTATTCTCACTTTCTAGGCAAAACAAACTCGAGCGTTATTTTATGCCAGTTTTCTGAGAGGCCGTGGTTTTTCCCCAAATAAGCATTACCGATCTGTGGACCTACTATACTAAACAATCACCAGTGATAATATTGATTAGATACAATATTATTAAATAATTTTTATTATCTATTCTAATAGTCGACGGAAAAAATGTATCAGTAAGCATAAAATAAATATATTATAGTGATGATGATGATCACGAATATAATTTTAACAATAGCAAAATTTCAAAGACATTGATGTCGGTGCACAAAACTCTGATGACTAGTTAGTACCTATGTCATCATAATAATAATATGTTGGTGTTTCTTGTGAAGATGGTGGTGATGATGATGATGATTACTGTAAGTGGTATGATGGTATATGCTTTCAGTTCTTTAAACAACGCCGGAATCCCCAAAAATGTATCCATGAGGACTCAGGTGTTCTGTACAGTACTTTTGGATCCTTGGTACAAAATCTTACTTTTTGGTAGCATATGCTTACACTTCTTGAGAAAAGTCGAAATCACCATATGTGTCCATATAAATTTCGAGGAGTTCGCTCGATTCCTCATGGATGGTGAAAACGGGACCAACATCCTACCTTTACATCAAAAAAGAATCATCGCTGAACATACAAAAAAAAAAGATATAAATAAATATTATGTATTATAAATATATAGCCGAATCCATAACCGCCACATTTTTGGAAGTCGGTGAAAAATTTATTGTAATTCCAATGTCTCGAGAACGAACGAAACTATTGTGGTATTTCAAGGAAGGTTTACACGGTGAAAGACTTTGGAACAATTGCGGGGAAAATACTAAATACGTTGATTTAATTTTCCCGTACTAAATGTTGACTGTGTTCAATTTGCCACTTGACTGTCAAATATTAGGTGCGTTCAGTTTACCTGTTTGGTTATTTATTTATTCCAGGCTACGTAGATAAGACAGAACTACGTGTGTTGGGAGATCTAGTAGAAAATAATGTACATAATATGTAGTGCCTTGGTTTTAAATTTTAATCCTTTTCAATGTATGCGGTCCTGGTGTATTAGATGCTATATAATATATTTAAATTCTTTTACGGCCCGTACTGAAGTAACATGAACAAAACTTTCAAATTTCGTATTAATCGTGGCAATACACTATTTTGTATTAATATGTATGGAGGTATGGGGGTACTCATTGTCAGCATAATTCGAAGCATATTTCTAGTAGACTATTTAACTTCTTTGATGTCAGACTACAATAACATCAACTAGAAATAAGAGGAAAATTTAAAAAGCTCGAAAAATATATTTTTATATTTGCGGTTAGTCGAACTAATAAAACGTCTGAAAACGAGTGCATTGTAAACTTTTTAATCTATTTAGTACTACGAGTATCTGTCCCGACACACGTTGTTCTGTCTTACTATAAAATTGGAATAAATAAATAACTATACCGTCACCTACTTACATCATTTACCTAACACCTACAACTACACTTACACCTACACTCATGCCCAGAACTACACTTACACCTACACTCACACCTACAACTACACTTACACCTACACTCACACCTACAACTACACTTACACCTACAACCATACCCACAACTACACTTACATCTACAATCACACCTACAACGACATTTACACCTACACTCATACCCACAACTACACTTACACCTACACTAACACCTACAACTACACTTATACCTACAATCATACTCACAACTACACTTACACCTACACTCATACCCACAACTACACTTACACTTACACTTATACTCACACCTACTACTACACTTACACCTACAATCATACCCACAACTACACTTACACCTACACTCATACCCACAACTACACTTACACCTACAATAATACCCACAACTACACTTACACCTACACTCACACCTACAACTACACTTACACCTACACTCACACCTACAACTACACTTACACCTACACTCATACCCACAACTACACTTACACCTACACTCACACCTACAACTACACTTACAGCTACAATCACACCCTACCTACAGTACTTTCCCCGCAATTATTCCAATATTTCACACCGTTTAAACCTGAACCTCCACAACCTTGAACTTCAACCCAAACCAACTCCTCCTTTCCTCCTCCAACCACAATTATTTCAAAACCAAAATTTTAGCAAAAACGATAAAACCGTTCTCGAGCTTTAAGCCAGACATTGGAATTGCAATCCATTTTTATATAATATGCATAAGATGTATGTAAAATAATAGAAGTTGTGGATTATTTTATTTTAGACCATGGGAGAGCCACATCTTGATCCAATCCATCCATCCAAACCATCTTGAAAAATGCTTGAATTGTCTGCCCAAAGAATGTTGGTTTATAGTACACACACCCAGTGTACATAGTAATGTAAAATATTGTATTTATCAGTAGTCAGGTAGGTAAATGACCGCTGCGCCATGCTGCAATGGGAAGTTTCCCAGCAGTGCATTCCTGTGCAGCACCCGCACTAGGAGCGCATAACTTTACACAGGATCAGGGAAATGCAACCAGTATCATCATCATCTCTATAACATTTTGTATGGACATTAAACACAAATGTTATCATATGTAATATTATATTACTAAAACTTCGTCATACATAGTTTTACTAAATGGTGCACAACAATGTTTAGGTATGTATTATTGTATTGAATGCTAGAGATGTATTATATCATTGTATTAAGAGCAGGTATGACAAAAATGTTAAATTATTTAAAGTTGTATTTTTTTAATAAATAAAAGATTTAATTTTGACAATGCGCGAAAACAGAATAATGACTGACAACATAATCTTATAGTTGTTTGTAACTATCAAGTATCAAGTTTTCTTAGTTATTAATAACTACGTACATTATTTAGGCAATATTAGTTAACTAACTAGTAATAAATAAATTAGCTACTTCAAATTTTTAATATTTTCGTTATTGAAGTAAAACTACTTTACGCACGCTTGACTTAAGGAATAAGCTGGTGAATGCGTGACGAGAGCGTTACAAAAAGTGTGATCGGACAAGGCGAACGGAAGGTTAGATGGAGATGTAAGTAAGGGAAGATAGAAAGAGACAGAGTTACGTTTTGTAAATCTAAGACACTTTAATATTTGTAGAACATTAATTAATAAGATAATATATACATACATACATACATATATGTATATTATATATATACACATATATAGATGGAGCTAGAAAAATTTTACTTCAGTCGCATGGTTTTTAGTAGTAGTAATTTAAACGATTAATGACCATCTAAAATATATAATCTATAAAAGGAGATGTCTCCACCCACTGACTAATTACTTATATCTATAGGTAGAAACGTGTTTGGACTTTGACAGTTGATTTACTTCATAATTTAGACGCACAATAAGAAGTTATTTTGAAAAATTCCATCCCTAAAGGGTTGAAAATTTAAGTAGTTGTTAGTACGCGGTTGAAAGTTTGCGTTTAAAATGTTTTAATTTGCACCAATTTTTCTGACAACTGAGATTCATGTTCTTGAATTATTTAAATAAACACGTGTCTAGGATTTTTAGAATTCACCATTTGAGGGCGTAAAATAAGAGTTGAACGTCCGTTGAAAATCCGTTAAAAAGGGATTTTTCGGTATGCATACCCCACGGGGATGAAATGGGGATCCATTTTCATTGACAAGACCTTTATGCCGACGACATAAGGATCACTCCATAGAACCTCTGAGGTAAAATAACCTTGAACGGCCTGTACCAATTGTCTAAACGGAAACGGACAATACGACCACAATACTAGTAATATTATTATAATAATAATGTATTTCTTTATTTATTAATTACATACTAGAAGTAAGAACTCTAAATAAAATCTAATAAAATAAAATCAAACGCCTTAATTCTTAACCAACAAAAGAAAAAGGTTAAAAAGTGGTACACCGGATCTTTTGGTGACTGGTGCAGTCGCGAATAGATCCGCTAGACCACTTTTCGGCCTTGTTACTAACGGCCCGTTTCAATAACCTATCTACCGATAACTTTTTGTTAAAAATTTCGTTACTCAATCATTTGCCGGTTTTTTTTCGATACAAATTTGACGTTTTTAAAAAATAGCTATTGGTAGATAGGTTATTGGAACGGGCCGTAAGTCGGTAAGGTTCACAAGTGGTTCGGCTCGTTGGTTACCTACAAACCATCGACTCATATGCAATGAAAGTGCAAGCTAGCGTTGGGTTACTTTAGGATTTCGGATATAAATAAACAGATTTATCGGGAAATCGTAACGTGGAAGGATGCACCTGAGTCAAGGACCACGGATGTGGGGCAAATCATTAACTTTCACAAACCACGACATATTATTTCATGCACATGCCATGGCACGTTACAATAATTGAGTATTTTCTTTCATGTAAAAAGTAGAAGGCGCATTTTTATATGGAGCCCGTCCCCACTACTGTAGCACTACAAAACAAATACCAAATGAAAGGGCTTGAAAAGTGTGTCATTTACTATATGAAAAAAAATCTCTGAACCATGGGAGAAAAAGTTAATGAGGGTTAAAGGTTAAAAAATATTTAACAAATCCTATATTATTGCACCATTTCATAGTGTTGCTGATATAGAAACATTATCTGGGAAATAATGGTATACGGCAAATTTCTTAAAAATATGAGGCAGTTTATTAAAATATAAATAACACTTTTCTGAAGTTTGTAGTATACCATTATTTCCCAAAAATAATTCCTAACCAGCAACACTATGAAATGGTACAATAATACGGGTGATTTTTTAAACTTTTTTTTAACCTTTAACCCTCATTAACTTTTTTGTCCCATGGTTTAGAGATTTTTTTTATTGTATAAAGTGAAACACTGTCTAAGCCCTATCATATTTTATATGTTTGGATGTTTTGCCCCTTCTTCTTTAGTTTTTTTTAAATCAATTAAGAAATAATTAGGTATTACAACTTGATAATGATTAAAATAATTTGGATTTTATGTGTAGTTTTGAACTTTATTATATGCATTTCGAAGTGATGAAAAAGTTACTTACTAAGAAATATTTTTTTACAACGATAGTGAAAAAAAACCTACATAATTTGTTTACTTATATCACATACAAAAATATTTAGTATAGTATGTATGAACTTAAACGAGTAAACTTCGGAGATATCAGAAATTTTGTGCATATATTTGTGCCATACATTTCGTAGCAACATTACTAGCGTGTGGCGTCACCTACTTGTAAGTTGCACGAGTTTTATATGGAGCGTTTAAAAAAGTCTTCTCGAGACTCACAAAAGTGCTTCAAACAATCCGCAATATCTTTGAATGTATTGATTTTTAGTATTACTATTCCTTTAGTAAACTGTCTTATTTTTCAAAGCACTATTCATTTATGTAATAAAAAATACAGGAAAATACCGTATTATATATACTTCACCTCTCTTTTCATCTCTGTCAGTTCGAAGAGAGAGGATGATATTTTACTGATTGAAGTTGATTGAGATTAAAAATCCTGACAGAATAACTGACGGACCAACACACAAACAACCGCAGGTCGTAGCGACATGAAACTCGGATATAGTGTGTTATTTGATAGTCGTAGGCAAATGATTTTCCAATATTCCCCTGTAGGGCTGAAAAAGGGGTGAAAAAAAATAATTGTATGGGCAATGTGATTCCTTGGTCCAATCTATTTCAAATTTTGCATAAATATTCTTTAAGAGAATTAATGGAAGATGTGTTTTGTATTTTATTTAAATTCATCAAAGGGCTAAAACTCTTATTAGAACCCATTTTCGGCTTCTACGCGGACGAAGTCTCGGGCGAAAGCTAGTCATAGTATAAGCTAATAAGACAATCTGAATCTACTTTACTGAGGATTGTGCTATGTCGCAAAGAAAACAGGCGCCAATTTGGAGTTGTGTTTCACCGACTTCCTAGGGATACCAGAATGATTTGATAACGCTACCTAATTTAAGCGAAACGGAAGTCATGTCATACACGCAGGCCTCGTCAGCTGTAATTAACGTGGCGTTAACTTTTAGTGACGTTTTAGAATCCACCCGCTTGAAAGTGCGCCATCTATTGTTAGTTTTTATAAACATTATTCTGCATCCGAGGCCATCCTACAGGTATCCACAGTGCACTTCACAAGGAAAACAAAATAAAATTGAAATGCTGTTTTTCACAGTACAGACTGATTATAATAATTATCAGCTAAATTAGTAGATATAGGTACCAGCAAGGAACATCTTGAAATGGCAACTAAATTGAAAATATATTCTTGCTTCCTGAGACTACCAAGAACTGTCTATAAAATCTAAGCATTTGGTAATGTTACGACAGAGGAGTCAGAAGTGCATTTATGGCTCACTCACTCATTCACTCACTCAGCGAAAAACAATGCATACCGCCTAGCAAGCAGACGAAAAATATAAAAATGTTGCTGCGGTATAATAAATAATATGTTGCTGTAATGACAGTACACGGACTTAGCAATTGGAGTGGCGTCGCGTTATATCGCCATGCGCACAGCCGTTGGCTAAGTCTACGGTCTAACGTACTATATATTTCTAGAATATCACATAATATAGTGACATAAAAGCTGACTAACGAGATATTTTCACTACTACTTGAGTGAGAAAACCATCTTGAAAAATGCTTGAATTGTGTGCCCAAAGAATGTTGGTTTATAGTACACACACCCAGTGTACATAGTAATGTAAAATATTGTATTTATCAGTAGTCAGGTAGGTAAATGAGCGCAGCGCCATGCTGCAATGGGAAGAGTTTCCCAGCAGTGCATTCCTGTGCAGCACCCGCACTAGGAGCGCATAACTTTACAGGATCAGGGAAATCCAACCAGTATCATCATTATCTTTATAACATATGGACATTAAACACAAAATATGATAATATTACTAAAACTTCGTCATAGTTTTAGTAAATGGTGCACAACAATGTTTAGGTATGTATTATTGTATTGAATGCTAGAGATGAGTATATTAAGAGCAGGTATGACAAAAATGTTAGTTTATTTAAAGTTATATTTTTTAATAAATAAAAGAT
Organism: Phengaris alcon alcon; assembly: GCA_037179445.1. NCBI lineage: Eukaryota > Metazoa > Arthropoda > Insecta > Lepidoptera > Lycaenidae > Phengaris > Phengaris alcon. Next base: position 23,805 of record JAYRCH010000056.1, on the reverse strand, counting down.
TTAATTTTGACAAATCGCGAAAACAGACTAGTGACTGACAACATAATATTAAAGTTGTTTGTAACTATCAAGTATCAAGTTTTCTTAGTTACTAATAACTACGTACATTATTTAGGCATATATTAATTAACTAACTAGTAATAAATTACCTACTTCAAATTTTTAATATTTTCGTTATTGAAGTAAAACTACTTTACGCACGCTTGATTTGAGGAGTAAGCTGGTGAATGCGTGACGAGAGCGTTACAAAAAGTGTGATGGGACAAGGCGAACGGAAGTTTAGATGGAAATGCAAGTAAGTGAAGATAGAAAGAGACATAACTACGTTTCGTAAATCTAAGACACTGAAATTTTCACGCGGTGCATTTCCCTGCTACAGTCGCACCAGGATATCATGAAAGCAGAATAATATATCGTACTCTGGCGTAATCATCGTCATCATCACGGTATTAATTTAAACAATAAATTACCATCTTAATAAAATATACAATCTATAAAAGGAGATGTCACCACCCACTGACTAATTACTTATATCTATAGGTAGAAATGTGTTTGGACTTTGGACAGTTGATTTACTTCATAATCTAAACGCACAATAAGAAGGGATTTTGAAAAATTCCATCCCTAAAGGGTTGAAAATTTAAGTAGTTGTTAGTACGCGGTTGAAAGTTTGCCTTTAAAATCTTTTAATTTACAGCGATTTTTCTGAAAACTGAGATTCATGCTCTTGAATTATTTCAATAAACACGTGTCCAGGATTTTTAGAATTCAGCATTTGAGGGCGTAAAATAAGGGTTGAACGTCCGTTGAAAATCCGCTTAAAACGGATTTTTCGATATGCATACACCACGGGGATGAAATGGGGATCCACTCGTACGAAGTCGCGCGCAAAAGCTAGTCTAGGTTATATAGAGTAGGTTACATGTAAATTACTAATATACTAGTAGCCTGCTGGTGACGGGATACCTACTAGTTGTTATTTTTATACCGACGAAACAAATATGGTCTGTAGATGCTAATCTTGAATTTTAAACGTTTACAAGTTTTGTTAACTTTAAAGTACATTCAGAGTTATTTTACCTTTGACAAGACCTTTATGCCGACGACATAAGGATCACTCCATAGAACCTCTGAGGTAAAATAACCTTGAGCGGCCTGTACCAATTGTTTAAACGGAAACGGACAATACGACCACAATACTAGTAATATTATTATAATAATAATAATAATAATAATTATGAAATATTAAATTACAATATGTATTAAAATAATTTTCTCTTTACGTGTCTATAAAGCCACCTACCAGTATATTACATGTAAACATGTGTCATGATTATAAAGGTTATCTGGCAGAAATCGCTTGTAGCGATAAGACCGCCTTTTGTGCTTATTTAAGTTTAGTTTTTATATGTTCTGTATGTCCTATTTGTTTTTGGTGCAATAAAGAGTTTTTCATTCATTCATTCATTCATTCATTCATTCATTCATTGAATAATGTATTTCTTTATTTATTTTCGGCTTCTACGCGGACGAAGTCCCGGGCGAAAGCTAGTCATAGTATAAGCTAATAAGACAATCTGAATCTACTTTACTGAGGATTGTGCGATACTCCGGCACGAATACCAGCTCGACTAGAACGATGCAGCCGTCGCAAAAAAAACAGGCGCCAATTTGGAGTTGTGTTTCACCGACTTCCTAAGGATACCAGAATGATTTGATAACGCTACCTAATTTAAGCGAAGCTGTAGTCATATCATACATGCAGGTCTCGTCAGCTGTAATTAACGGGCCGTTAACTTTTAGTGGCGTTTGAGAATCCATCCGTTTGAAAGTGCGCCATCTATTGTAACTACATTATTCTGCATCCGAGGCCATCCTACAGGTATCCACAGTGCACTTCAGAAGGAAAACATAAAATTGAAGTACTGTTTTTCACAGTACAGACTGGTTATAATTATCAGCTTAATTAGTATCTACAGGTACCAACCAGCAAGGATAAATCCGGATTTATCCTAGCTGGTTGGAAGAAACATACATATTATATTCTCATTGTGTATGCATTACAGTAATATAATTATAATATTGTACAAATTAGTATTTTTTATACTAGGGATGTTTCTACTGGCAGTACAAGAAACATCTTGAAATGGCAACTAAATTGAAAAGATATTCTTGCTTCCTGAGACTACCAAGAACTGTCTATAGAATCTAAGCATTTGGTAATGTTACGACAAAGTTCAAAATCCGCGACGCCAGAGGAGTCACAAGTGCATTAATGTCTCATTCACTCATTCACTCACTCGGCGAAAAACATTCAATACATACCGCAAACCAGACGCAAAATATAAAAAATTTGCTGCGGTATAATATATAAATAATATGTTGCTGTAATGACAGTACACGGACTTACCAATTGGACTGGCGTCGCGTTATATCGCCATGCGCACAGCCGTTGGCTAAGTCTACGGTCTAACGCACTATATATTTCTAGAATATCACATAATATAGTGCCATAAAAGCTGACTAACATCTACTTTCAATGCAACTTAACTAGTTAAACTTTAATTTATGTATGGTTCAAAATGCACCGAGTGCAGTTTTCTAGTTGCAATTCACCAGGACAACATAAAGTTGATGTTGAATAGTAGTGTATTCATTCATTCATTGTCCAGTGTGTACTCCGTACCCGTACATTGATCGGCGGCGTAGAGTGCAGTAGCAAGGTGTGCATAAAACACGATTCACCCCCGCTAGGGCTTCACGTTAATTTAAAAGTTCCTGGGTAAACGAGTTTTGCTCGCAATTCTGTTAAATAAAAAATAATCACAAAAATATTTATCTGACCGAAAAAAAAATATCTGAAAAAAAGAAAAAACAATAATATATAGCTTAAAATTGCGCAGTTTCTTAGGGAGCCTAGACCTAGCGAGATCGATTTTTTCCCCCAAAACTCTGCAAACTAAATTTCATGGTAATACTTTCAGCTCTTAGAGAAACTGATTATGTATATACGTACAATATTGTCTCGTTTAAAGTATAAGATAATATAACATATGTACACTTGAGTGTCTATCATTTTCTAGTCCAATCTCCATAGAAATAGGTACCAGCCCAAACAATATCCTGATAAATCATTATCTTATAGAGTTTACGTTTAAGTTGGCTCGTACCGACTTAAAAATTATGATGATAGTGTAAACAAATAGTTAAAATTTTAAAAGGGGAAATATTTAGAAAATATATTCAGGTATTTCATACCTTTTTGTGTATTTTTACTTTGGAAGTCGGTTTAATTTTTTGTTTAAAAATAATATTTTTCCCCTTTTAATTATATTAGTTATATTAATATTAACACATTTTAAGAACGTTTAAAATTATGTTTTTCGCGCGTACCTTGTATGTATGTATGTATGTTTGTTTGTAAATTCCTTTACTCCCACGTATCTTCCATACGGCTAGCGGCCGTTTTCAATAACATATCTAAGATTAAAGAAAAATAGCTATCCCCGTTAAACAGTAGGTACGCTGTTTTTGCGTGCGTTGCGTTTCACAATCAATGATAGGACCTATTTATTCTTGCCCAACGAAGGAGAGCATCCTTCCCTCTCACCTATCTAAGCCTCTTGAAACGTTTCATTCGTTGCTAACTAATATTAAAATTATTTAATATTTAAACCGCTCAGATTTTATTATTTATGATCTAAACTGATAATGATGATGATGTATGTTACAAGTGTTTTGCCATTTCCATTAATTCATGCTGTCCTGTTGGAGTCCAGTGCGCGAGTGCATTTACTTTGATTGAAAATTTGTTGAATATCGTGTAATTACCAAACAAGTTAAATTTGTTTGTAAATAAATAAATTCCCTTTAGTAGAGACTCAATCTTAATAATTTTGAAGTCGGTACCAGCCCAAACAATGTCATATAATATTTTGTAGTACTCACATTAAAATTTGCTGGTACCTACTTCAAAATTAAGAAGATTGAGTAGAGAAATAGTTAAAATTTTAGCCGAATTTAAAAGGTATTTTATTTAGAAAATAAGTTTTATTTCATACTTTTTTGTGCATTTTTACTTTGGAAGTCGGTTTTAATTTTTGTTTAAAAATAATAATTTTTCTCTTTTTAGTTAAATTTAGTATCTATCTATATTATAATATTGATGAAATTGAAAGAAAATATCAGTGCACAAAACTGATGAGTAGTGAGTACCTATATCATCATAATAATACGAGTATGTTGGTATTTCTTGTGAAGATGGGGGTGATTATGAATCATCATCGTCACCATCTTACAATAATCATCAGATTACTGTAAGTGGTATGATGGCATACGCTTGCAGTTCTTTAAACAACGCCGGAATCCCCAAACATGCATCTATAAGGAGTCAAGAGTTCTGTTCAGTACTTTTGGATCCAGGGTATACATTGGTGCAAAATCTTACTTTTTGGTAGTATATGCTTGGACTCCTTCAGAAAAAGTGGAAACCAATATATTTGTCCATATAAATTTCGAGGAGTTCCCTCGATTCCTCATGGATACCATCATCAGGTCACCACTTTGATGTCAATATAACCAATTTGGGATTATACCATTTATATACAGCCGAACGTATAACCGCCTCCTTTTTTGGAAGTCTGTTTAATAAACGGCTACGATTATTTTTCTCATGACACATAATTTGGTGACTTAATATTTAAACCGCTCTTATTGTTTATGATCTAAAATGATAATGATGATGATGTATGTTACAAGTGTTTTGACATGTCCTTTAATTCATGTTGTCCTGGTGGATTCCAGTGCGCGAGTGCATTGCGTACTTTGATCGCAATGTTCGTTCGTATCGTGAAATTTTAAATGAAGTGAGAAACTAAGACAGAGCATAAGTACGTGTGATTGATTGACGAATCATAAATAAGTAGACTCTTTCTTAAGACGCCTTTCTTTTGATTCTTGATAACTTAATTATAAAGCTCTAAACTTTATCATCTTCAAATTTTGTTATCTTTACCTAAACAAGTTAAATCTGTTTATAAATAAATAAATTCCCTTTTGAATTCGGCTAAAATTTTAACAATTTCTCTACACTATCTATCTAATTTTGAAGTTACACTCACATTCAAATTTGCTGGTACCTATTTCAAAATTAGGAAGATTGAGTAGAGAAATAGTTAAAATTTTAGCCGAATTTAAAAGGTGAATTATTTAGAAAATAACTTTTAATTCATACTTTTTTGTGCATTTTTACTTTGGAAGTAGGTTCAAATTTTTTGTTTTAAAATAGTAATTTTTCTCTTTTTAGTTATTTTTTTTTTACTTTTAAAGCTTATTTCCATAGCAATAAGATAAGTGACACCGGATCTGTCGGCGACCGGGACCGTACTCACAAAAAAATTGTTATAATGAAGGTCAGAAATACGAGTGTACAATGTAACACGTTTCCTTTTGTTTGTTTAGTTATCCTACTGTTTTTTTTTTCTTAATTACAACTTATATTACTACTAAATATTACTATTATTTATGTAATTCTACTACAAGAGCGGTCCTATAAACTCCTCCGTTGCAACTGTATACGTACCCCGCATCGTTTCGGCCTCAACGAAAGTTAACGGCAGCGTGTAATGAATAACTTTCATAATAATATTATTACCTACTTTATTCTATATTATCCTGGTGCAAGTGCGGGCCAACAGTCTGTTGAATGGTATCCTCCGATGCAAATGCTCAAGGCATCCTGTGTCGACTGCAGTCGCGACCCCATGATGATAAATTTTATAATAGCTTATCAAAATCAAAATCAAAAATCAAAAATTCTTTATATAAATTTAATAGCTTATGTAATATCATCTACTTAGATCTATGTAACCTTAGTGCGCGAGCGTTACATATGTCTGTTGAATACCCTCCGTTGCAATTTGTAAATTGCATGCGGCCCTCCTTTTTTGGTGTTCGTTGGGTCCATGATGATGAATGATGAGCTATGCAAACCTTGTGTACGTGTGCAAGGCTACCTCGCCGTTTCGCCTCAGTCGAAGTTACCATTGCAAGTCGAAGGTCGTTGGGGTCATGATGATGAATACTTCAATCTATACTATCCTAGTACAAATGCAGCCCAACCCTCCCTAGAATACCCTCCGTGCATCTTGTGGTCACTTCGCTGCTCGCAATCTGGAAGTTTTCTAAGTGGTCGTCGGGGTTATGATGAAGATTATGATATATATATGATATGATTAATATCCTTTACTTAACTTACAATGATAATCGGTTATTTCCAGTTTTCGGCTAGCTTAGGTAACCACTAATTCAGGATAAAAAAAACATAAATGGAATATGATTCCCGGGAGCTATATTCATTTGAATACGTGTCTTTTGGATCAGCCCTATTGTGTAAACTTGCGCTTGCGTTGCAAATGTCTGTTGAATATCCTCCAATGCACCTAGTAATGTTTCACCCCCTTACCTCATTGTGACTTTTAGGGTACCGTAATACTCAAGAAACTCTTATAGTTTCGCTATGTCCGCCCGTCTGTCAGTCTGTCCACGCTTCTAGCTTTTGTAATTTATAGATCTCAGTTTTGACATAAAATAATAATAATAATTTTATATTTTAGAGGTGGCTTTCCATACATGTGAAGTGGGGATTAAAAATATTTTTTATTCTAACCCATCGTGTATCGTCTATAGGTCTTTTAAAATGAAGGTAAGGTTCTCTATACATGACTTTATTACCATTTTTGAGTAATCGGCCTTCGACGTGGTTTATGAGTTGGTCCCCCCTGGCATTTATAAACTATAACAGATAGAAACTTGTGAGTTTTTACGCTGATAGATGATGCTAAAAACTCTTTAGTAAAATTAATTTAAGCGAAATCGGACAATAACTTCTGATGTAATTCAAAGAAAACCTATTGCGCGTTGCTAGTTATGGATCCCTCTTTAGATATGCCGGGACATGCTCTTGGTTAGGTTAGGTTATTATAATCAACCAATCAAGGGTCAACAGGCATATTTCCATGTTATCCCGATGACCCGGTCCGGATGATCCCGGTGAACCCAACTAATGACGAATGATGAAAACAGTTGCTGTGTAGTATAATTACATACCTGACAGAATTATCGAATGATGGTTTTTAAATTCGTAACATCTTACAGCTTTTTGACACGACAAGTACCGTCGGGCTACCAAGCGCCGCCTGGTGACAGAAAAATAATCGAAAATCCTTATAGACCGTTTTTGATACTGATATAATTATATTATCTGTGAGACTATGACACGGTTATCATGGTAGCAACATTGTTAGTTAACAAATGGGAAAATTAATAAAGATTTACAGTTCTAAATACTACATTTATTACTTTATATAATATCTGGCGACGAGGATGACTACGGATCTACAGAAATGGAAGAGGATTCGCGCTTCTCTACGCGCTCAACTTATAAGATTAGAAAATTACTTGAATACGAACAAAATTCCATCATAATATGCAGAAACTCAGACAAGACTACAATGCTTACGTGAAAACTTACAAACATTTCCAGAGTTACAACAAAACATAGAATTCGGAATATCAGACGAAGAATTAGAGAACGAAATAGATGTAAGATACGACATGGAAGAAAAATTTACATTAATCAAAATTAAACTCTTAAATATCCAAGACCAAACCGAACATAATTTTACATCAGCACAAATTTCAAAATCCCATCTACATACAGTTGATAAAGTTAATTATACACAGAGAGAGGACAGAAGTACATACTGCGATACTAGCGAGCAATACATACATACACTTCACAGAAAAAATGACAACAGAAAAATAGATTCAACGTACAGAACGTAGGAAACATCCAAAAATGAACGGTATATACAGTCCACAAAAAATATTAAAGAAGCACTTACAGATTTATTTTATTTTTTATTTTATTTTATTCAAAAGATACACCAACAACATATTGTGACAACATTCAAAACTTAAAACTAATACATTTTTGTTTTATACTAACACAATAGTTAATTACAGGCGTATGCAACTGTCTTAGAGGTATTTGCTCCTTACATTAAAAATAAGTTTAGTTAAAATGTGTCATAAGAAATGCTTAACTTACTATATTTAAAATAATTAATATAAACGAACTTACAATTAATTAGAAGAACTAATATTTAATTTTATTTCATTATAATTAAGAAAGAGAAAAAGAAAAAAAAAACAATACAATTAAATTTTTGTCAGAATAACTACAAGTTTAGTAACGAGATGTCACAGGTAAAAACAAATTTATACATTAGCAATAATAATAATACAATCAAATTTTGTTAGAATAATTATTACAAGCAACGAGATGACATAGGTAACAAACAAAATACATTAGCAATAATAATAATACCATAAAATTTTTGTCAGAATAATTACAAGCGTGATGTTATGACACCTATGGGTAAAAACAAACATGTTATGATTACCTATGGGTAAAAACAAAATGCATTAGCAATAATAATAAAAATAATAAACAGGTATGTCAAAATCATAATAATTATCAATTTACAAATTTTTATGGGTATTTTATATTCTTAAATCTAAACAATATCGTACAACGTTTTCTTGAAATTGACAAGAGAGTCGCGGAAGATGTCGATGTCGTGATGGGCTGGTTTGTTGTAAGAGTCTAAGAGTCGGTTCATAGTAGAGTATTTTCCCAGGTTCGTTTTTGCAGAACTGGGTATAAATGTTCTTGGGGGGTGCCTGGGAACACATCGGGGTACATATAAGTTGACGAGACCTAGTAAATTTGTTGAGTCTAGTGTATTGTTGACAATTTTGTGGAGAACACAGAGATCAGCAATCAGCCTACGCTGCTCTAGGGAGTGGATTTTGAAATGTTTAATGCGTCTGTCGTAGTTGGCTCTGTATGGACATGATTTGTCTTTATGGGAAAGGTAGCGTGTGAAAGATTTTTGAACTCGCTCTAGTCTTTGGATATGCTTTACATAATGAGAATTCCAAACCACCGATGCGTATTCGAGAGTAGAGCGTACTAGGGCGTTGTAAATTGTAATAATGCAGTCTGGGTTTTTAAATTCCTTGGTGTTTCGTTTGATAAATCCTAACAGTGACCATGATTTAGCAAGAACTTGGTTTTGGTGTTCCAGGAATGACAATTTGCTATCGAGCATGACGCCCAAATCTCTAATTACTGAGGTTTCTTGAAGCTGCTGACCTTCGATAGAGTAACACGTGTTGAGTTTAATTCTTTTGCGGGAAAATTTTATATGAGCACATTTGAGAACATTGAGGGACATTTTATTGTCGCTGCACCATATCTGGGTAGAGTCGAGGTCTTTTTGCAATAGGGCACTGTCTTCGATTGATTTTATTACCCGGTATATTTTAAGATCATCGGCGAACAAGGAGCATTTACGCGTTACATATGTCTGTTGAATACCCTCCGTTGCAATTTGTAAATTGCATGCGGCCTCCTTTTTTGGTGTTCGTTGGGTCCATGATGATGAATGATGAGCTATGCAAACCTTATGTACGTGTGCAAGGCTACCTCGCCGTTTAGCCTCAGTCGAAGTTACCATTGCAAGTCGAAGGTCATTGTATTTTTGTAACTCGTGACTCCAGTCTATAAGCCGGAGCTTAGCGTTAACAAGATTGTAGTCCGCTTTTCTAAAGTTATGGGTAGCGAAGGTTTTGTTGCATAGTGGTTTTTACAAATCAAATGAGAGTTCGATGTCTAACGGAGGGTGGTGTGGGTCCAATTTGCTTAATGGTTCACAGGATTTTTTTACAGTGATATTAGAGGAATTAGATAACACCAAGTCTAGGATGGGCCCATTGTGGTTGGTTATACTGTTATATTGTACGAGATTATTTAGAGACATAAAATCTATTAGTGAGAAACCTGCCGTACAATTGTAGTTATTCGGAGTAGTTTGTGACGTGTTGTAATGTGTTGTGGTATTGTCTGGTATCCAGTTTATAAAACCCAAATTGAAATCTCCGAGTAATAAGAAATCACCCCGATAAGACTGTAAAGTATTGCTAATGTTATCTAGAACAGAATTTAATGTAATATTGTTTACTGGCGGAGGTAGATAGAGCACACAAATTAATAAATTCTTATTTCCTAACTTAACGTTAATCCAAAGGTCTTCCAGTTCACTTTCATACTGTTCTATTCGACGAGATTCATATTTATTTTTAACAGCGAGCAGAACGCCTCCGCCTGATTTGGAGCATGATGAGGTTGTTTCTCGATCTCGCCTATATGTGGTGTATTCACTGGTAAAGAGTTCGCTGTCAAGTACGTTATTATCGAGCCATGTTTCAGTCGCTGCTATAATGTCGAGTTCGCATTGTAGAGTAGCTAGTCGAATATCTTGGAGTTTAGATATTAGCCATTTAGATAGATTTGTAGGAGTCAAGGTCTCGGTCTGACATTTTGAGGCTTAAATATTATTAAGAGACTCGTAACATTTAATTTGTTTGGCTGGAGATTGGTCGTCTTTTCTGATATACAGGGTGACCTGAAATTCGATAGAAACCTTTGAAAGACAGAAAGTAGACCTCATTTACAGTAATATTTTTCATGGCATCCCCTATCCGAAAGTTGATATTTACAAAGTTATTGAAATTTCAAAAATATTTTCTTTATTTTCGACTTTTTGACTTTGACATGACGTATTTTTAAAAATGTTTGTCTTTTTAGTGATTTTTTTATGTATTTTAACCGTCAATGAGTCAAATATTATTTTTTAGGAATAAATAGGGACAAACTAAGCGAGAACTTTTCATTATGAGACATGAAACAGAATTTTCTTTTAAGAAAAATGCACATTTTTCTTAAAAACAGGTGATTTTCTTAAAAAAATGTATGATACAATGCGTACAAATACCTTAAATAACTTTCTTACCTCATAAGCTTCCAAAAAAGGTACAAATATGTACATAAAAATATGAACATGTAATAAACAAAGACAAAACAATCATCAGGTAGCGTTATCTCAAGAATTACTCTACCTGAGGCGACCTTTTTTTTCAATTGTTTCCTTTGTTCAAACTTCGGGATGTTTCGGCTACTGTCGTCGCGGCCCTTTGTCAATGAGTTACCGAGGCTTAGAGAGCAAATTTAGTAGCTAATATTAGTTTTAAGTCAACTATGGCCGTGTACGGACGTATTGTTGCTTTAAACTACACCCTTACTTCTACTTGTGATTTTTTTGTATCGCGATGGCTGCTTTTGAGTACGATGAATACGCTGACATCTTGTTTTGTTACGGACTTTGTAATGGTAATGCTGCTGCTGCACGAAGAACATACGTTGAACGTTTTCCGAATCGACGAGTGCCAAACGTTAGAGTGTTTTCAACAACATTTCGACGAATTCGGGAAAGCGGCCGTGTTGATAGAAGACGTGGCGATTCAGGCAGACCTCGTTTGTATGCTCCAGAAGAAGAAGAAGAAATTTTAACACTTTTTCAAAATGATCCTTCTATTTCTACAAGAGCGGCAGCTAGAAGACTTGGATTGAGTCAATGGAAGGTGTGGTTTACAGTACACACAGCGCGTCTACATCCATTTCACTACACACCTGTCCAAGCGTTGGAAGAGGGAGACCCGGTTAGAAGAATGGAATTCTGCCGTTTTATGATAAATGCAGACATGGAGGATCGCAATTTCTTCTCAAGAATATTGTGGACGGATGAATCGAAATTTGACCGTGACGGGATAAACAATTTCCACAACACATATTACTGGGCACCAAAAGGAGAAAACCCCAGGATGAAAAAAGAAAGGGCCCATCAAACCAGATTCAGTCTAAATGTCTGGATAGGTATAATTAATAATAATTTAGTTGGACCTCATTTTTTGCCTCGAAATTTAAATGGTGAAATGTACGAACATTTCCTAACAGAGGAGATTACTGGTTTAATGGAAGATGTTCCAATAGCAACTCGTCGTAATATGATTTTCCAGCATGATGGTTGCCCGGCCCACTTCCGCCTCGGCGTACGCCAGTGGCTAGACCAAACTTACCCACATCGCTGGATAGGTCGAGGCGGGCCAATTCCTTGGCCAGCACGGTGTCCCGATTTGACCCCGTTTGATTTTTATCTTTGGGGTCATATGAAGGCTTTGGTGTATACTACACCCATAAGTACTGTAGAGGAGCTCAGAAGCCGCATAAGAAGTGCAGCAGAAGAAATCAAAACTAGTCTTACTACCAGAATAATCAAAACAGAGGTACGGAGAAGACTACGGGCCTGTATCAGAAACAGAGGTTCACATTTTGAACAAGACCTAAAGTAGAATATTTATTATTAAATTTAATTAAACATTGATGTTTTTTAAACACAATAAACGTAATTAAATTCAAGTTTTTCCTTTTATTTTAACCTTATCGCAAATAAATCGATTTAGACATTATTTCATTTTACTTCTAATATGTTTACTACAACGTCATATTTTTATGTAGATATTTGCACCTTTTTGGAAAGCTAATGAGATAAGGAAGTTATTTAGAATATTTGTACGCATTGTATCATACATTTTTTTAAGAAAATCACCTGTTTTTAAGTAAAATGTGCATTTTTCTTAAAAGAAAATTCTGTTTCATGTCTCATAATGAAAAATTCTCGCTTAGTTTGTCCCTATTTATTCCTTAAAAATAATATTTGACTCATTGACGGTTAAAATACATAAAAAATCACTAAAAAGACAAACATTTTTAAAAATACGTCATGTCAAAGTCAAAAAGTCGAAAATAAAGAAAAAAATTTTGAATCAACTTTCGGATAGGGGATGCCATGAAAAATATTACTGTAAATGAGGTCTACTTTCTGTCTTTCAAAGGAATGTATCGAATTTCAGGTCACCCTGTATATGCGGCCGTTTCTAATCCAAACGTATTTAATACCTTTTTCTTTTGCTACCTGACGAGTTCGTGCATGTAATGCTTTGTAGTGAGGGGAAAGATGCTCGGATACAAATATTTTTTTTCTAAAATTGATCTAATCTAAAAATTGACTTCGAGGTGCCGTATCCTAAATGACTTGAGCTAAGTCGATCGTTGGGTTTGCTTCTGTTAAATTTATGGACAGCGGCGATCACAGTATCTCTAACCCTTGTGTTTCTAAATTTGACAATTACTGTTCGAGGTCTCTTACTCGTTTCGTCTAATTTTCGAACTCGTGTGCAGGATAAGATGTCAGTTTCTTGGAAGGGGTGTGAAATTGCTGTGCCCAGTTGTGTGATGACAGAAAAAAGATTCTCAGATTTTGATTCAGGAAGCCCATGAATTTCAATATTATTTTCGCGAGAGTATTGTTCTATTAGGTTAAGCCTGGTAGATAGAGTTTCAACTGATTTTGTGAGGTTTAGGTTTTCTTTTGTGAGTTGACGTATCTGTTCTTCGGACTCTTTTAAGGTGGAGTGCATTCGGTCGTATTCGGCATTGAGGTACTCTACAGATTCTTTTAAGTCGTTCAGTTTCATCAGTTCGGATTTAATGAGATTAAACTCCTTAGAGAAGAATGAGTCGATGGCTGTTTTCGCTGAGTCGTTTATTGCTAACTGGATTTCTTGTTTAATGATCGACAGTAATGTGGGGTCCGTGGCTGAGTTGATCTTTTTACGGTCTGTAGTAGAGGATTTTTTTGAACGGAAGGTGATGTTGCTCGATTGGTCGCTGGAATCTCCATCAGAGGCCGGGGAGTTAGGACTATTATTGCTATTGTGCGGACGTATTGGATTATTGCTGTTGTCGGTTTTAGGTTGTTTGCAACGACAGACATGACAGGTCCACGCCTTTTTCTGTTCCTTAGTCATGACTTTGTAGTTTTTTTCGCTGATGTTGGCACAAAGTAAATCGAAGGTTGATTTGCAATTGAAGAAAGACAAAAATTCTCGGTCTTTTATAATATTGGGGCATCCCGCGCATAGTTTCGCAGAATTTTTGTTTGACATGATTGATTATTGTGCGCCGACCTTTTCTATAATTTATAAAGATCGTGATTGCTTGCGCTCTCTGCTGGTGAGTTTCGGAACTATTAGGTCTAAAATCAATCTCGTCAGTTGGTTGTCGTTTTAGGAATAATACAATTAGTGGCATTACATACGGACCATCTACATCTACACCTTTAGAACATAACACAGTAATATTCCACCAGAAGAAATAATGAGAGAGTATATACTACACGAGATGTACATCAGAAATTTACACCAACAATAGATTTTGCAGATACTGGAGACAGAGAGTTAAAATGTAAATATGTACTGCTGATATACATTAAGGAAAACGAAAATAATATGCAAAAATATAAACACAAGTGGAAAGAAAAAAAAAGAAGCTAAAGACACGAGTCGTAGAATTTATTTACCATGTCGCATATTTTGGAAGGTTAGGAGAGATAGTTACATCATACATGTAGTAAAAGGAGAGTTGTTGCAACATGTATATAGAGAAAGGGGGAGGAAGGCGGCCTCATGAACTAGAACTATTGCATGTCGCCTGCTACATTAGGTACGAAGTGCAAAGAGTGATGATGCTGGCGCAGAGTACCGTCGGCACTTTTAGCAGCTCCTACCTGCTCCAGGCGAATAGCGGCGGAGGACTGATATTATCTGTGAGACTATAACACGGTCGTCATGGTAGCAACATTGTTAGTTTACAAATGGGAAAATGAATAAAGATTACACATTATAATACTATATTTATTACTTTACAATAGATACCATTTACGGCACCAGATGACGCTTTGTGTGCGTTGGGCCTGCCCCCTAGCAGCAGAAAAAATATCAAACACCCTCATTGCGCTGATTGATTCAGGACATGCATCTCTTACAACTTCTGTTAACCTGATGACGTTGAACCTGGGAAATCAGTTCGACGTAATTTGAAATCAGTATGGAAGCACCAAAAAGCGTTGAAGTCGTTTTCTAGGCCATTATTTTGTACATAGTTGATAGTATAGGCACAGAGTAAAAATATATATACTAGCTTTCTTTAATCTGTGGTATAGGTACGTATCCAAACAAATTATTGTTTGAGCTAATTGTAAACCTTTCTCTTACATAAGAGTACAGGATTTATTCAAAATTTGTGCAAATATTTGTGTTATTACGGTTTCCAATGTTAAAGTGGGCATATATATAATAAACTTATACCTGTGAAGTAGTTTATGAAGTATAAGTAAAATTACAATATTTTTTAAATAATAATCGTTATTGAATAACCTAATGCGCCACTGATTACATTTTAAATACATAATAATATTTTTTAACTGACTAACACTAATAGCAATAATATTTTTGTGAGCTAACCGTCAAATTTCTTAATCATTTTGTAAAGTTCTTTTTAATTTTATGGTATCTTAGTGCATCGGGTGCATAAATAATATATTATATACCCTTGCAGATTACAAATAATAATTATTAAATTATTAAACCTAGTTATTAAATAATCTAAGTCTTAATATATAAAATTCTCGTGTCATAGTGTTCGGGGACACAGTCCTCCGAAACGGCTTGAACCGATTCCAATGAAATGTTTTTTGCATTTGCATATCAGTAGGTCTGAGAATCGGTCGTAATCTATTTTTTCAACCCCTAAGGTAAGGGTGACTTAAATATTTTTTAAAATTCTTTCGACATCATTTTTATTTTTACATAATGTGGCATTAAAATACATACAATCGCAGCTAGTATTATTATAATTAATTAATAGATTTACATATTTGTCTAATTTGCCTTCTATGAAATTGTTTATGTAATGGAATAAAAATATACAAAAAAAATTGGTTTGAATAAGAAATATGATTGAATGATAGAATATTCTTAATCTTTCATTCAATCATCTTTCTTACCTACCAAAGATATTTTGTATCTTTTACTATGTATCTATAAACTTATTACGTTTTACCGATACTAGTCCGACATAAAGTAAAATACGTGCCTACTATTGATATTATCACCAACACATTTGAATAGTTTATTCAGTACATTACACTGTACCAAGTTACCACATTAAAACGAGTAAAATTACTAACAGCTAAATAATAAACTGTTTAACTCTCGTTTACCTACTTAAAATTGTTAAGTCGAGTGTTGTTGAATTTATACCAAGAATTCGCATTCTTGATATAACTATATATTTTGATAATAAAAAGGCTAATTATATTTATGTTCTCTAAAAAGAATATTAAAATACAATATTAATAACATTTAAAAGTTCAAGTTATGGGTACCTTTTGAACTTTATTTATAATTAATCAATAAATTATATAATTAAGAAAATGAATGCTATAAATTTTACTACAAGATTCTTGTAACAAGATTACACATGCTTGGAAAATGCAGGCATTAGTTCCTATTTTCATCACCGACAGCGCTGCAGTAGCGTTGCAACTTACACGCAATGCTTTCCCGCACTGCATTTCACTAGAATACCATGAACTGCAGGTTTGCATATGCAATATGTACACTTTCAGTAACTATCATCATCATCACTTTCACGAGGCATGCTTGTCCGTGGAAGGACTGTATTAGCACAGTAGAAGAACAGTAGTTCATCTTCATACAAACGTGCCGGGGTCGGTTTGTCGCCTATCCGCACGTAGGCATACACTCTGTATAAGGAATGATAAGGCGCTCTCAGTGCGGGCCGTGACCGATCGCGCACGTAACGTGATCACGCGCATTGAAGTACGACCGCTCGCGTTCGCCTGAATTAATTTACCACTAATTTTGATGATTTCGAACAGCAAAAAATTTTTTTCAAGCAAAAAATATTGTAGAGTATAACTAAACGCTTTTTACTAAATGAATACGTTTACCTAAGGATAATAATTTACTTAACTTCATCTGCTAACCATATAGCGTTTCGAATATGCAGAAACGAAGGGATTTTTTTCAATATTAAATTATTTTTAATAAATGCAATTTTATAATCTAAAAATTTCAAAAGTTTTTTATTTGTACATCATTTATGAATTGGTAAAACATTTCATTATATTATAGAAATAAAAACCAAGTGCTGTTCTATGATACGGATACAAAAATTTATAGCTAAGAATATGAAACTAACGACTGACAACGCCCTTAGCCCTTGCGCCAACGCGAGAGTAGGCAAGTAACTCGCCAGGCGGCCTTAGATGTCCTACTGTTTTCTGTTTTCTGGGGTATTAGTCAGGGCTCGGGGGTTTTGAATAATATTATGTTACTTATGTATATCATTAATCACAGAAGTCCCACTAAAAGTACGATCTTCAAATTTTGATTCTAAGATCGTTTTATAACTAATAAAGGGTATGTGTTTTATGAAAAACACATATAATTAAATTCAGTACATTGCAGTTGCAAAGCTGTTGCATCGGAATGTATTGGCAGATAGAGGGTGAGTGTGATGAAGAAGACGGGTAGTACCATTCGCAGTTTAACAAGCATGAGATCTACATTCTAGCGATGCAGGTGCACCAGGTTCACATATACTGCATAAGCGAAAAGCTGGAAGGAATATTCAGCGGCGTTGGGAATGAAGTTATTTTATTATATTTATATATTATAATATTATATCCTTATGGCACGATTGGAGTATTTTTAGATTTCAAATGACGAATGAAGCTTCACTTCTACCACATCACACGTGTACTCTTTACGCATCATGTTTTTAGGGTTCTGTAATACATAAGGATCCTGTTCGAGCTTCCGATCGAACAGCTCAACATTTGTACATAGTCCTTCGAGTAGAGTTTGAATCGGGACGCGAATTACTGGACCATAAAGTATTTCGTATTTTCGGAAACTAACCAAAAACCAGTGACCAGTGACCAGACCATTAGTGCTCCGTGCAAACAGTTGATTGCAGTGAGGATATATAATACCTGTGTAAGGGATACTCAGGTGAGATCGTACCATTTATTGTTTATTTGACCTTATACTATCGAAATGGAAAACATGTACACTAACCAAATTGAAATACGCGACTACTTATCAAAACTTTTAACCAACTTTAAGAAAGATAGATCTGAACGAAAAACTATGGATTATTGTAAGCGAAAGTTGAGTGCATTAGAGGAATATTGGGCAGAGTTTCAACGTAACCATAGGAAGCTCTTGGAATTTGCTATTTTTGACCATGTGTATTTTACTAGCAATTGTTTCAAAACAAAGGAAGAAATCTATTGTATTTTACCAGCAATTGTTTCAAAACCAAGGAAGAAATCTATTTAACCATTAAAGATTTAATTACAAAAACCATTGACCAGTTAGTAATCAATCAGATAGTAGGTAAGGTGGAACAGCAGATTTATCAGGAGATTCATCCTACCCCAACCGCAGCAGAAGGAAGTCAACCAGGCACGTCATCTAGTGCTGAGGCTGTATACCGGTTGTCGGGGGGCACAGCAAGCTAGATGAATTGATTAAAAAACAAACTATTAACTTTAGGGCTTTTATGCGTACGGTGAACACCGTTAAAGTAGACCAGCTAGAAAATAAGTGGGAGTTTGATGACACTTTAAGGTCTCTTCAAGCTCGGTGGGCTGCAGTTGACAGTTTACATTGGCAGATAGAGGGTGAGTGTGATGAAGAAGACGGGTGGTACCAGTCGTAGTTTAACAAGAATGAGAAGATCTACATATATTTAAAGAAAACCATTAATACCAAGATGTGGTCGGTATCTCATCGCAAAAAATACACGCCGCAAATGGATATCCCGGTATTCAGTGGCAATTACCACCATTGGATCTCTTTTAAAGAGATCTATTCAGCGAGGCCATCCACAAGAATCCATCCTTGAGTAACGCGCAGAAGATGCAATTTTTAAAAAGTAAAGTGACGGGCGATGCCGACCGTTTAATACACCATCTTCAGATTAGCTCCGATAACTATGAAGTATGTTAGGAAATACTTAACCATCGTTACGGTAATTGAAAACTAATTTTTACTTCACACATCAACACCTTACTAGGGCTGCCGAACATTCAACACCAATCCTCGGCCATGATTAAAAAATTGCATGATGTAACTAAGGAAAGCCTTCACGCTTTCCGTCATAACTTACCATCGAACATTTTTTTTTCGAAATGGTCTACGCTAACGGTCGGGTTAAGACTGCTGTAGCTTCGTCGGACTATAATTAGCTTGGTGGCTAGTTGATTAGGTGAGAGACGATGGGAAAAATCATTCAATTTAAGTAATAGCCATAATTCATTTACCAGATACAATACAAGTTATACGAAACCGTCACTGAATAAATTCCACGCGTCGCGGACAATAACTTGCATATTGTGTAATGCGGACCACGGATTATAGCAATGCAAAAATTTCCTGCAGATGACCAGTGAACAGAAATTAAAAACAATTAACCAGTATAATTTATGTTGCAACTGCTTGCGAACCACAACAATAAGGCTTGTTTTTCAAGTAAACGATGCCGCAAGTGTCTAGGTACTCATAATTCTTTATTGCATGAGGCTAAAAGTAAAAGCGAAACCTTTGGCATGTCACCTAAAGCCAATAAGTATGTCAATAAGGTAAGGGGACAATTAATATTGAGGTTCAGTCTATGTATAATGATTTTTCGGCATTTACTTTACTTTTTTACATCAATGTTGAAGTGCAGCGTAAAATTACAATAATGTCAATAAAATTTAAAATATTGGAATTTAAATTACAATTTTGATTATAATATGAAATCATTAAAATAATGTACAATGTCAATAGAATTAATAATATACAAAACAAGAATAAGTAACTTTAAAACAACGGCACAACACTCAAACTAACCCTAATATCACAAAACTTAACCCTAATATCACAGTAGATCATCACAGTGCTTTTTGTTTACAGTTTCTACTACTTTATTACAGTACCCGAGGAACATATCTCCTCTTTCCCCCCAGGATGGAAGGCAGGTTCTCACCCGTCATCGCGATGCCCAATTTCTGCTCAATATCGTATCTATTGCTTGCAAAAATTGGGCACTCGAGTAGTTGGTGAGGAACCGTCTCCTCAACTCCGGGCTGACACAGGCACGATGGATCCTCCTTCAACTTGAATCTGTTCAAGTAGAAGGCGAATCCACCGTGTCCAGTCAGTGTTTGTGTGGTGTGGTGTGTGATGTCTATTTTATTAACTATTTTGTATGCAGCAGCAGCGCTTGGGAAAAAGAGCTTCGTGACTCCGGCCGTCCTTCCCACTACATATCTCCTGTCCCATTCCTCAATCGTATCCTCTCTTTAGATACGCTTGACGAATGAAACAGGACATAGGTCGTAGTCAGGTTTCCTTTTCAATCCCAGCGCGGCACTCTTAGCTAATTCATCAACCCTCCCATTCCCTCTCAACCCTGCGTGCGCCTTGATCCAAAACAGGAAGACCTCCCGCCTCTGCAATGCAGTTTTTCGGAGGGCCACCCTTGTTTGCACTGCCAGGGGGTGAGGGGAACCAAGGGTGACTGCCTGGAGAGCCGATCTGAATCGCTAAGGATACCGACCTTCGCCATTCCACTCTTGCGGGTATACTTACTGCTCTTTAGAGCGCTAGAAGCTCTGCTTGATAGACGGTACAATACGGCGGCAGTGCAAGCTTGACGGCCTTCGTCTCGGCCTCACCCTTCCATACGGAAAGTGCGGCTCCGACTCGACCTTCAATCTTGCTACCGTCCGTATAGATCGTATGGGCGTGGTTGTTAATCAAGAGCTTACGAAACAAAACTTTTACTAAACCATTGTGGTCTCATATAAATAATATTAATTTAGCGGATCCTATGTTTAATGAGAGTCGGCCAATAGATTTACTGTTATGAGCCGATTTGTATAGCAGGATTATCTTAGGAGGTATCTTACGAGGGGACGATGAGGATCAGCCGATAGCTCAGCAGACGCAATTCGGGTGGCTGCTCTGTGGATCAATGAAACCATATTATAGGTGTAATGTCGTTATTCATAACACTGATGACTTACGTAGGTTTTGGGAGACCGAGGAAATTAATCAGCCAGTCGAGATGTCGAATGAGGACGATGAGTCTTTAAAATATTTTTTATCCACCACCAAGAGACTTGAAGACGGGAGGTATGAAGTAAGGTTACCATTTAAACCAGAAGCCAAGGGCCAGTTGAGTGCTACGAAACCAATAGTCCTGGCGCAATTCCGTAGTTTGGAAAGAAAGCTGGAGAATAATAGTGAGTTAAAAGTTAAATACAAACAATTTATTCACCAAAGAGGGAACCATAGTAGATAAGCTTAGGGTTGTTTTTAACGCGTCCGCGAAGTCGTCTACGGGAACGACTCTTAACGATATTTTGTATTCCGGACCTAAATTGCAACAGGATTTGCAGCAATTGTTTTTGGATTGGATTGTTTATGCAAATTCTGGTACATAAAGATGACCAAATTTATCAGAAAATTGTTTGGCGAGACTCTCCGAATCAATCAATTCAATCATTTCAATAAACTACTTTAACTTACGGAACCAAACCAGCTCTGTTCCTTGCTATGATGTGTTTAAAGCAATTAGAAAAATATGAGCAACATAGTTTTCCTGACGCAGCTAAACCATTAGAAAATATCTCTTATTACGATTATTGTGGGGGTAGTTTTTCGGTAGACAAGGCATTGTTACTAAAGTTTAATTAAGTTACTAAAATCACGGGGATTTAATTCGCGTAAATGGATGTCGAATGAACCACGGTTATTATTAGATGTAGAGCTAGGGGAATACAATCAACATACATATGAATTTAAACAACCAGATACTTCTAAAACCTTAGGATTTGGCTGGGAATAAAGAAAATTTTATATTTTCGAAATTACAAATTGATTTAGAACCAGGACCTAAAACTAAAAGGTCACTACTGTCAGATATATCAAAACTATTCGACCCCTTGGGGTGACTTACTAAGTATTATAATATTATATAATATTAATAATATATAATATTATAATTATACTTACTAAGTACTACCCTGAAACTATTATTTAGAGATGTATATAATAGGTCTTTACCTATGAAATTGCCGTTCTGCAGTACTGGCCATTTAAGATCAAAATAATTTTTGTTTGGCTAAGAATTCTAATTTCAAATTCATTTTATTTTAAAAACATGGAATTCTTTTTCCAAAAGTAGTCATTTGTTTATTGATTAGTGTTACGTTTTCATCGCATTTAAATTTTTTTCGTCATCATAGATACGATAAAATTTCGAGTAATTATGGAATATGAGTACCGTCGTGGCAGCAACGCAGCACAAGCGGCACGCAACATCAACGACGTTTACGGAGCTAACACTACAAACCAACGCACCACCTGTTATTGGTTTGCTCGCCGAGAGCCGGTAGAACAGCGACTGTTTGAGGTAGTGGGAGCGCTAAAGGCTCGAACTCCGAGTCCGTGGCAGCCGTGGAAGTGGCTCCGGACTTGGGCGTCTTCTCCTTCTTCTCCTCACTTTCCGAACAGCAGATGCGGGGGCGGTGGATGATATGAGGCGAGAGGTAGGTTCGTTGGCCTCTACCATGAGTGAAGTGGCTGTGGGCGGGGGAGGGGGGAACCTCTTGCTCCGGAATGGGGGTCATTATTTGAACGAGGGGGGACAGTACGGGTGGTTCTGTTGGTGCGTGCGATGGGACCCCACATTGCGATTCTGAGCTTCCCTACGGAAGACGGGGCAATTTCTGATATTTGCTGGGTGGGCCCCCTTGCACTTGACGCAAGTGGGCTCGTTGGTAGTGGGGCGAGGGTATTGGCTGGCTACGTGCTCCTCGGCGCACCTTACGCACGCTAACTTTCGGTGTCAGTTTTTACTGGAGTGTCGGAAATGTTGGCAACGGTGGCACTGAGCGGGGCCGCTCTTTCCTCTCCAGGCTTCGACTTTAATACCCGGCAGGTTCCGTTATCTGATATATACCGGGCACTAAGTTTGGAGAGCGTTTGAGGAGGGAGAAATAAGCACAACCTTTTTTACGCGTTCTTACGGGCGAGGATACGGGATACGTGCTCCACTACGTATCCCAGATTTCCGAGTTCGGTGGCGAGCTCCTGCGTTGGTGTGTTGACGGATAGGCCGTAGATACGCACCTTTAGCCCACTTTCCTGGGGGAGGGCATAGGAGAACCAGCTGACCTGCTCCGATTTACTGAGTTCAGCCAGGTACCTTTGGATGCATCTGTATTCCCCGTCGCCTTCGGGGGTAAATTAGACGCCTTGCCCGTAAGGCTTAGCGTTGGGGGTGTGTCCTAGAAGGTCCCTAAGACAACGGAAATGCCTTACCCAATTGTCCATCTTCTCTACGATGAGTGGAGGGCACCGAGAGGTGGGTTTCGGCGGGCGGTGAGGTCACATTGTCACATACTTTATGTATAAGAAAACCGCAGAGCGTTCGTATTTCTTCTATAGAACTCACATTCAAATTTGCTGGTACCTAATTCAAAATTAGGAAGATTGGGTAGAGAAATAGTCAAGCTGAATTTAAAAGGGGAATTATTTAGAAATTATGTTTTATTTCATACTTTTTTTGTGCATTTTTACTTTGGAAGTCGGTTTTAATTTTTTGTTTCAAATAACAATTTTTCTCTTTTCAGTTAAATTTACTATCTATATTATTATGAACACATTGATATTGGTGCAATAAACTCTTAATGAGTAGTACAGTACCTATGTCATCATAATAATATGTTGCTGTTTCTTGTTGAAGACGTTGGTGATGATGATGATGATTACTGTAACTAACTGATGGCATATGCTTGCAGTTCTTTAAACAACGCTGGAATCCCACAACATGTATCTATAAGGGCTCAGGAGTTC